>JAYWVB010000042.1:0-316182 GCA_039881045.1 Chaetomium olivaceum | reverse complement strand
CGCGTTCGCAATCAGCACCACGGCGGCCACAAAGGGCGTCTTGAGGGGCTGCTCGACGGCCAGCTGCAGGACGAGGTCGACAAAGTTGGCGCGCAGCAGCTCGTCGTCCCAGTTGTCGGTGAAGAGCGTCGCGATGGCCTGGGCCTCCTCGTGCCAGGGGCGCATCGGGTTCTCCGCGATGGCCACCAGCTGCTTGCGCACGCGCACGTGCGGCGGCGCGTCGAAGCGCCGGCGCGGCGGCCCGCGGCGGTCGTGCTCGTCGTCGTCTGTGAGGGAGGGAGATAAGGCAGTTAGTTAGTTGGTTGATTCGCCTAACTGGGGAGCGAGGATAGGATGGGCTTGGGTTTGATGGGCATTGGGAACTGGAACTTACCTCGGTAGCGGCGCTTTTTGGGATTGTAGCTGCTTCCGCCGCCGCCGCCGCCGCCGCCTCTGCGGTCGTAGTCCGCCATTGTGGGAGAATGGATAGCTCTAGTCACAATCGCAATCGATGGTTGCAGTCGATGGTAGGTGTGGTGTAATGGAGGATAGTTGAAGAGGTTGTGTTGGCTGGGGTGGTTGATTATTTGCTGACAAGAAATGTAACCGTTGCTCACGAAACACACGGTTTCGCGAGAAGTTCACTTCCCAGTGCCAAACGCGAATTGAGAGTGGGTCTGATCGTTGCAGTCTAAGTTAGATCGGTTGTCGCCTGAGATGCTGGGCATCCTTGCAGGCTGAGGGAGGCTTGTGGGTGGATTGTGGGTGGATTGTGGGTGGATTGTCGATTGTTCGCTCGAATCAACGACCTCGAGCTTCTAACTTCTTGAAGCACCAATTGAAGAAGCTGCAGGTGAGGTGAAATTGGGATGTTTCCCAATTCGACATACAATACTTTGTAGGGCTGGAATCGTTGATTTACCCATTAATACGTAACGACCATTTCGAACGAAACATCATCTATTTTAGTCATACATCCCGTATCCAGCAACTTCAAACCTCAAGGACTTTTGAGTGTCCGGTTCCATGCCATGGAAGGTACTACTCCCCAGTCCTCACCACTCGGGCTACCATAAACGAGGTCTTCATCTCACTATCATAGCCATGCCCACACATGTTTAAACAACCCTTTACCTTGCCCAGTTCATGACGGAATAGGAGTCTTTTTATCAGCCATGTCCTAGAATACCACACACAGGGGCAGCTCAAGCATACCCGTTTTCCAGCACCAAAACCGCCCAGCCAGAAGCTATTCCCACGATGGGGGTGTAAAGGTAGGTAGGCGAGTAAGGGGAGGGAGGGAAGGGGAAGGGGCAAGGAATCGGAGGGCAAAGGGAGCCTGCCACGACAACCAACACCCAAATCTGTGGAGACAAGAACACAACACTATCCCGTCCCATTTCTCTCTCTCGTCTTCCTCTCTGCCGTGCTTGCTTGCTTGCTAAAGGAGTCATCATCATCTAACCCGCCGACCAAAAACCAGCCAGACCTCCGAAACTTGCTACCTTTATGTCCATCAATCCCAGCCATATGGGCGCATTCCCATCCGAACACCCTAGTTTATCTCCTCCCTTGTCCACCTCCGCGAGGAGTAATCGCCAGTAGTGATGAGAGGCGAAGCTCGCAGGCCCCACGACACCACGCCGCCGGTTCCCGACCACCACAATCCACACAAAAAACCTAAGTTATATGCCAGGGCGTCTTCAACCCCTTGGACAGCTACCTCCCAACAAAAACAAGGCGAGGGTCGAGTGAACAAAAATTTCGGAAGGTAGTAGTAGTAGCAGGAGCAGAGAAGCGCCTCAACCACTATAATCATTGTCGTTCATGTGCGTGCCTACCACGGCACCAAACAAACATGGAGCCTTGGCCGATGCCAGGTTGGAGGTGGTGGATGAAGTAAGCAAAAGCCATCTCGGTCATGCAGAAAAAAGAAGAGCTCTAAAACGAAGAAAAAAAGAAGCGAAGAAAAAAAAGGGACCGCGGTCGTGGCGCCTTTCCCCCCAAAGCGGCCCTGCTCTCAACCACCCGGTTTTTTGCCTGCCCGTATTGAGGATGACTACCTACGGACTATGGCTGTGCCCCGACCTCGACCAACCTGTACCTCCATACGCGCATCTCTCGACACAGCTTGCTGGTGACAGGTGGTTCCGGCGGGGCTCGAGTCTCATCGCCCTGTAGGTTTTTGTTTTTTCTCATGCGCCACCTCTTTGCTCGGTGTGGGGTATCTCAATGGCAATTCCTTTCTGTCATCAACATGAACGGGGCGAGGGACCGAGAGTTGCTGCCTCCGGCTGCATCTCCGGGACGATATGTTGCTGGCGAAGTACAGCATAAACTCCCAACATAACCGACACTGTTAGACCGTGACTTGAGAGCAAAACTCATCAAGGCCGGCCAACTCAATCTAACTTCGCCATCATCTCCTGCTTCGTCATGGGTGTGAAGTTGCTAATATCGAGACCCCGCTCCAGGAGCACCGGAATCATGTGGGGAGGGACGAGCTGGTCGTTGAGGTGGGGGGCAATCGACATTTCTGCAAGGGGTTATGGTTAATATACGGGAATTACAGGGAAAAAGGACAGCAAAAGGATCTCTTACCATGGCGTGAGAAGTCGAACAGGGCAGGGAGATCCCGGACTTGGCCGGTTCCGTGCCTCGAATCCGGCAGCCTGGTGTTGGGGTCGCGGAGCTCGTCGAAGAACGGATGGACCATCGCATTGACGGCGGCCAGGCGCTCCGTCGGGGTGTACTCGAGCAAGCGGCCGATCAGGTCGATGGCATTCGCGTCCGCCTTCCGGAACACCTTGTTGAACGGATGAGGCTTGATCTGGGGAAACTTGTGCTCCATGTAGTTCGGGTTCATAGTTCGAATCTGCTCGCGAGTCGGCGTGCCCAGGACCTTGATGATCTCGACGAGTTGATCGATACCCGACTCTCGGGGAAGAGCGGTTGCCCCAACATCAACTCCGCCATGACACAGCCGGTTGACCACACATCTGGTAGGCTCAAGGTCAGCTCTTGTTGTTGCCATCTCAAGACGAGTGGCCGAGTTAGGTCTCCGCACGGGTGCTTACCAATCTTAGTTGTGTAGTTTGTCGCGCCGAAAATCAATTCCGGAGCTCGGTAGTATCGTGAGCAGATATACGACACGTTCGGCTCGTTTTCGACCAGGATCTTGGCGCTACCAAAGTCGCAGAGCTTGAGAACTCCGGTGGTGGGGTCCAGGAGGAGGTTCTGCGGCTTGATGTCGCGATGGCAGATGCCCTGCGAGTGGATGTACGCCAGCGCTCTGAAAAGCTGGTAAATGTAGAGCTTGACTTCGAGGGTAGGCATGGTCGTCTTCATCTTATTGAAGAACCGCGACGCGCGATACACGGTCTCTGGGACGAACTCCTGCACCAGGTTCAGATAGACCTCGTCTTTCTGTCATCTAATGAGTATAACCCCACTTAAACCCGCATCCGCGAATAGAACTTACCCGCTCGCCGTTCGAGTAGTAGAAAGCCTTGAGCTGCACGATGTTGGGGTGCCGCACGATCCTCATGATTTGCAGCTCGCGGTTCTTAAACCTCTTGTCCTGCAGGACCCGCTTGATGGCTGCATCCTCGTTCGACGGCGACAGCTTCGTCTGAAAAACGACACCAAAGGACCCGTTGCCGACAATCTTGCACTGGGTATACTGTAAGTCGCGGGTCTCGCCGGTGATGCCGTCTTGGACTTTTTCGCGAATTACTTCTGCAATGCTCGTCAGTATGCTGTCCACCCGTCCGACGTCGGGCAATGTGGGGCGCGGCCTCACCTCCCATCCGCAGGTTGTTGAACGCTGCTGGCCTATTCGACGCCATGGCTGCGGTTTGTAGTGTGTTCTACCGCACGAGCAGGGGAATCAAAGGGTACTGGTGGCGGGCGTGAAGAGGGATAAATCGGAACAGAGTCGGTGCCGGCCGTGTTGGGCAACAAGTCGTCGTGTGCTGCGGGCGACGAAATGGTGGTTACTGGGCTCGAAGTTCGAGCCCGGATTTTTTTTTTTTGAGCGGTTGGAAAAATAGGCGCGCGATTCGAGATCGAATTGACGATTTCCCTCAAAATGTAGGGTTCGTTTAGGTGTTGGTAGTTCGTTGCCCGATGCCGGGGTATCGGTTCCTTGGGGCGGGAGATGCACTTGGCGGCGCAGAGTAAATTCCGGGCGGGGAGCTGGTGCAGCTGGCGGTGGGCTGCAGACAGACAGAACTTCCAGGTGAGGTGGGGGGGCTGGAGTAGGTTGGTGAGGGAACTGTTTAAGTAGGGCCCCGTGGTTAGATGAAACTTCTGAGAAGTTCGTGAGTCATGCAATGGTCTGTCGATGAGTTGAGGAAAGCGTGGTGGTGAGGTTTCCAAAGCTGGGTGGAGACCATGTGAATGTTGGCGAGAGGGGAGGATGTGAGGGCAGCAAGAAGGGGAGGTTTGAATTTCAGAGGCCGGGCCGGGATGAAGTGAGGTTTTGGAGGGGCGGGCGCGCTAGCTAAGTGAAATGACGGCGGGGAACAACAGGGCACTGTGGTGGCGACCACCCACAAGGGCAGCCTGGCGTGTGCAGCAAGCGGCGCTGGCCAGGGTCAAGTGGCTCCGCGAGGATGCAAGACGCATGGACTCGACGACGGGCGGCTTGATCTGGATCTGGCCTACCAGCGGGAACAAGCAAAGCACCCTGCCCTCGCAGCAGTGCGCCGCGATCAAAGAAATGGCCGACAGCGAATAGCGCAACGTCGCCCCAAGCGGTGCAACATGGAGGGGGAATTGGGAAGGCGCAAAGAGAGGAAACAGGAGCAACAGGAGAGAGGGCCGCAAGACGAGACAGATCGACGTGCGCAACACTGCTGTTTTTGCTGTGTTTTTTGCTGCTCTGCTGCTCTGCTGCTGCAAAAATCCTGCCTTCGCATGCTGCAGCCCGCGCGCATCTGGTGAGGTCAGATGGCCAGAGACTTGGCGCTCTGTACGATCGCTGCAGCCAACCAGCGCAGGCCAGATGAGGGGTTGGGGCCGGGAAGGGGCAAGGGTTGGGAGGCAGGTGAGTGTTTTGGGATAGCTCGGTGTAGGGCGAGACCGCGAAGGAGAATTTGGAAGGGGGGGGGGCACAAGAAGAGTTGAAACGGACAGCGGGAAACCTCAGACACTTACGCGCGCTTGTTTTTCGTGTTGCAGCGAGATTGTGTGCAGAGCCGTTGGGGGGTTGGAGGAGGAGGATTGGCGAGACGGACTGGCTCTTGCTCGCGTGGTGAGGGGTTCGCTCCGGGCCGTTGTCAGTTTAACTAGCTCCAACGCAGGGTTGGCAGGGTGGCCGCTGTGGCTCGTGCCTTGCCCGGTGGAATGGGAGGTAACGAAGTGGAAATGGCCTCTGTTTGGTTGGTCGGGGCGGTTAACTGTTGATCGGGAAATCCCCAGCCCCAAGATCAGCGGCACAGGTTCCAGGTTGTTGACACAATTGATGGGAAGAAAGGTGACAATGCAACTCTTCAATAAACAAAGAGAAACCCGGGGGTGCTGGGGTCGGTGATGAAATGACAGCAATAGGGTAGGCAAGGGAGGTGGCCCGTGTCCTGTTTCGGTGTGCTTTGGGCAGCTGATGGCCAGTGCCCCTTCAACGGCGTCACTGACGATGCAGCACTTTGCACTCGTTTTCGCTGCCAGAGGTGGGCCAGAGCCTACACAATATTCATTATTATCTACGCTGGCTGGCCTGAAGCAAGCCGCAAGTCGGTATAACTAGGGAGAGTTGAGCTAGGGACGCTGCAACCAAATGCCTGTGACGCCTATTGACGCCTGTGACGTGATCCGATGGCGATAGTAGTATCCCGTTCTCCGTACCTGAACGGGGTCTTGGAAATAGCCTCAAGGCGCGCCAGCGAGCTCTTGGTGGGGACAACTCGGGACAGGCTGCCAGGCGTGCCAGGCC
Organism: Chaetomium olivaceum; assembly: GCA_039881045.1. Lineage (NCBI taxonomy): Eukaryota > Fungi > Ascomycota > Sordariomycetes > Sordariales > Chaetomiaceae > Chaetomium > Chaetomium olivaceum. Next base: position 310,268 of record JAYWVB010000042.1, on the reverse strand, counting down.
GCCTGCTGGCCAGTGCTTGTGGCTTCCGGGTGTCTCGAGTGTGTGGGTCAATCCTGCCGTCTTTGTTCGCCCCCTGTCGGAGGCCCGATGTGGAGCAGAGTTGTATTGGTCACCTGCTCGCTTCTCGCTTCCGGGACACAAATAGCTCTCACGGGGTCCAATTCATGAAGGGGCTCCCAGTTCAAGACATTTTGGGTGAATGGGGCAATTGGGTCAACATCTACATCTTTTTGAAGCCTCGAATGATCAGGTCGATTATCTGTTTATGGTGCGTTTCGGTTATTGTTCGGGGTTTTTTTTTTACAGCTTGGGCGGTCAAGGGAAATGGGCAACACGAGGCCGAACGTGAAGCGCGCGCAGTGGCAACTCTAACACCAGGCTCTTCGAAGCAGCTGACCCAGAGAGTCTGAGACGCGGCGAATGGACTGACTTTGTTGACACTTGCTCGATAAACCTTCAGCCGGCACGTGGTTCTCAAGAGACAATGAGAAAAAAGGGCCAAACGTTCTTCGTCTGACTTCCCTTTCCTAAGGGGCCGTCTCACGGCCCGAGGCCGACTCCTCCTGACCTGGAGATTCGAACATTCCGGCGAGACGGAATCGGGTCTGTGGGTGCCAGTTGGACAAAACGGGAAGGCAGAGGAGCGACGCGATCTGCACCAGGCTGTCAAAGGCATTGTGGGTTCTCGCATCGATCCGGAGCTTCCATGTCTCTCCGTTCCAACCCGGCGACGCCTCTGGGCGTTCAACATTTGGCAGCTTCGTCAGCCCTTCGCTTGGTCTCTGAGATGCAGCACTAGGGCGTGCTCCCATAGGCTTGTTCCTGAGAACTCAATCCCGTCCCCTTTTGCGATCTCCCCCACTCTGATCGTGGCATGTTGCTGCCGTGTTCGTTGGGTGCCAGCTTTCTGACGATGCTGCCAGCGCCGAGTGATGATGGTGGGGCAGTTGCGGATTGGATTGTCTTGCTCCCATGTATGTACCTCGACCAAATAGTCCATGATCAGCCATTACCCGCAGCCCTCCGCTCCATCGTGCTGCCACTCCGCAACAACTCGGGAGGGTGTGCTGCACGAGACTTATTGCGGCCAGCGTCGTCCGCCGCGGTGACGGCAGGATGGGACTGCATAACTAACTGGCAAGCATCGGCAACATGAAGACCCCATCCCAAAGCCTGACGATGGGACCCTTTCTCGAGGGTTACGGTGTAGGAGAACTTGCAGGTGGGATGAGTACTTCGTACTTCGTAGTCCCACAGCGTGCATCCATGAGCGCAGCGAGGGGCTGCCACGCAAAACGAAGATCCGCCGCGCTGCAAGGATCCTCGATTGGGGTCGAGGACAGCCCGATGTTCGCATGCGTCATCGAGCCGGTCCAAAAAGCCCAATCGCTCACCATCCTCTCTCCCACCAAAGGTGCCCGACACGATCGCATCACTGGCATCTCACTGCATGCGTTGTTCTGCGACGTCTGGACCTGTGCGGAAGGTGGATCTCTTGAAGCGCTTTGTAGGTCCCATGACCACTTCAAATGAACGAATCCACCCGGATGGACCAGGAAGATCGTGGCTAGGCTGGAATCCTGTTCGTTTGACGGAACGCCGTGTGGTCATCTGGGAACCAGAAAAGGGGAGACAGGCATCATCGACTCTCCTGGGCGGTTACTGGATAATGCATTGACGAATGAGCAGCTCCAGACCGAAAGCCGGGAGGCACACAAAAGCATTGCGGTTCATGGGCACTTGATGAATGGCGTGTTTGTCCGCCGCCGCCGAAGAGTTGTTCAAGTCGGTCTGGATGCGTCGGCCCGTAAAGGCATCAGGGAAGTGTCGTCGATGCTTTTGTGGCTGGCCATCCATGGCCATCCCGAGTCTATGGCTCCGAGATAGCGCCCCCGCGGACGAGTGCCGGGCGCGAAAGGGCCGCCTGATCTGCGGCCACTGAGCGAACAGCCAAACCAGTGTTGTGTTTTGTCCAATTATAGAAACAATTGTGAGATTCAAGACGTTAGTTTTCGGAATATACCGCGGCTCATGATAGTTATTCAAGAGCAGCACCTAAGTTTGGGTTTCACGACGGCGGTGACCAAAACCAGCGCTTGAGCCAAAGGGCTGGGGACTGCACTCGGCTGCGGGAGATTCAGTAGGTACTACCTACTTGGCTCAGTTGGGTAGGTGCATCCGGCAGTTGAACATGTGATTGATGGCCGATGTGAGATGATTAGATTGGTTGCAGCATTCCCGCTGGCTTGGTTTGACCGGTGCGAGGGCGGGAAGACTATGGGAATTAAAGGTCCTGTACGAAGTACTTGAGCCGATGTTGAATTCCAGGTTGTTGCACTTCCGGTCTGTTGGTGAATGAGGTACAGTACGGATGCCCACAGCAAAGACTCGCGCGCCAAGATCCGAGTATGAATGGTAATGGAACGCCAGTGGTCCGTGTCCTTCCCCTGCTGGACCCTGGAGGAGCTGGTGGGGTTAGAGGAGCACAGACCTTATCGTTTCGACCGCAACTTCCGTCCTCATCCCAAAGGTCATGGCCGCGACTGCCTTTACGAAACATTGGCATTAGCCACGACTTACTTGCCGAACAACCGAGTTTTGGGTCATACCTTAGGCATTAAAGGAACAGCGACCATGGAAGTCTACTAGTAGGAGCGAATGACATGACTGGTGATGAGGGACTTCCACAAAATAAATTGGCCCATATTGCAGCATCATGCTCGGCAGCATTTCTGCACATTCGCTTCGCTTCGATTTGCTGCAACTGCGACCTTCCTGCATATATCTGGCCACTCACAGTTATGCCTCTCGCGCAATTCTTCCTCGGGGTCCTCGGTTTGGGAAATGGGACATCCGAGAGCCCATCAATGGGGGTGGGGGCAAGTTCTAATCTTGAACTCCTTGTTGACAACATCTCGTTGAGTCCTATATTTTCGAAAAAGGAAATGTCTTTGTCTTTTCCGTAAAATCGTAGTTGTAGACACCCAAGACCCAAGAACAACCTGAGCACGCAATTTTCTGGGCCCCTGATCCAGTGTTCGCTCGTACACTTGTCTTCAACTGCTGTAGTAGAAACAATCAGCGAATATCCGAGACGGCTGTAGTTGCCTGCCCCCCCCATCCTCCTCTCTCAAGCACATGTGTTGGTGATTCAGCTCGACCCTCTGGTACTTTAATAGCAACTGCATTGATAGCACGATGCAGGTCAGCTTCTGCTCGTCCATTGCCCACTCGTCCCCCACGGATCTAGCCGTGGTCCCCATATCGGGCATCATGCATCATGAACGCACTCAAGGACAGCAGCCGAAGAAATCGGAACTCATCAACCGACGAGTACCCAGTGGTGATCTGGGAACAACTCAGCGGCAGGTTTTCTGTCCTGTGGATATGACACCTCAAGTCATCGGCGAGAAGCTATTCGCCATCATTGACCGTGCTACCCACCCCGACGCCGGCGTTTGCCCAACTTTGTCGAGCAGACCGTCTTGCCCCTTCCTTCTTCGATATACCCAGATAGGGGCTACCGTGCGTTGGGCATCAGTGGGAGCAACCGGGACAGCCGAGACCGGCGACCTTGCGCGTCATGCCTTGCGCGTCATGCATACCGCCCGTGCATGTTTCTGCCCTTGTCCCACGTCAGCAAACCCAACGTCAACATCACATCTCAGGAGCGAGTAAGGAATGAGAGAATTGGCACTCGCCGGAAGGTTCGCAAGCTCCACGGGAGTGTTCGTGAAGATCGATCTCTGAAGACGAGTTCGCAGCTTGGTTGGGCTGAAACCTGGTAGGTTGCAGACTGGCTTACACCAACCATAGGAGGAGTACGTACGTTGCTATTCGCCAATTTGGCCGCGTAGAGTGTCTCTGAAGTGAGGCTGTGAATCTGAAACTGAGAGGAATGATTGACTTATAGCTAAGGCAGTTATTCGTTATCGATTAGAGGGGGTTTAGCAGGTCATGCATCAGTCATCATTCTCCGAATTTAGCAGGGGTAGGGAAGCTGAGGCCCGTGATAGCTTCGTTATCGTGATAGTTAAAAGATTATAAAAAAAAATGGGAGGCATATAAACCGCTGAAAAGAGGACAAACACCTCCAAAACACAACGTAGACAAGATCAACAAAAAGGGAAAAAACGGCAAAAGCTCACCATCAGCGCCCCGTCGGGCGGTGGCTGGCTACGAAACCCCCGGGCAGGTTTACTCCGACTAGGGCCGCCGCACAAGCCCTAGCCCCCCGGGCAGGTCGTGGCTCGAACTCGCGGCCTCCCCGTCGGGAGTGTGAGTGAGCTCTCTGCCCGGGGGGTGACACTCTTACAACTTGACCACGGTCAATTGTTTCTTGTTGAATATGACGTGCGGGAAGTTATATATATAGTGCCTGAGGGTGATCCTCGGCCACGGACACCAGCACCGTCACCAGCAAGACCCTCACTCGAAGCTCGAGCCTCCATTCCGTATCGTGCCTCTGCCTGGCACATATTATGAGCAGAACCGTAGACAGTGAAGCCTTGAGCGCAATGACGCTTTTCTCACTGAGGGCATCGCCAACCCTCTTTGTCAGCGTAAAATGGCAGCCTCGGTGCAAAAGAGTCTTGATGATAGATACCAATTACCTGCATATCATACACCATTCCCAAGCGGCCCCGCATGCCGTATGATGCGCAGAAAACGCCAAACCTAACGAAACCGCTAAACCATCCAGCCCAGGCCCTCTGATCACAACACCTCGTCGTCGCCGTCCAACCTCAACCTGCAAACAAAGTCGGCCACCCCGTCCCCCGATCTGCATCAACCACAACCCCTCCCCTTATCGCCAGCGCCCACCTCACAGCGAGAGGTTGTACGAATACTCGTCCTCCATATTCTGGCTGATCCACAACACCACCGAGCTAGATAAAGCACATCATAAATCAGCAAAACCAATTCCCAACATGGACACACACCCCCCTCCCCCACCAAAGAAAGAAAGAAAGAAAGAAAGAAAGCAAAAACTCACCTCAACCCCACCAACGCATTCGCCACCAAATTCTCCAGGCCCATCCCCATCGCGGGGAACAGCACGCCGGGCACGGCAAATTTCAGCACGAACACCGTCACCCCGCCCGCCATCCCGCCCGCCAGCGCCGCGAAGCCCAGGAACAGCACGACCCTGGCCTTCCACGCGACGCCCGACCCGCTGTAGCTGAACGAGTCGGCCGACAGGCGCGCCTTCTCGACGCTGTTGATGATGAGCATCCCCAGGGACGAGAAGATGAAGGGCAACCAGTCGACAAAGGTCACGTGCAGGTTGGAGCCGTTGAGCGCGGATTTAGACCAGACAGCCGCGTCGAGGAGCGTGTAGAAGGCGAGGGAGAACTGGGTAACAGGAGGGGTTAGTGGGGTTCTTGTTTGAGGGGGGGGAGGAGGGTGATGGGCGGTTGTTGTCTCTGGAGGAGGAGGGAGGGAGGACAGAGGATGGATGGAATGGGAAGAGGGGGGGTTGGAGAGGGGAATGGCGTACCAGACCGCCGGCGCCGTAGACACCTGCGTTGCGCGCCCAGGCACTGTTGAGCCATTCCGGCCTGCGGAACTTCCAGAGGCGGTCTTCGGACATTGTGATGGTCTGTTGGTTCGGTTGGTTGTGGTACAGAGGGTGATCGATTGGCCGGGCGGGAGCTGGAGGCGTCGGTTCGGCTGCCTATGTCAACGCAATTATGTCGGAAGCTATGTCGCTCAAGGTAAGCTCAGAGATGTGCGTGGGAGGTTGTCGGTGGCTGTTGTGTGGTTGTAGTCGCGATGGTTGATCGAGTGATGCACGAGGCTTCAGCTCAGCTGCTATTTCGAGGATGACGACGTTGGCGCGGCTGGACTGGTTGACCCACCCGCCAAGGCTGACGTTCTTGGCACTGGTTGGACTGGCATGGCATTTGCAACAGCACGTGATTACCCTGATCGATGTTCATGAGGATCGAATTTAGTTGTTAATTGTGTAAATTTAGCACTGGAGCGATGGCAATACGTCTGGACCCGGAGTATCTCGACTAAAGATTCTAATAATCAAAACCACCACTGGCAAGCACAATCATTGGCACATTGTCTACGGCTAACGATCAGCACACGACGGTCTAACCCCCTAAATGTCGAACGCCTCCAGTCGTCGCCACTCCTCCCGTCTCCTATCCGCAACCAAAGCCAAGAAGAAGGAAAGAAGGCCGAGGCCACATTACGTAGTAGCGAATAGACCCAAGTATAATGTACAGCAGAATGTCATGTCCCACGTCGTTTCTCCCCGGGCATTGCTGCTGTCAGCAACACTGAAGTGAAAACCACCCAACCTCCACAACGTAAGACGGAGTGATAGAGGTAGGTAGGTAGAGCAAGGTTAAACCGAGCCCCAAAAAGAAGATCTCTGTCCACAGCGTCTAAAGCACCCGCGATGAAGAAGAGGCTCCCCCGTAAATGGACAAGAGACAGTGGGAGCGCGTGTCGGACCGAAGCGACGCCGTGTCAAAAGAAAGATGCCCCAACAGACCCTGATCGTGTTGTTGGTGATGGGGCAAAGTACGCCTGCAACGCCCGGCGGTATCCCCCGCCCCGATGTATGTTAATGTAGGAAAATGCGTGCTGCAGGCAGTCTGCCCGAGAGCACGTGATTGCTTGCAGCTTCATCACCCGGTCGTAGCATTGTGTCCTTGTCTGCTCGTCCAATTCCATACCGGCTTAAATCAAATCTCAATCGTCTTCATTGCCCCCTCAATATCGTCTTCTACGGTAGGCTTCCGGTCGGTTGCCGCTGAGCCGTTTGGTTGGGCTGCTCCTGGCTTTTCCACTTTATCGTCGGCGGGGTCGTCGCCGTTGGCCAAGGCGGCCAGCCTCGGGGCGGCCTCCTTGCTGTCTTCGTTGCTCTGCCGTGGGGTGTCGACCTCGACTAGCTTCTCGCCCGACTTGCCGGCGGCTGGGCTTGAAGCCCCCGACTCTTCTGCCACCCGCGCCAGGGGGCTTGGCTTGCCATAGCCGGGCCGGATAGGGCTCGGAATAGGCGAGATAACGTTGGGGCGCTGCATCGACCGGCCGCGATGATCACCGTTAGGCTCGGTTGTCGGGCTGGCGTACGGCGAGCTCGGCGCACTAAGCGAGCTCGCTCCGGGCGCCATCGACTTACGCTTGGCGGCTGTGCGGCCGTGTCTTTGGTCCGCCCGCCATCGCAGGATATCAAAGTAACCCGGCTCGACGCGGCTTTGCTTGAACTCGCGCAGCTTGAGCTCGCCCGAGTCCTCGTCGACGAACCACCTCCCGCTCTTCAGGTCGTCCGCAACAGTGCCGAGGAGGTGCGCCCACGACCGCGCGACCACGTACTTCGTGTCATAGTCCCGGCCGAAAAGGATGACCTGGCCCCAATGGCCCTTGGGGCCGGGCGCGAGATCGATGGCCAGGTTGTTTCCGCCCCAATCGCGCACGAGGGGAATCCAGGCGGGGTGCGCATACGACTTTTGGATCGCGTTGGGGGGGACACAGTCTTGACGAGCCATTAGCTCTTGCCGCCAGTTTGGGTTCCCGGGCGAAGTTGGGGCCGAGCTTGACGAAGCCGCCGCTGAGGTGGATGCCTGGCTGCTGCTACCGCCGAGCGCCTTGGACGGAACGGCCGGTCGGGGGAAAGTAGACTCCAGCAGGAATTCCTGGTTGACCTTGCGCCAATTCTCCCATTCCTGCACAATCTCCTCGCAATCCATAAGCATGGCGCTAAAGAAGATACCTGTTGGGTTCCCGCCGCGCTCCTGACCATCGTGAATTTGGAGCGATTCCCGAAGATCCTGGGGAAGCGAGCAATCGAGCTGGTGTTCTAGGTCGTTGATGTCGTTGGTTGTGCATCCTTCGCAAAGCTGGTCAAACAACTCGGGGTAATTCTCTTCGGCCCAGTTGTCGATCTTATCCCACGAGGTGCTGACGGGTGGCGGCGGCGGCATCCCGTCGCGGAAAGACTGCATCGGAATTTCGCCTGTCGGGCTCTGCATTTCGAAGCCATCGTTTGCGGTAGACTGCCGCGCAGATTGTGATCTCATGCCGGGGGAGTAGGGCCTGGGAGAGGTGACGTTTCCGGCAGCATCGAACGTGGAGGATGAATGGCGACTCGACTCATCGCGGTAGGGTGATGTGATGTCGGCACGAGAGTCACCGGCGGTCGTGACCGAGGTCAGCCCGTTTCTCGCGTTCAAGGGGACATGGCGCCCTGTTCGGTATGGGGAGTCGTGATTGGAATCTGGCGGTCGTTAGTAAATCGCGGGACGTTAGAGTGGAACTCGGGGGTTTGCTAACGTCGGTCATCGCTGGTCATTGTATGCCAGAAGGATTTGAAGACGGTGCCTATGCTAGATTCGCAACAGGTGATTAGCAATCGACAGACGGCCGCAGAAGGATGGGAAAAATGCAGAGCTACTCACGAATCCATTTTGGGCAACAGGTTATGAACGCGACGGTAGCGATAGGAAAGCGGTAAAGTCAATTGAGAAAAAAAAGGCGAAACCGCGTTCCCTAGCAGCCGTACAGAGAGGGAAGCGGGTGTGCGCCGGAAGGGAGAACGAAGGTGAGGTTGGCGCCGAGACTTCGGATGGAAGAGAATCGAGGGACCCGCACGCGAAACTAAGGGATTAAGAGCCGAAACAAGAAAACGAGCGATACGTCTGCATTGATGGCGGTGATGTATGTAGTCGGCGGTTGGAAAGAAACAGGAAGACAATGACGGGAGAAGGTTGCTGTGGCTTTCCAAGCTTCTCCTGTCGGTCGGTCGGGAAAGGAATCAGCCAATGCAAGCCTTTCAAAACGGTGAGCCTGCCCGACTACAGCACTTTTAATGGAAGGGGGTTGCTAAGGGGGGAGCGTTCCCACTTTGCTCATGGTGGTGGGGCGTGACAGGCTGGGGAGCGTTGAACCAGCTGCAGGCTCTGATTTCAGCACCCTCGGGGTCCACTGCGCAGAATGCCAAGCGGATTAGGGAGGGCATCTTGTGTTCTATTGGAGGGCTCTCGGCTGGAGGCAGCCCCTGGCGTGAATGCAGGATCAGGGGCATTAAGATGGGTGCGTTGGAGCAATACCGGCTCTTGTAACAACGGCACTGCAAAATGGAATGTTACCTTCTATCAGAGCAATCTCGGACCTTAACACAGCACCAAGCTTTTGACAAGGCGAGCCTTGGCCGTAATTGACACAACGTCACTGTTGCTCGGTCGATTGGCATTCGACATTTTGAGGGTTAACCCAACCTGCCACTACTTGTTCGTGCTCGGTGCTTTAATATTCCACAGATGGCAGCCGACAGTCGGTAACTCAGGGAGTTAGTTGTATGTAACTCTGAGAGTGTGGGGAACTGAGTTGTTATGATCCACCTCGAAGGGAGAACCATGTAAAAATAGCATACGCATAGAACTTCGTGAGTTGTTAAAGGAGGTGTATCTTTCGCTCCTGGCAGTTTGATATGATAATGTACTGGACAGAGTACAGATTAAGGTATTCAGCTTTCATACTTAATATTGAGGCACGCCTGTGTCCTAGCTTCGTATTCCCTTACAACACCCAACCAGCAGCTTTAACTTCCAGTGACATCCCACCGCTGCATCTCTCACCGAGTCGATCCCCACCTCAGCTGGACAGCGATCAGCGTCCCGGATCTCGCCCTATGGACTCTCAGTGTCTCGCCACGCCATCGTCACACGGGCCGGGTAAACAACAAGCGCGCTGTCATCATTCCGCGTCCACGTTCTTCGATTACTTGACATCCGAGCCCAAGACAAGCCAAGACAAAGCAAGCATTTCAGAGACCGCTCCCCAAGGCCACCCAGCGCACGCAACCACACCACCGCCTGAACTGACCTAAAAAGTCCTAAACTCCGAAACAAACAACCGCCCTCACACAGCCCAATCCTATCGCTCCCCCCCCCCAATTGACAATTGACCCCAAAAGGCGACCCCGCACCGGAGGTTCCCTTCAGGATCAGCGGCTGCTGCTGCTGCTGCTGCTGCGTCCCCTTCTTCCACAGCACACAATAGATAAGGTAGGTTCACAAAGCCTTCCCGGCAGGACACTCACTGGATGGCTCCTTGAACCGGCCCATAAACTCGACCCGGTCTTGAGGACTCGGCCTGGACTCGGCCTAGACCAGACCGTTATGCAACCCCAGGAAATAGAGGGGGTTAGTTGTTTCAACCCCAGTTTGGGGCGCGAAAAAGTACCTTACCCAGGCGTTTGTGTTTTGGGGTTCGCGCCTTGTTTTGGGTTTCAGAGAGCGTAGCAATGGGCTTGGCTCTTTCGCGGGGGGATGGGTTGAGGCTGAGCAGTGGTGCACCGCCGTTTCTCCGGATGGTTGGCAGGGGCAGTTTGCAGCTACGGGATTGATAGGTAATGTAATGCTGATAGTGAGTAGGTGTGCGGGTTGTTGCTGTAGGTGTTCGTTGTGAAGCCACCCGGGCAGATAGGTAATGCGGCCTGCAAGTACCCAATGCCAGTAGCCTTGAGGTAGGGTATGGTGTAACATTAGGTAGACAAGTGACGAGGTCATGAGTGCCTCGACCATGGCCTGGTTCAAGCAGTGGCCTGGAAGTTGTGGCCGGGCAAGCAAGTAGTGCAATGCACATTGTAGACAGCAAAGCAGAATGCACCATTTATGCGCATTGTACATGTACACCCACGAGGTGCCATTTTGACCACAACACCAGGTGCATAACCATCACACGATGGCCCCGACCTTCCACGACCTCTCATCACACATGCTCGTTACCAGCTACCAGCCTAGAACCACACCGGCCAACCTCCCACTACCCGGCTCCCATAACCACCAAACTCCACAACCCCGCGATCCCACCCAAAACAAACCCCTTATTCCTAAATGGTCCCGAACTAGCTCTGCCACATATACTCGCTCAACCCAAGCAGCTTATCCGCCAACTGCCTCTTCGCAGCAGCCGCCACGCCCCTCTCCGGGTCCGCCAGCTGCTCGCTATAGCACAGTTCCAACAGCGCCTTCAGCTCGTCATACGTAAAGCTCACCGCCACGGCCGTCTCCCCATTCGCCCTCACCTTCTCCGCATCCTCCTTCGCCCGCTTCACAATCCCATCCGGTCCCGCCGCAAACAACTCGAAGTACTCCTTCGCCCTGCCCAGCTCCGCGCCGGGACCGACCTCAATATTCTTCAGATTCTGCTGCAGCACCAGCACATTCAGCCGCATCCGCCCACAGCCCTTGGCGTTCATGGGCGCCGTCATAGCCGCGTTGCGCACGAGGTACGAGTTAATCAGCAATCCCAGCCCGGTCCGCACAAAAGCGACCTCGCGTTCTCGTAAAAAGTGGGAGGTGGTCTCGTCGAAGGCAACCATCTCATTGTTGAGCGAGAGGATTTCCGGGTCGGGCTCGGTGACTTCCTGTTCGAGAAGGTAAGGGGCGGTTTGGGAGGGGGAGAGGGCCGTGTGGAGGGAGTGGAGGATGCGGCAGCGGACTTCGGCGTGCAGGGTTTGCAGGGCGGTGGTGGCCAGGGAGGTGTAAGAGGTTAGGATGCTGTCGAAGGACCTAGGTGGGGGGGGTTAATCTCGCGTATTTTGGAGGGATTGGGGATGGGAAAAGGGCTAGGTAAAAAAACATACAGCACGGTTTCTTGCGTCATGGGCAGATATACTGGGCCTTCATCTGCCGTGGCCTTGTTAGGGTCGTTCAGTAGGGTCCAGCGCTTCTTCTCGGGTTTGGGAAGGTTGGAGCGGGACGAATCGGTCTCGTTCTCGGTGATGTGCCGCAGACTGAGAATCTTGACCGAGAGCCACTTCATGCTAGTGTACAACAGACAGAGCGACGAGATGGTGTCACGGTCCTGGATAATATCGCTGGCCTCCAGCCTCTTCACCTTTGTGTGTGCCATGAGCAGGTCGGCCTCCTTCTCGAGGAGTCCAAAGTCAGTTGCTTCAGCCTCCCATAGCTTCTGCATCGTCTCGTGGATCTCGCTCGGTTCGAGAGATAACACCGCAGACGCCCGTAGCTCCTCGGCGCTAGATGCTTCTTCTTGGGTTTTGGTGACCAAGGCCTTGTACCACGTAAAGCACCTGTCGTAGTACCGAAGCATTTGGGTGATAATGAGCGCGCTGAGCGCTTGGTCATGTGGAATAGTCCCCAGCATCCGACAAAATGCTGTCACAATGGTAAAGAAGGCCGTCGCGCCCTTGAACACGGGCCGTTTAGCAACCCGCGCCCACTCGGAATCCTGGAAGAAGGCATCCGCTTCGCCAAAAACGGTGTCGCTGAGCTTCCCGAGGGTTTCGTCTAGTTGGGGTTGGAAGACGTTGACGAGGAAGTTATCGAGGAACGACGTGAGTGTGCTGGTCGCCAGATCTGATCCGGGCGGGACGATGCTCTTCAGACGCTGCAAAAAGATGAGAGTGGGTGGTAGCAGCAAGCTCATGTTGAATACGCTAGGTTCGACCAGTGACTTGTATGTTCCGCTGCCCTGGTTATTGCCGTAGCCGGCGGTGCTCTTCCGAGCAGCGACGGGGTCAGACCGTGGGACAACCAGGCCCTTTTTGCCATCACCCTTGCGTGTGTTGGAGGTCAGGCCCGGCACGGCAGCCTGGATGATGCCATCCAAGGCTTCGTACTCGGTTGCCATCTCGGTCGACTTGGAGTCAACCTCGGAGAACTTGAAGAGGTGCTCCCGCGCGGCATCCTTCGTCCCGTTCATTCCCATGCCGGGTCTGGGTGAAGAGCGAAACTGGTAGACATCGGCATCCGTCGTGACGTAGTTGTGTAAGAGGGAGCGAATTTCGTTCTGATACAGATTCCAAAGCTCCTTGAAGCTGCCTAGCAGTGCAATGTTATTGCCGGCTCCCTCGCGGCGGATGAGCGCTTTGATGGATTCGTGGAATACGCGGTGACCCTCGGCCATGGCCTCGAACTTGCCGTAGAGCGTCCATAGTAGATCGTAAATAACATCTGCCCTCATCCTGGTTTCGCGCTGGCCGTAAATATGGAGGCCATGAGATCCATTAGAGCCTCCCCTCAAGGAGCTGGGGTGTTTCTGATCGATGTCATTGATGGTTTCGTTCACCACCGCAAATAGTTCAACAGGCAACCTCTGCTTCAGCGTATCGACAGCAGACTCTAGCCTCCCCAACCTATTCAGAGACTCAACCAGCAGCGTGACGTAGTAAAAAGTGTCGGCTTCGGGGTTTTTGTGGGGGTCTTCGGTTACAGATCGGTCCCAATCGATCGTATCGAGGACAGCATGGAATGGCACTACAGCTGGCGCATCCTTGAAGGCCTTGCCGACAGCGCCCTGGCTTTTGGCCAGGTTCTGCCAGCGCTCCTGGCAATATGGCGATTTGAGGTAGAGGTGCTCGTGCAGCTCCTCAACCAATATGTCCATCAGCGCCGTCTCTTGGTTCGCGAGATAATTACGCAGCTCGCTCAGCGCCCCGATGTCATCCAGCTCGGGCTTCGTCAACTTGCGCAGTGCGTTTTGGAGAACTTCGACAGCGGTAAGAAAGCGCTTCTCTGATATCCTGGCCTCGAGCTGGTCGGGAACCGCACGCAAATCGTCCAGCTCGTTGAGGGTTTGCAGTACGCCATCGTACATGTGCGACGTGGCGTGTAGCTTCTTGAGTTCCGGGTCTGTCGCGCAGAGGGCCGTCTTGGACGTCGCCAGCGACTCCTTGAGGGTGCGCACCTTCTTCTGCGAGGCCTGTATGCTCCCTTGAATCTTGTGGAACGTGCCTATGGAGCTGTTGAATCCCTGGTGGTACTCGTGCACAATCTTCTTGAGCGAGTCCTGCAGGTATAGGTGTGTCCGTTGGAAATTGCGGTACTCGTGGGCGCGACCGACGGAGCTCGTGTCGAGCAGCTGTAGAGCCAGCTGGACGGGGATGCAGTCGTTCTCGCACATGGCGGGCCATTCCTGCTTGATCAATTCCAGCACCTTGCCCATCTCACGCTCGGCGTTGGTCTCCTGAACTCGCTGGGCGGACCGGGGAGGCGGGGCAGCTGGATTGCGGACAGCGGAAGGGGCTCGAGGATTCGTTCGGCGGGGAGGGGGGGCATGTCGGTCGCTGCCATATCCCTCTCCGTAAGGGTCGTACTCGTCATCCTGGCGATCAAGATTGCCGTAACCGCCGCTATTACCACCACTACCACCACTACCGCCGGCGCCGTTGCGGTACGCCGCGCCGAATCTATTGGCCATGGTCGCTATCGCATCGGGTCGCTGGTCATTCTCGGTTTCACCAACCCCGGCGATTGATGGTGTGCGTGTTACGTGTAGCCCAGGGTGGCTTAGCCGTACACAATACACGGATAGAACGACAGTGAGGTGTTGTTGAACTTTGAGAAGTGGGCGTTCTGACAACTTTCGGTAGGTTCCTGCCGGTCCACCAGGTGCTCCCCCGAATGCGGGATGCGGGTGAGTTATGCGGGAGCTTAAGGGCCCACAAGTCTCCGAAAACCCCTAGCCAGATCCAGCCGGGTAACTGTGTGGGGCTTTCATACCGAGTTACAGGACATGGGGCCGCCCTGCGGTTCTTTGTTACAGCACTTCACAAGCAACTCAAACGCAGCAAGTGGACGCCAAGCATCTTCAGTCTCATCGTCTTCTGCATACATACATACATAAGGTACCTTGCATCCAGTTACCACACGCTGATGCACGCAAGAGCCCAGTGTATTTATTCAGCAGGGACGTAGTGGGCAATGAGGGTACTAACCAAATTTGCAAGAATACTCCCCATCACCAGCTTTGTTAGACATTTCAGGGACTTCAGCAACTGCCATGTCCCTCCAATTCCCCATCCAGGCTCCGGCTCGCTATGCGGGCGAGGCTGAGCCTGTCAAACGGCCAAGGGTGAGTCTAAATCTCCCTTCCAGATCATAGTCCCCTGAGAGAACAAGATATTCTGATACATCGTTCACTCTAGGAGTTCGCATGCTTTTCATATGACAAAGACCACAAGTTTCGCTTGGACGACTCATCCCTGAAATGGTACTATCCGCCAGAGATAGGCTCGAACTTGTCAGACGGGTACGATACGTTTATCAAGCATGACGACTCGACGGATGAGCATCTAGACAGCCTCCTCAAGACCATAGCGGATCATGAACAGCAAACGGGCGGGCCGATAGATGCACACATCGTCACCTGGAGGGGCATGTTGACCAAGGTAGGACTGGGTGTTCTATTGTTATATCGATAGTATAGGGACGCTAACGCTGGCTAGATCATGGCTACACCCTATGATGACGAAGGGTGAGGCCACCTGAGGACCCTATCACCGAGGACCTGATGCTGAATGTCCTTCGTTTGCTTTAGATTCGAGATGAACGCTACCCTCTATCGAGTATGTCACAATATTCTTCTCTGACAAACGGCGTGCTAATTGCCCTAGGATTGCATGTAAGCAATGAATAGGAGACGTCTCCCCCGACATTGGCCTAGGTCACCAAGCTAACAGTATTGAATCCAAGTTTCATCGAGGAGAATCACGCCTTCAAGGAGAAAAAAAGGCAAATGGAAATCAGCCGGGAAAACAACAACCGCAAGGGACACCGGACTCCGCCGTCGCTGATGCAGTATTGGGGTAAAGCTCACCATTGATGCTGCTCATGGGCTAGACTCACTAACATTCAACCCAGGGTACAAATTCGAAACTCTCAGCACAATACCACGACCCTGGGGCGAGACAACGAGAGACTACATTGAGAACAGGAACGACGAAGTTACCAACAACAAAGAGCAATATTGCTCCGTCGTCCGCACGGGGTTTGGTAAATCCATAGTCTGTCTCGGAGGCGAAGTCGACGCGAGTAAGCAACCGCCTTTTGTAACCCCTAGGATCTCAAGATGCTAACGTTCTCATAGTATGGGATGCAAAGCCCGAGACACCGGGGCAACCCATCAACTGGGTAGAGCTCAAAACCACCGCCGAGATCCACACCCACAACGACCGATTCAAATTCGATCGGAAACTCATGCGGTACTGGATTCAGTCCTTCCTCCTCGGCGTGCCCAAAATTATAGTTGGCTACAGGACACAAGGCGGAATACTCAGCGGAGTCGAGGAGTTCAGTACCCTGAGCATGCCGCAGGACGTCCAGCGCAGGAAGACTGCAAAGTGGGACGGCAACGTCTGCATCAAATTTGCCAGTCTTTTCCTCGATTGTATGACAGCCCCCCGTCTGCATATTGCACCCTAAATACATACTAACCAGCTTCTGCAGGGCTCCGCCAAAGCATCACCGACGAGGGCGTGTGGAGGATCAGGAGGGAGAACAGATCGGACCACATTGAGCTCTTCAAGGTCGAGGAGGTTGGCCACGGCAGCATCATCACGGACGAGTTCATGAACTGGCGGATAAAGCTGTCACTCAGCAAGGATAAGCCACCGGGCGTCGAGCCGTCGGAGGTCGAACCGTCACCGGCCGAAGAGCCGACGCCGGAACCAGCAAGCGCGTCTGGGGCGTAGTGGGTGGAGGTGATGTACTTGTACTGATAGATCTCACGGCGTCGGTCGTCTAAGGTTCATGATTCTTGAACACGCAGGTGAGCGAGATATGGGCTTTCCAGGGCGGGATGTATGTACCTATCCTTATACATCCCAATGAAGGGGACACAGCACAACACAGCGCATGCGAAAATGGACCAAGTGTCTCAATTTGAAAAAAAGAACGGTGCTCCCATCAAATGCCAACAAACCCAAAGCAATGCCCAACCGTAAAGGGTACAAGTAGCAAAAATACTACAGTATGCGATGCTATGCCCGCCTGCTGAAGCCACGAAAAGACAGAGAGACCACAGACAAACGCAAATGAAACCAGGAACCCAAATCCCCCTCCCATCCTCGCTACCGCCACGCACATTACATCCCATCTGACAGGGGCAGCCCGCCCTCCCTGTCAAGGCTCATTTCATATCCCATTCACTCATACAAAACCCATTCATCCACTCAGCCAGCGGCTCTGCTGTGCGCAGAAGCCGGCCCAGAACTCACTCCAACGGTGGATGACAAACCGAGCGGACGCAAACACACAAACAACTCCCCCACTCCCCACCCTCCCTTCATCCATCCAACAAACAACAGCAGCGAACGAACGAATGAATGCTCAAGACCAACATGACCACGACATGACATCATGACCCCCATCAAATTCCCATCTCCTCTGCTCGTTCGCTCTCACCCACCTCAACGACCCCTTAAACACCACCACCCACCCCCCCACATCCATTCCATTCCATAATCCCCTGCCCAACCCCCTGCCCCCTAAACCCCTAAACGCTAAGGCCCAACCAACCAAGTAAGCATGGAAGTGTGGCCCGCCCGACTGAGATCAAGCGCCCGCCATAACCCCCCACCTGGCCCTTAACCCATCCGTCCAGCGCGCATACAGCAGATCCGACAGCGCCTTGCAGTGCTCCATGCCCGGCACGGCCGCGCGGCCAGGGAACTTGGCCTCGAGTGCGAGCGCCGCCATCCGCTCCCTCTCCTTCTCCCGTTCTCGTTCTCGTTCTCGTTCTCTCTCCCGCTCTCTCCTCTCCCTCTCTCTCACGATCGCCACCTTTCTCACGATCGCCGCGATCGCGCCCAGCGTGTGGGAACCGGTTCGCCTCGCCAAAGGACGAGGTCGGGGATGTTGGCTGGGGGAGCATGCTCCCGCGGCGGCGGCGGTGGCTCGCTAGGTGGGGGTTCTCCTGGCTGATGATGAGCTTGGAGGGGCTGCCGGCGGCTGAGGCGGGCGGGCTGCCGGCTAGGGTGGTGGCGGTGGAGGGGCGGGATGATTTGATGAGCACGGTGCCGTCTTGCGTGGGTTGCGCTTTTGGTTGTTGTTGTTGCTGTTGTGGTTGCTGCTGGGGAAGGAAGGTGTTGCTGAGCTTGGTGTCGTGGGAAACGGTCGAGACCAGGTTGCGAAGTAGGTGGTAGGCGCCTTCGGGGTCGACTGCGTCGAGGAGGGCGAAGGCGTCGGAGAGGCGGGCCAGAGCTTCACGCTTGGAGGAGGTGGCGGTCTGCGCGTGCAACTCGTCGAGACAGGGCTCGAGGGCTTTGTTGTAGAGGCGGCGGCCAAGCATGGCTTCTTTGCTGTTTGGCTCGACCGGTGCGTGGTAGGTGGGCGGGGGCTGGTTTTCGTTGGCAAACTCGCGAGAGGAGGGGTCGATACCGGTAGGATTGGAGTTGTCTGACGGTACGCGCCGGAAGAGGCGCATGGTGGAGCCGGAATTGCCGAACGATGTGTCGGGCTGCAGTGGGCGCTTTGGCCCGAGTGATGATCGTGGGGATCCGTTGGACTCTCGGCGGCGGACCGAGTCCCGGCGGGCGTTCTGACGCGAGGCCGAAGACGGCTGCCGCCGCATTGTCGACTTCCGGACTGTCCCAGGCGTATTAGGTTGGAGAGGGCCGTCCTTAAGATCCAGTTTGCGCATGGCATCGTCGACGGAAAGGGCGGACGACGGTTTCCTAGAGCGAACGGTGCCCCGTCTTGGTACGATCGATTTCACCGTGTCGAAGACCCACTCGTCGGCCTCGTCCTTGGGGGAGATGCTATGGAGCGTCTCCTGGTAATACACCGGGTGCTTCACATGGTCCACCCTGACGTCGGCCATCCGCTTGCGCTGGATCAGCTCCTGCAGGGCTTCCACCTTGCCGGCCGACCGGATGAAGCGATGCTTCAAGAGTTCCTTGGCAGTGGGCCGGAAATCAGGGTCCTTGACGAGGCACTGCGCGACAAAGTCCTTGAACTCCTTGCTGAACTTGCCCTCGAGCCGTGGCGGCGCGTTCTTTGGGATATGGAAAAGGACCTTCATGGGGTGGAGGTTCGCATGGGGAGGTTCGCCAAGGGCCAGCTCGATGGCCGTGATACCTAGCGACCAAAGGTCGGCTTTGAAGTCGTAACCGGCCTGCTGAATTACTTCCGGGGCCATCCAGAAGGGCGTGCCAACGAAGGTATTCCGTTGCGACTTCATGTACGTCAGCTGCGCAGCGACACCAAAGTCGGCCAGCTTGACCTTGCCCGTCTCAGACAACAAGACGTTCGCGGCCTTGATATCGCGGTGTATCTTCCCTTCGGAGTGGAGGTATTCGAGACCGAGCAGCAGTTCGCGGCAGATGATGGCGATCTGAACCTCGTTGAAGATGCCTGCTTTGAGCTGCGTGGCTGTTAGTCCTGGCCTAAGAGGTATCCCAACCCGTCGCAACCGTCGCAACACCACATACCAAGTCGAGACACGATCCGCCACCGAGGTACTCCATGACGATCCACAACTTGTGCCCGCGCAGGAAGCTGGCTTTGTATTGTGTGACATAGCTGCTGGCGCATGTACTGAGCACCGAGATTTCTTGTTGGATTTCCTGGATGTCGTCTTCACTGGACTCGAGGTCGATCTGCGGGGCATTGGGAGTCAGCTTGGGGCCAATTCGTGAAAGAGAATGAGGGTTCACCTACGTGCTTAATGGCGACAGTCTCCCCCGTGGTCTTGTCAATGCCCTTGTACACGACGCCGAAGCTACCACCTGCACAGGTCCTCAATTAGCCAATTGCGACGGGTTCCTGCATGCGCGCATGGTCGCGACTCACGGCCAAGTTCCTCCAACACCTGGTACCGGTTTACGACCCCCTCGTCGGCCATTGCTGACTTTGTCGATGTTGACGAGGATATGCGATGATGTCGCGACTCGAGCATGGCCATGGCGGGACGATGCGATCGACGAGACAAGCCCGTGGAGGTCGATGATAAGGAATGGAGTAGACCGGGAATAGATCAGTCGAGACGGCCAGTTCGCCAGTCGGAGACAACGGTCAACAAAGTCAGCGGGTTGACCTGGCGTTGTTGATCCTGGTACTGGTAGCCGGTTGCCTCGACGTGGAGGAGCGAGGTGTTGGCGATGGGTTCCTGGCTGCGGGCGGGAGCCGAATCGAGTCCCTTACAAGCGTCGGGCGCCCTGTGCTAATTAAATTGGCCCTATTCGATCTCACTAACAGGGTGCATCGGTTGTCCCGGTGGGATGTCAGGCACGGGCCATTGTTTACTTTGGGGAATTGGAGACCCAGGGGGACAGTGGGGAGCTGAGCACAGGGTTGACCGCTCTCAATTGGGATGGAAGTATGGACGAAGTACTTCGTACCGATGCAAAAGTGAAGTTATGGGATGTCAAACTTTTCGCAGTAACCACGGGCCTAGTGGAGGTTGTTGAGTCCTCGAGTTCAATTAATATGGACTCTTTGAACTGGAATGGCAAACATGCTAGTTATGTTGTTCAAAAAAAGCCGAACTTCAAGTGTAGATGTTTGAGTTGCAAGACGAAACAAAAGCTATTCAGAACCCTAAAAGAAAGCACTTTTCCCCAATTTTCCTTCTTTTCCTCAAATCTTTATTCTTTAAAGTAATTTTTTTTAACTTTATCTTTTCTTTCCTTAACATTTTTCTCTTTCTTTTTATTGTTTTTCTGACTTCTTTTTCGTTAACTTGTTTTTTTTTTTTTCTGAATTCGTCTTTTTTTGTCCACAGGGTGACGCTGCAACCGCCTTGCTGTCAGCTCCAAGAGCCGCGAGAGCCTCTTGATTGGACAACACCCGACAACCGGCACTTTTACGACAACTCGACCAATGCGATGCACCCTCTTGTCTTGGCTTTGATTGGGGTACCTTTTCAAAGGTGGGGGGTTGGTTCAAGGTGGGGTATGAACCACGGTTGCCCCTCGCAACTGTTGTTCGGCGGGAAGGAGCTTGGACCTGCTATCACCAGGCAGCTGGTCCTCTCCCTTGGGCGCTTGCAGCCACCCACCAAGTAAAACGGCCGCCAGCTGTTGACGTTCGGTCGTTTGTTGGCCATTGCCTTTATTCATTTTTCCCGAATTCCCAATTCCACTCCGCGAATCGTGTGTGGGGGAAAACCAGGACACCCCCTTCAGTCACGACGACGAGAACAACCTAACTCCCGGACCATCGCCAGTGCCGGGTTATTCCTGGACTTTCAGCCCATTGAAACCTCCCTCATTTCGCCTGTGAGCTTGGATGGCTCCTCGTTGCAACTCCACATTTGCTTGCCGAGCAATTCGAGAGGCTGGTGCCGTCATAACCCGCCCCGTCCTGGACCTTCGTACTTCGTCATTTCTGCGACACATCGACCCGGGATCAAGACAAAGAGGACCGTCCGAACTTGACCACAACAATGGTTCTGACACCGCCACCCTTGCCAATGCGCTTCCCGTGCTGGGTGCGCGCCGTGTATTCGTGGGGAGGAGAGGTGCGCTTGTTTTTGTTTGTTTTGCTGCTCCTGACCTTTTGCTAACCTTGCCCGCATTGTAGTCTAAGCGTGATCTCGGCTTTATCGAAGGCGATCTGATTGAGTGCCTCAACGCAGGGGATGGCTCGTGGTGGACTGGCAGGCTATTTCGTGATAAAAGGGCAGTTGGCGTGTTTCCGTCAAACTTCGTCGAGGTATTACCAGACACCTTCAGGCCCACCACCAGATCTGTGAGCCCACTGCCTGCCGGCAACACGCCCAGCCCCAGAGGCACTCCGCAAAAATCGAGGACCTTTCGCAAACCCTTCGAGGCATACGCCAAAGCGCCGCACTACACCACGGCCAAGACCCCCGAGACATGGAAGGATGGCATCCGGCCACGCGATGCAGCAGAGGTGTTGAGAGAGGGAGCAGCTCGATCTCGCGAAACCTCGAGAAACTCGGTTGATTACACAAGCGTAACTTCTAGTGTCAGTCTCAAAGGGGGTCGTTCTCCCTCGCGGGCTCCCACCCATGTCGGGCGAGATCCCTCTCCAGCCAGAGCCCCCAGCCATGCCGCGCAGGATCATTCTCCTTCACGGTCTCCTAGCCATGTTGGCCAAGACTACTCTCCTGGAAGGACTCCGAGTTATATTGGACGGGAGCCTTCACCACAGGTCCCGCTTCATGCCAACCGGGATCCCTCTCCTGCCCGAGCTCCCAGTTATATCAATCGGGATCCTTCTCCTGCCCGGGCTTCTAGCTATGTCAATCGGGATCCTTCTCCTGCCCGGGCTCCTAGCTATGTCAATCGGGATCCTTCTCCTGCCCGGGCTCCCACCTACATCAACCGGGATCCGTCTCCGGCCCGGGCTCCCACCTACGTTAACCGGGATCCTTCTCCTGCCCGGACTTCCAGCTACGTTAACCGGGACCCCCTCCATCTCGAGGTTCTGGTTATATTAGCCGGGATCCCTCTCCTCACCGCGCGCCCAGCTTTGTTGATCGGGACCCTTCCCCTTCACGGGCTCCTAGTTTTGGTTCCAGGGGACCCTCTCCTACCCCGTCATACATACCTTACCGGCCGCCACAGGCTCGCCAGCACGCTTACCATCTCAGCTTGGATCAGGTAGAGCCCTACCGGCCTGCTGCACTACAAGGAGGTGATTCCCCCCCTCCACCACCGCCTCCACCACATCGTTCAAAACTGGCGAAGCATGGCACCCACGCGTCATACGATGAGGGTTACTATGGGGGTCTCTCGAAGGAACCGCCCGCACTGTCTAGAGAGCACTCCAATGCGTCGTATTACAGGCCGCGACAGGATTCCAATGCATCTTATGAGCCCCCAGCTGTCGCTACAGGGTATCAGACTCCCAGGATGCCATCGCCGTGTCCCCCTTCGCCCGGCGGGTTGACTCCGTCTCCATTGAGAGAGGCGATGGACGACGTGATGGAGCAACTTGATGCGCTAGGGGCTGGCCGAGAACCCGAATCTCCCGCGCCGCCACCGGCGTTGGACCCCTGGTCCCCAGAGTCTTTCGATATGGTACATCACCTTTCGAGGAAGAAGAGAGACCCACAACGTCGCCCACAATCCACAGCGGGAATTCTACTTCCTACAGATGAAGGATACGAAACATACAGCGGAAGTGCGGAATCCTCTCAAGAGCCCACTCCGCAAGAAACTCACCAACAACCCCTCCCTCAGCTCAGCAACTATGTCGAGCGAATGGAGTCGCGGTTGAAGACGATGCATCAACAAAACTCTAGCACGGTTGACGTGGAGGACGAGCCACCCCCACCACCACCCAAACGCGGCCATCTGTTCGACCGTCCCAAATCCTCGGTGGGCGTAGATGGGCAGCCGGAACAGAAGCTGCGGAATAAGAAGTCGGCTTATGAGATCAGCCGGCAGGTCCTCAACAGGACGTTTACCACCAAGACCAACTCGACAAATAGCTCGTCAGCGACACAGAGCACTGATCGTAGTTTGATGAGCGGCGTGTCGGCGGGAGGAATCAGTGCTACAAGCGCCGGGAGTCTCGCGAGGAAGAATCGGAGTAGGGCTCAGAGTGCGCTTGCTATGCGGGACCTCGATTCGGACCGGCCGGGCACGCCTTTCACGGGAGTCACGTACCACAGCAGCCATGCGTCTGGGGATCCGCGGTCCAAATCACAAATGGGCCTGCATGACGACCCCATGGCTTCGGTGGGAGGGCTTGTTTCTCCGAAGCCTAAAAAGCAAAACTTCATTAAGCGCATTCTCGAGTCTGCCAAGACCGGCGTCGCGAGCACCAGGGGGAGCATCGCGACTGCGAGCTCCGCTCAGTCACCCTCGGGTCGATCAACACCCGCTCTCCCCTCTCTCTCCGGGCCCTTGTTTAGCAGGCCGGGGCGAGATACTGGTAGAGAGATGGGGCTCGGTGGCGGCGGCGTGGACTGGGTCCAGGTGCGGCGCGATGTTAACCGATCCAACTCGCTGAGCCAGAACGAGCTATTGGAGAGACGCGAGCGGTGTCAGATGCTGGACTACCCTGCATTGGACCCGGTGGAAGAGCTATACAGCGGTATTGAAGGGGATGAGGGAGCGGACGGGATGCCGGTGGCCGACCCGGTGAACTACAGCGCCATCAACTTGAGTCAGGTTGATAAGAACTCGCGATTCCTGACAAATCTCCCTCCCACCACTACACCGATCACGCTAGCGACGACGTACGTCTGTCGGCCCTACCGTAGTGACGTACAGCGCCTGCGTTCCATATTCACCTGGGTGTCGGAAAAGATCTCGTGGGAGGAGGACTTTGACGGCCCCATTGACACGCGGCGGGTGATACAGACGAAGCGTGCGTCTGCCGAGGAGTACGCGACCCTGGTGCTAGAGATGTGCGCAGCGGTCGGATTGACCTGCGAGATTGTCCGCGGATACCTGAAGTCTCCGGGGGAGATCTCGGATGTCAACATCATGCCCCGGTCCAACCACTGGTGGAACGCGGTGCTGGTCGATAACGAATGGCGGCTGATGGACTGCTGCCTCGCTAGCCCTTCCAATCCGCGCCGGAACCTCTACTCGAGCTACAACAGCTCGTCCGCCGACCCATGGTGGTTTCTGGCGCGCCCTGTCGAGTTGTGCTGGACCCATATTCCCGAACACCACGGGCAACAGCACATCTGCCCGCCTGTGGCCCACGAGGTTCTCCTTAACCTCCCGTGTGCCTGCCCGCCATTTTTCAATAACGAGTTGGAAATGATCGACTACAACACCTCGCTCACTCGGATCGAGGATCTCGAGATGGTGCACATCAAATTCAGCGTCCCGGCCGATGTCGAGGTGGCAGCCGAAGTCGAAGTGCGCAGCTACTCGCGCGACGCGGACGGCGACTGCTTCGAATCGGGCGACACAGTCAAAAAGCGGGCGCTCGCGCAGGCGGAGTGGTTCAACGGGACCAAGCGCTACACCATTAAGGCCCTGCTCCCCGGTGACGAGGGTACTGGTACCCTCAAGGTGTACGCCGGCAAGCGCGGGCTCATGCACAGCATCAAGGACATTCCGCACCCGCTCGCGTTTGCCCTGCCCATCATTCACACGGGCGAGAACCCGCCCTACGAGTTCGTCACCCGCCACCCAACGCCCCACGCGCAGCGCCACGACATCTACGTCGTCCAGCCCCAGTGCCAGCGGCTCGCGCTGAACAACACCTTTGTATTTGCCATTCGTCAGCACCCCAGCTCTCTAGGGAGCGCGTCGGCGTCGGCCATCTCCCCGATGACACCCTCCTCCAACCCGGGCAACGCGAGCCCGATCCCATTCATCAGGCCCAGCTCTGCCATGAGCATGACCAGCTCTGCGGCGGGCTCCAACCCGAGCACCGTCGCCAGCGGTGGAAGCGGCTCCTCGTCGTCGAAAAAGCCCGCCAAGCTCGCCATCCAGACCCCCGGTGGGAAGATCCTCCGGCTCATGCGCAAGGAGGAGAGGCGCGGTATCGGCGGTGTCTTGGGCGGCGGGAGGGGGCCGGCGTCACCCGCAGCGTCGGGGCCGTTGCTGGGTGATGATGACGCACCTGGGGATGGCGGGGTGTGGGAGACGATTATCAAGTGCTCGGAGCGCGGGGTGTGGCGTGGCTTGGTGCTTGCTGATCGCACGGCGAGATGGTGCGTTTTTGCGGAGTGGGTTTGTGAGGGCTGAGTACCTTACCTACATACTGTGCTTGCTTGTTTGCGGCGAGCGATTTTGATATGAGATATGTGGTTGGAAGGGATGGTTGGGGTGGGTTCATCTTCTTTTGATTATGATGATGATGATGATGGGAAGATCTGAACTGTGGTGGGTGGGAGGGATGGATGGATGGATTGTTTATATTTTATCTTCTGTGTGGATATGGCTGGCCCTTTCCCTCGGTTTGGTGGAGGGTTTCGGCGTATGTACGGATAGGGATGGCTTAATGGGGTTTGTGTGTGTTTACGTGTTGTTCTGATTCATTAGCCGGGTTGGGGTTTGCATTATGGGGGCGTTAGCAGTGTTTTGGTCCTTGTCTTGGGAGCGAGCGTGTTGTTTTGGGCGGTAACTCCTGGGCATGAGCGCTGGTTGGTAAAGGGGTCTTTATACAGTAAATTGTATGAGTACTTTGCAAAAGCTACCTACCTTTATCCGGCCTTCTCTCGTTCGACTCTACTGTGTATGAAACCCGCCAGATCATGAGACGGGCTGTGTTGTTGGTGGTGGTGGTGGTGTTGTGAGTTCTCGGTGTTCCACTTCCCGAATACCGAAGTTGCCCGTTCCCCCGTTGACTTTGTCATGCTCCGCTTTTCCGCCTCGAACCATTGAATCCGTTGACGCCATACTTGAATCAGCACACCACACCACCTGCCTGATCTGTTAAAGTTTGTTTAGGCCGTTTTATATCCTGATATTCAACCTCTTGACTCATTCTCGCCCATTCTTTTTTTTTTTTCCATCGCCGCCACCATCTCTCTCTCTCCAACACCAGCAAACAACAAACCAAACTCACCTCCCACTTGACCGACCAACCAACCACCCCGCACCCAACTCCCCACCCATCGCCCACCATGGCTCAACCCCTCCCCCCACCCACCATCGAAACCGACGACCTCACCTACACCTTCCAGGACTACTCCACCGGCATCTCCCACATCTCCCTCTCCCTGCCCGCCCGCTCCCGCACCCTGCTCATCGGCGCCAACGGCGCCGGCAAGACCACCTTACTCCGCCTGCTGGCCGGCAAGCGCCTCGCGCCCTCCAGCACCATCCGCGTGGGCGGGGTGGATCCCTTCAAGGAGACCGTCGAGGGGGTGACGTATCTAGGGCTGGAGTGGGTTTTGAATGCGATTGTGAGGACGGATATCGGGGTGGGGGAGCTGTTAAGGAGTGTGGGCGGGGATGTGTATAAGGAGAGGCGGGATGAGTTGGTGGGCGTGTTGGATATTGATTTGAAGTGGCGGATGCATGCCGTTTCGGATGGCGAGCGGCGGCGGGTGCAGCTGGCGATGGGGCTGATCAGGGCCGTGGAGGGTGTTGTTGCTGGACGAGATCACGGTGGATTTGGATGTGTGGAGTCGGGCGCAGTTTTTGGGTTTTTGAGACGCGAGACGGAGAGCAGAGAGTGCACGGTCGTGTATGCGACGCATATTTTGGATAATTTGGCCGGGTGGCCGACCCATCTGGTGCATATGCATCTGGGCGCGGTGAAGGCGTGGGGGGGCGGAGGAGATGTTGAAGGCGGTGGAGGAGAAGGATCCGGAGGAGGGGGATGGGATCGTGGGTATGGTGGGGAACAGTAGGCTGGGGGAGCTGGTGTTGAGGTGGTTGAGGGATGATTTGAGGGAGCGCGGCCCGAGGAGCCAGCATAAACGCGGGCCGGAGGGCTGGTCGTATAGTGTGACCGGTTTGGGCGGGTACGGGTTTGAGCCCAAGGCGGGGAAGGAGGAGGAGGCATGAGATGCAAGTTGGCGGTTGGTTTGGTGGTGCGCGCTGGGGGAGGCGATGATGATTTAACATGGATGTGAGGGTGTTCAAAATGGATGAGGACGGTTCAACATCGAAGTGGACGGTTCAATATGGATGAAGGTGGTTCAATGGGTCAACTTGGAAGGAATCAAGGTTTAACATGATACCCGGCGGCATTTAACATGGGTTTACGGCACGGCATGGAGTTTTCTTCTAAAGGAAAAGCATTTTGCGGCACTAAACATCAACTAGTAGACAGTCCATATCAACATGATTGTCCATTCATCATCATCATCCGGGTATCTCCATAACTGAACCCCTACCTCGTTGCCGTGCCCTCCGGCCTCCCGACATTCTTCATCGTGCTGCGTATCAGCTCCGCAATGCCCGGAAACCCCTTGGCTTCCAGGTACGCTAGCACGCCCGACCTATACGCCTGCCACGACAGATTCAACCCCCCTCTCTTAGCGAGCTGCCCAACGACCGCTGCGTCACCGGTCCCGCGTGTCGCGCGCGAAGATCCTCCATCTCGTCCTCCTCCAGCTGCCTGACGTACGAATCCGACAACAAACACAGCAGCGGCGAGTGCGCGAGCCCAAACGCCGTCTCGAGCGACAGGTCCGAGTCCGCGGCGTGGACATACGCCCTAAGCGCGACCTGCACGGGCTCGGGGAGGCGGCAGCCCTGGGCGTTGGCGTCGGTGGTCGAGAAGGCGCGGCCGCGCCACAGGCAGTTGCAGATGTCCATCAGGAAGCCGTTGAACGCCCGGATCTGGCCCGTCTCGAGGCCCGTCACCTGCCGCTTCCCCGCGCCCCCGGGCGTCATGACCATCTCCCACGCGCGCTTGTACGTGGCGAGGATGCCGCATAGGCGGGATACGACGGTGAGGGAGGGGCTGAAGTAGAGGACGTAGACGAGTAAAGGGGGTGGGTTGACGATTTCGATGTAAGGGAGGAGCTTCGTGTTGGAGTAGAGCGTCTTGGCGGCTTCGTAGAAGTCGAGGATGTGGAGGTAGGTGCTGACGGTTGGTGAGGTTTGGGTTAGCGTGAGGGCGAGGTCGTTGACGCGGACGATGAGAGGGGCCACCGTAGGTACGGGGAGAGAAGCAGTGTGCTTTGTAGCTTCCAGGGTGATGGTCCACCGTTGGAGGAGTAGGGTGTAAAACGTTAAAAGCGATACTTGAGCAGCTGGTGTGTTGTCCAGTATGGCATGCTCCAGAGCCTGTAGGAGTTTGTTGAGTTCTGCTTATGCGTTAGCTTGAGTATCTCGAAGGCGATGGTGGGAACATATACCCTCGGACTCCATCATGGGGATAAAGCTGAGAGACTCCAAGACAATATCCCGTTTATCCACACCGTTCCAGATGCTCAGAAACTGTACAAAAAAAGTAAGAAGTATGGGAGGCAGTGCCTGTCACGGAGTTAGAGTTGGCTAAAGACAACTGGCCTGGGTGACTGCACAAACCTTGGTGGCAACCGCATAATCGTGAATCATATCGACCATGTCGAGGAGGATTTCCGAGTCGGCATCACCGCTGGCAACATCGCCCAAACATGCCATCAACCAGTTGCTGATGCGGGCTGACGCTTCGGCGTTTGGACGTAGGAGCAAGAACTTCTGGAGAAGCGGATCCGCCAGCACAGCAACAAGCTGGGTGGGCAGCTCAATCTTTTCGAGCTTCTTGACAAAGGATTCGGCGTTGTCAATCTCCTCCAGAGTAACAGAGCTCTGAAACAGTTAGACCACGGGCAGTTCTCCGGCCAGACGACGGACAGGTCCTACCTCTTGGGCGTGCATTGTATGGACCGCTGGAAGCAGGGCTTTGCCCCCTTGCAACCGCCGGCCAAACAGATGGTTTACAGCGAAACCATTCCTGATACCCCCTCGACTTGGCGCTCCGACTGTTGGTGCTGGATCTCGTCGAGCTTCGCCCGCCATTGCGCGTCAGGGTGCTGCTATGCGTCAGCAGTGGGCGCGGTTGGAGGTATACGGAAAGGGGAGGTACTTTGAAGGATGCGGCTCGCCCCTTTGTGATGTCTCCCACAATGATTTCCGGGTAGTAATTCTTGAATACTCGCAACAGGCCGGTCAAGTTGTGGTCGCCTCCCGTCTGGCGGGATAAGTTGAGTCTGCAGTGGGCTTGGAGTCAGCGTCGTCAACTCGGCAATCCTTCCGACGCCTGCACTTCACTTACATTCCCTGTATCCGAAAGGGCCTCACATGCTTCCGCCTCGTTACCAGGGCAAGAACATGGCACAGCTGGGGCCTGTCGGAATGGTAAGCGCTATCTTGCTGACAGGTTAACAGGGTCTTACCTGATGGCAGCGGTGTCCAGCAAGTTGAACAAAACGCCGTAAGATTGCGACAGGATGGTCGGGTTCTCAAGTAAGTGATAAACCATCACAAGCCATCGGAGTAACAGGGCCTGGAGCGGCAGGGAGGGTTTGAGTTGGCCATGTCCCAGCGCCCCGACACAACGCAGGACGACCTCATCGCCAACCTTCCCCGACGGGTACAGATTCCGGACAATAGCACCGAGGCTGGCCTGGTCGAGATGGTTGCGGACGGTCAACAGGTCAACAAGACGGACGAGTTCGTCGGGTAGGGCCCCCCTATCGTAGAGGAGCGAGGCCGT
The DNA here is from genome assembly GCA_039881045.1 of Chaetomium olivaceum. Taxonomy (NCBI): domain Eukaryota; kingdom Fungi; phylum Ascomycota; class Sordariomycetes; order Sordariales; family Chaetomiaceae; genus Chaetomium; species Chaetomium olivaceum. The sequence goes on along the minus strand of JAYWVB010000042.1, from coordinate 280,461 downwards.
GCTCTCGACCGTCGACTTGATGCTTGTCCCCCGGCGCTTTGCTGGCACTTTTGAGGCTGCTTGAATGTCAGCAAACCTGTGCTTTTTCCTCTTTCTGGTCTTGGGTTTTTTTTTTCTTTCATTTCTTATTTTCATCTTTTTGGGGGGCCAAGTTAAGAACATATGCTTACCCTCTTCGAGATCCCCAATGAGGCCGCTGAGGTCGTCACCGCCCGCAGACGGCATTGTGATTATTTCTAGTAGTGAGCTCGGATCTGCAATTGATCCAACGCGCTAAACCTTTCATCACAATCATACCTCCATCTCTCACGGTTTGGAGTTCCCTAGGTTCAGAATGAATTCCGTGTAATTCCCAACTTGAGCGAACGCGTCTTGTGACAATGAGTGGGACGCGACGCTTGTAATCTTTCCTCACTGAATGGGACGTGATGCCGGATGTGTAATTTATTAAGCCATAGAATACGGATAATATGCCAAGGTGTGGGTTTTTTTTGTCAGTATCCAAGATATTATTGGTTCAATGACTTTCATCGTAAACCTTCATTCGGCACTAACGTTTCGTTACCGGTACATGTACGAAGTACACAGTATTCGTACCTCCAGTGTGGTCGTCTCCCGTTCCTGCTCCTACATACGTAAGGTAGTTAAATCTTTCGCTTCTCGCTTATATTTTTCTACATTTGAAGAGTAATCCAAAATCGGCTAGAAATGGCCCATTCGCGTTATGTTCCGTGACTGCCCGATTCATGGAAAGGTGTGCGTGCTTTTCTAAAATTCCAAACTGCGGCAGGCACTGGATAAGGCAGGCAGCGACCACCGGCGGATTTCCTTCTTCCCTTTCCCATCCTTCTCTCGTTTTCACCGCCTGTGCCCCGTTCCTGGGCCTTAAAATGAACACCACCATAGCAATCCCAGTTCCTGACATGTAACCATACTTTAACCTAACCTCTTTTGTGTCCACGATTGCCTTCTTTCCCCTGTTGCTTTCCGCAACAAACTCAGCCCTAGGGCTTACACAGTACCACCTCGGGCGCACGTGCCGTCTGTTCAACGCCGCCCTCCTACTGCTGCTGAGAGCATCAACTTTGGCGACACAACAATCGGACAATGTCAGCCTCGAGAGCCGCAATACTCGGACTATCAAGTCATTCTGTACTCTCAAGATGACGAATGACGTACGGATACCAAACCTTTAATGCATTGTCCCACGAAGCACGCTGTCGTGGCCACAACGTGGCATCGCTTTCGCCTTCAACCAAGACTCGAAGCGAACGAGTTTTGTTTGTGTTACCACTCCCATCTGCGGCCGCCCCGTTTGGTCATGATTCAACGTCGGCTGCGACAACACTCATACCGTGTCCCATGCGTGTCGCTCCGGGAATCGGGCGAGTGGCGCGCCATTTCCAAGATTCCTCTGACTTTAACCACGGCAACCAAGGCGATCTTGCCAACTTCAACAACCGCCTGGTTTGTCGTGATCGGGACGACTGAGTGGTGTCTGGGCGGCATTGTGCACCCTAACACAATATCCGCGCGCTCCTCTTGTACCACCCAAGTTCTTTTTTCAGGCACACACCCACGACTATAGCCTGGTCCCCGCGAGCCAATGGCACCGGCAGTCAAGGCAGCACCTTTCATGGGTTGCCCAAATCCTCGTGCCTTGCCCCCTTCTATGAGACGCCCAGGTCGAACCGTAACCGCTGCCTTGCTCCAAAGCACGTTGCTGCAACACGCATTTTACCTGGCCGCCTGCAAGCCTCGAACCCTCTCCTTTTATCTCACAAGTGCGGCATCTCGAGGGCACGGCAGAGGCCCCGGCATTGGCTTACGGAAGCCTGACCGAGCCGGGATAGCAATGCTTACTTGTACCCTACCCATTGTTCCTGCGGTTCCCGTTACCATTCCACCACCCGCGTCTAAAAGAGCCTGGGTCGGGGTAAATGAGAAACAACCGCCATCCGCACCAGAGGGAATGGTAACCTGCCTTGGGGTGCATTATTGCTCTCGACGTCCCTCTCCTCCCGCTGTCCGGCACGGCTGCTTTCTGGTTCTGGTGTACCCCAGCTCCCCTGCCGCTCCTATTGGTCCCCGGCCCGGATCTCCTGGAAGGGGCCATCGAATCCTTCCGCAACCACCTTTGCTAAGCTGCATCAGATCGCTCTCCGTTAGGCCCATGGGAGCTGAGCTCGGCAGCCATAAACACCAGCAAGGTTCCGGCCACTTGGTTCTTGTTACGCTGCAGTTGTTGTGTTTTGCTCCGGGGGTACTCGGTCGGGGCTGGAAAGCCTGACTGACCACTTGCGTCTCGTATCTCGGTCGCCACTCAGACGGTGCCACTCAAACGGTGTGTGCAGCACCGCATGATTTGGACTGCTTCTCAAGTCACAATTCGCTCCACCAAGGGGCGCCTGTAAGTGGGCGGAGCGACCCTTGATCACCTCGGCCCTCACTGACCAGACGAACCAGATCCCCTCATGCCTTGTGTATTTCTCTGAGATTCATACCACGAAAGCTGGTGTAAAAGATATATTGTCTCTCTCCCTACGCAACTACCGCCTTAATCATGGAGCTCACAAGAAGGCGAGGAGTGGTGTGCCTCCAAGACTCTCAGTCTTGCATCCCGCTTTCAGATCACCTCAAGGAAGGCGACATCATACTGCTACTAACACCCGGGATCGCGCCAGAGCTGAATCCGTCAGCCAGTGACCCCAATAACCCCCCCAGCGACCCCTTCGAACCCCTTGGGAAGGCCCTGGCCAAGCATCACCCATGGGTCCGCCACGTCCCGTACCTACCACGCAACGGGATTACAGGCACTCACGTAGTGCACATCAGACTAGCCGCCGCTGTGATTTTCGTCATCTCGGGCCCTCCGCGCCACGGACAGCCGTCGCAAGTGGCTCTGGCCGAAATCACCAGAGCCCTCTGCGAGACCCGACCTCAAATCATCCTAACTTGCTGCGACGTGCAAGAACTGGGCCCTCTCGAAAAGTCCTTCCCTACCATAGTAGAGGTGCCCAGCTTCGCGCCGCCAGACTTGGAAGCCGCTGCCGATGTCCTTTTCAAATCAAGAAAGCCCAGCCCAAGGGCACCGAAGGTACAGACCATGGCCGTGCCACCAAAAGCCTGGTCCGTCGAAGTATGGGATGGGGACCGCGAGCTATCTGATATTCTAAATCTGTGGTGTCAGTGTTTTCCGGAGACCTTCCACCTCGACCGTTATCGGTTCCAGTCATTACTTCGCCGAGACGGTTATGCGATGCATTACGTCGTCCGTAAACCTGGCACTGCGCAAATCCTGGGTTTCTGTGCGACCTATACGACCTATGCTGACAGTGGTGGTGAGCGTCTGCTCGGCTCCCTGGCAGCCCTTCTTGTCCACCCGTCATATCGCCAACAGGGGATCGGCTTGAGTCTGCACAACCACGCTCGGCGCCAGCTTACCAAGATACGCGGGGTTTGCCGCCTCCAACTTGGGAGCACCTTTCCTCGTCCTCTACGGTCTCCCGGTTGACTCACCTTGTGAGGACTGGTTTCGGAACCGCGGGTGGCCGATCAGGCCGCTCTCCTCAGACCCGGGCTCTGGGCAGGCAGTGTGCGACTGGTTTCTCAAGTTTAAGGATTGGCCAACAACTGGCCTAATGTTATCCCATCTCACCTTCCGCCCCTGCGAATTCGCAGAGTTTGACATGGTGCTGGACTTTGTGGAGAAGGAGTCATTGAAAAAAGACACCATGGGCTGGTACGACCAATACGCGAAGCTCGCCAACACAATGAACATCCAGGATATTGTTCTGGGGCTCGAAGGGGGCGCCATCATCGCGGTCGCATTAACTTATGTCAAGAATACCGGGAGCCCCGCGGCGGATGATCTTCCGTGGGCCAGTACCATCGCCGACGACGTCGGGGGTGTCACGTGTGTTTGTGTCAGCGGTATGCCAGCCCGTTTGCACCACCACCCCCCCCCCCCGAAATCTTAGACTGCCAACTAACGGGCGCTCCTTAGATGATGTGCCGAATACTTCAAACAAGAGAGATGCCGTCATGATTAGGCTTCTCGACAGCTGCATTCGTCTCCTCGCAAATCAAGGGATGAACAAGCTACTCATTGACGCGGTCGCAGGAGGAGACGAAGGATTCCAATCCATGGGCGAGTACTCCCCAAACGTAATCAGTACTTGGACGCCACTAACCCGATATTAGGCTTCCAAAAATGGGCGAGATACAGGGACGTGTGGCAAGATGTCTAAAGTCACGTCATGTCGCGCTTTCGGCACGGTTAGGGACGAAATAATGTGAGGACATCACCCGTAGTCGGATCGCTTGGCTCGGGTCAACTCAAGGCAGTCTGCATTAAAAGTGGAAATGGCAAATCTGGAAACGTCAACTAACTTCATCGGCGTCCAACGGATCACCAACTACCGTGCCGAGCCACGGCCCGCGAGGGCACGGGAGCCGACGGTCACACCTAACAAACAATCCCTAGTTTTTGGTGGAACAGGCTACAACCGGTTACACAAGCAGATGTCTATAACCTGCCAATGTCTGTCTTTTCAAAAAAAAAAAAAAAGCGAGGATATAAAATGGAGTGGCACGGGGTCGGCTTGCGGCGCGGCCATCCTGACGGCATTAGTCGTTCGGTGTCCGAGACTCCGCCAGGCTTCAATTTTGACCAACAAAACACAATGAAAGAAGTAACCACGTACTCATCGAATTCTGGTGACTGTGGAGAGCACCTGGGCGGTCAGGCCCCGTTGCCAATCGTCGTTATGGAGCTTCTTGGCTCCTGTGTGAAACATACGTCTATGTCCAGCCTAGTGTTAGCCACATGGCCCGGCCGTTTATGCCACGGGCCCCTAACAATGGCATCGTTGTACGAACGAATCCCGCCATTGCCGCCTCGAAGGACTTTCATCCGCCCACTGACGATGGAGCCAGCGGCGAACCAAGTACCCACGGCCTCTGTGCCCTCAACATCCAGGCCATTGGCCCTCAGGTGGTGAAGCCCTTCTGGATCCGTCCAAGACACCCGGGCCAAACGGACCATTAATCAATGCCTTGTATATTCGGCTCTTTGCAGAAGCCTGAAGGGGCCTATTGGGTAGAGCCCTCCTCGGCACCTCCCGCCCGAGCAACCGAAAAAACGTCAGAGACTTTTATCCAGTCATACCTGGGTTCCTGAGGTCATTTTCCGAAGGCCGTGGAAATCTAAGATTGTCATCCGCCATTTCCGCTACATGGTTCGAAATCCCATACCCGAACCTTTTCAGAACCACACTGACCGACCATGGTGATTCATGGCGTTCCAGGATTGGGGTCCCGTTTCTTCGAACCATGCGATATGACACGGGCCGATACTAAAATCAACCTCTCTGCCATTGATCGACGGCCGCCTCGGCGCCGGGTTCTCGGCCCTGACCCTCGGCTGACACCGGGCCAAACAAGTGTACGGGGGCCATTTTCGGGCTGTGTAACCACCGGCTCTGTGGTCACCGTCAGTCAACACTTCATATGCTGACACAAGCCAAGCTCGCAGCGCCGTGTATTCCTCGACTAGAGAAGGTTGCCTCTTCCGAAATACGGGATACTGCGAAACCACACTCTCCCACTTCTCCACCCTTTCTCATCCAACCACGTCCAATCCATTTATACTGCTGACATGACAAGGACGTCTCCCACGCTCACGCGCCCACCTGACCCCCTCTCCCCCTTCCCCCCTTCCCCGGCGGCACAGCAAACTGCCGCCCAACAACCCTTTCCCACATGCAGTCAGACTAGAAGGATCCAACCTGCGTCCGATCCCGCACGGCTTTGCACCTGCAACATCCCGATTCGGTAGTGATATCTCTCATCATCAAGCCAACCATGCATTTGTGGTCACATCTGCGTATGCACAGTCCACGATATCCATGTGCCCACACCGCACGGGTTCTCAGTTTTGCGGGTGTCTCGCTGCATGGGGGCGGCACTGGCTGGCTGGCTGCTGCAGGGCTACTGAGACCGGTAGGCCCGCCGAGTGCGGTCTCTTGGTTGTCGCGGGGTGGCTCTCCGAGTTCCGGTTTTCCTTGTTGTATGGAACCGAGGAGCCTTGTCTATTTAGAGTCTCCCCTGGCCCCGACGACAGCGAGAACGTTGGGGTCGATCGCAGACCACCCCCACCGCGAGGTGCCATCGGTGTAGTCTGGCTCACGCAAAACTGTGCGGGATGGCGTGTGGTGTGGGTAGCGGCAGACCATGGGTTCGTACCCTGCCTGCATGGGGATGGGATATCCCTTGGGGGGATTTCTTTTCTCGATCGGTCTTCAAGCGTGCACGGTTCTTGCGTGGGAGAGAGCCTGTTCACGCTGTGTAACGGCAGGCAAGCCCCTTTGATGGCGATTGTACATAGATTGGTGCTACTGCTACCACACCGTCAATGGGCGTCGGCGGATATTCCCCCATGCTGTATTCTTTTGAGAGGTCTGCGTATGCCGTGGAACAAGACATATTCGGGCCATTATTGTTTGTTTGTCTGGGCCTCGTGGTACGTGGGCACGGCCGGTGCTCGTCCGCGGACCTTGTCGAGTGCATCTTGCTTTGCTTGGTTATCTATGGACTCTTCTTATCACCTGTTTCGGCAAACAGTCGTTGGGGGGGCGTACATACATCCTCACCACCCCATTCTGGATGCAAATTTCAACTTTCGACACCTGCAGAAAAGCATATGCCCGCATGTTCAAGCCTTCGCTCAATGTGGAATCAATTGGATCCGGTAATAATCGCCGGCGGTGTGGGTGATAGACCAGAACGTCCTTCGCTCCGGCTGGTGGTGGAAGTCTGTCCCTACATGAGTGACTCGTTACACAGCATTCGGAGACCACATCCTCACCGCCACCGGTTTCGGGAAAACCCATCTCTCTCTGGCAAAATCTTTCGATCCCCCCTTCCAACCCCCCACCCTCTCTCAATCTTTTGCCCGTCTCTCTCCCTGTCGTGGTACAGCATGGGACATGACATCCCCACGCCGCTTACCCAGCTCGCACACTCTGAAAACCCCATCGCAAGGACGGTGCGTTTTGTTCCCATATCAGGTCAAATAAACCGCCAGCCATACACACACACACACACACACACACACTAACTGTGGGTCTAGACTAGGAGAGAATGGAATGGAGCGTGACGCGGAGCGGCAAAAGTGCCGCACATAATAACGTGGGACATAGTGGTAGAACGACTGTGGTTGTGTAACGCGACGGCCAACCAACCATGCCCAACCCACTCTAGCCCGGCCGGCCGGCCGCCGTTTATACCCGTACTATCCTATCTGAGCCGAGGTAGCGTGTAGCCTGGGCTGTTGGTTGTAGTTGTAGTTCAGCCTTGTTTGTATGTGCATACCATTTGCTTGTTGCCTGTGGCTGGACGTTTTGAAAAGGGCATATATGAGTGGAGAAGGGGGGGGGGGGAAGGGAGAAGAGCAAGGAGAAAAAATGTAGCCTTCTGGAATCATTGATTCTATTGCCTACTTTCAATGCTATCTCTGCTCACCTTCTTGTGTGAGGCCTAACCGCGAATGAAACGACAGAGGAGAGATAAATAGCACAGTGTCGTCAAGAGGTGGGTTTACTCCAGTCATCGAACTAGTATACTCACCCAAGCAAGGTGGCCCTTTCGGCTATCTTCCGGCCCTATATAATGCCTCCCTTCAGGTGTATGCTGGAGATACTGAAGGCTGGCAGCGGTAGGTTGAATGATTTCAGCCCGTCACCCAGTATATATACATACCTATGCTGGCCGAGCGTCACGGGTTGAACAACGAGCGTTATTGATTGCTCTTGGTCAAACATCTTCAATAACCCGGCCTAAGTCTGGCGACGGCGAGGATGAAGCCTCACTAACTCACGAAAACGTGCTCATGAAACAGAATTTACGAGGATTTTATAACGTGTCGTTGTTTGACCAGCCTAGTTCCATATTCACATCCTCTCCAAACATCCCAACGCGGGGAATAATACTGAATCTAAGTTGGCAACGGCACGTAGCAAACCAAACCGTGGTAACGGGGGGTAAACCACCGTGGTATGTAACACATCGGCTTATATTTTGCCCTACTGTCAAGAAAACTTAACCACGCACATCCCAAACACATACCGAACCCAGGTTTTGCGCCACCATGACATGACATCGAAGCCGTAAGGCACACAGAAAATCTCCGTTACACCGATTTTGTACGCCGGTCCATCCTAGTTGTTTAGGATACCCAACCCCCATTTCATCCATCCATCGTCAGTCCCTCAAATCCCAGCTCCATTTTTAACCCTGCCTAGTCCCGTTTCATCCCCCCCCCTTTCAAAAAAGTCGATCGATCAAGTCCACTTCGAAAAGTCTACCGAATCCACCAAGGCCTCGGCGGTGCTCTGTTGCTGTACCTCTGTATTTTCCGTTGTCACCGTCGACAGCATGCTCGAGCGGTGCGACTGATCGGCGCTGGGAGCACTCGTAAAGAACGTCGCTACCGACGACCGGCGCAGGCTGCTGCTAAAGCTATCCCGCATGCCGCCCCGCGCGTTGTTGACCCCGCCGGCGCCAATCGTACCAAATTCTCCACTGGCGCCCAGAATAGGAGCCCCCTGGGCGGCGGACTGGTGGTGGTGGCCAATGGCTCCATGGTTCCCGCTCACCATGGGCAGGCCGCCGGCAGCAACAGCAGTAGAAGCGGCCGAGGGCGTGGCGATGGCTCCCGGTGGTGGGGACGGCGAGACGCCTTGCGCCTTGGGCCCGTAGCGCGTACGCAGGGCGTTGATCTGGCGAAGGCGCTCGCGCCACGACGATACGTGCTCGCCGTCCTCCCTATTGGCCCAGACGAGTGAGAAGACCGAGGCGTTGAGCGCTAACAACCGGACAAAGCTAGGGAGCGCCTTGATGAGGCTGAGCATCTTCGGTTCCGCCGCGGGTGAGATCTCTGGGAACCCCGGCTGGCTCATGACCTGGACCGTGTAAAAGTGCGAGGTCCCTTCCTCCTGGGGCATGCGCGAGGCAACAAAGGAGAGATGCGGAGTCGGGGTGATGACGATGTACACATAATTGAACTGGGACGGGAATGTGTCGAACTTGAAGGGCACGCCCGAGTCGTTCCAGACGATGTTGACGTAGTCGTTGCCGATGTGCCGCTTTTTCATGATACACTGCGGGTCGGTCTCAGGGTTCGTGGGCATCTGGGTGGTGACGTGGAACATGATCTCGGTGACTCGGTCCCGGAAGCAGTACGCGTATTTCCCGTCAATGTCGTGTTCGCGGTCCAGGCCATGTGTGTTGAAGGTGGCGCCCTTCAACTTGGTCAATGTCCCCAACCCCTTGAGAAACTGGTGATAATCAGGGCTGCCCTGCTGTGTTGGCTAGAATCTCGGTCTCTTTGGTTTGCCCCTCCTTGATATAGACAACGCCCACCTTGTGTCCGTCCACCGGCGAGTTACGGTCAAAGACCCGCACAGCTCGGTCGACGAAGTCTTCATCCGGCAGGGGAATGGGCCGAATAGCGGGATCGTATAGCTGCGGCATCGGGGCCAGCAGTTGCATTAACAAGTGGCTTGGGAAGATGGTGACGCCATCCTGGAAACGCCCTTCCCACGCCGCAGCATCGGAGCCATCTGGGGCTGGCAGATTCGGTGTCGGGGTGAACTCGACGCGGAGTGCATACGACGACGTGCCGGAAGGATAACGGCGTGTGATCTCAGCCCAGCACGACTCAGTCGCCTGCCGAATCGTGAGAATGCTGTTGCCGATGATCCAACGCTTCTTCTGAATCTCGCCAAAGAATTGTTCCTTGAAGAGAGGGTCTTGGGCAGAATCACCGGCATCTGAGAAGGCCACACGCTGCATGAAATCGAGCGTGATCTGTGCATGCTCTTCGGTGCTCGCAGTTCCATCAACGTCGGTAAACAAATTCTTCGTAATCCAGCCAATCTGGTTCGGTCGATCCGGAAGCTTGACGGCGAGGAACCAGAATGTGATGACGTGATATGCCAGAGCATAGACGTACTGAGGGAGATCATCGCCGGTTGATTGATGTGCAAGAAATTCCGTGGCATTCGCCATGCTGGCGCTAGGGGTTGCCGGTTCGCTCATAACACTGCCGCGCATCGCGAGCTTCTTCTCGCGAACGTATTGTAGGTACCTGAAGCATATGCCAAGCACGATGCGATAGTCGTCCTCGCGGAAGTTGGAGTACAGCGAGTGCAGCCGGCTAAGGCAGGCCAAAAACTCCAGGATGTGCATTGCCACCAACGGCTGCGTGATAACCTGCGACATCTTCTGGAGGATGGAGACGAGCGACTTGCTCACCGACATAGGTAGCTCGTGACAGCACACGGAAAGGGCGTGGATGCATGTCTTTGCCGTCTTGTCTGATATACCGTGTCCAAACGTCCTCACAATTTCGTCCTCGTCCGTCTTTTGGAAATGGCGGTGATAGCTGACGATCATGATGAGCGAATGGAACAAACAGTTGGCAACGTCGCTGCGTCGACGGCCCGACGAATGAGGCGGCTCTAGGAAACCGTTGGTTCTGATCATCTCGCAGAGCAAGCGTCGTAGTTCCTGAATATGCGGAATAGCATCCCTGAAGATTGGGTGATTGCTGAGCTGGGCTGGGAGATGGATCAAAATGAAGCTGTAGATTTCCCAGTCACACCCCTGATGAAATAGGCTCAGCAGTGCCTCTAGCCAGGGGGTCATGTTCAAAACTACTGCCCCATTTTCAGGCGCGCCAGTCCCGCTCACGTCCCGCACATGCGACACGAGGAACTGACTCGGCCTCTGTGGAGGGGCCTCGGGCAGAGCATCAGGATCGGGTACGGACCACAGCCTCTGACCTTGATGCATGGCTGGTTTCGGGGTGGACGCTGATCGTGTGGGAATCCCTCGTTCTGCCGTCTGCCCCTGACTGAACGAGATGCCGCGAGCTGGTCGCCCTCCGGAGTGGTCTGGTCTCGCTAACCTCGAAGGCAGGGCCGCATCTTCGGCCAATTTCTGAGCGAGCGACGCTTCAGTCCTGTATAGGGTTCCGGCCAGCGTCTCGTTTTCCACCAGAGTCGTAAGATAGACCTGATGTTCATAATCAGCCCTAAGCCGGAAGAGCATCTTCATGGCTGTAAGCCGAGCATCGATCTCGCACGAGTTTGAGCGAGCGATGTGAACCAGTGCCGTGTAGGCTTTGGCAGCCTTCGACCCGTTGTTATTCATCGTTCGGATGAAAATCTGGACATAGCCTCTGGTGACTACGTTGGAGACGCTTTGGTTCGCAAAATAGATGATTTGGCCGCCAGGCTGGAGTGTTGGGCCAGCCCTGTGGGGGACTAACACGGACGGCGGCGGCCTGGATATGTCCTTGGCAACAACGCCTTTGAAGGCATCCAAGATGTCGTCGAATAAGGCGACAGGCGCCGTTTCAGCCACCTTGACCAGGAAAGCCGTCGTCTCCTGCAGAACGAGACTGTCATTCTCTGCCGGTAGTTCTGCAAGGACTTGTTGGACAAGCTTGGCAACCGAATCCTCGTCTACCAGGTCTTGAGCGAGACACAGAAAATCGTACACTTCGACGACGACTTCCAGGGCGCGCAGTCGGGTAAGAGGTTCGCGACCCCTATTGAGAAAGAAGGCGTTCAGAACAAGCTTGAGGCTGTCCTCCCAGCCGACCTCTGACGGAAAGCAGGCTCGGGTCTCCTTTAGGTACGCGACCACAAGGGCTGCTGCCGAATCTGGAAGAACCTGCTGGATTTCGGCAAGAAATATCATGCATTCATCTCGTTGTAGGAACTCGGAGTCATTTTCAGCGAGTAGCGTTTCGATTCGGTTGACCAGGTATTTCAGCTGAAGTGCCACGGTATCCTCCGGCTCTCTTTCGTCCTTAACGATCGTAGAGAGGGAGGAGGCGCTAATTTCCGCGGTAGGTGGCGGGTGCGTGACCTTTGTCGCACACTGCGCAGCGACCGCGAAGATCGGTGACCAGTTTTCCTCAACCAAGATGGGGTTAATATTACCCTCACGCCCGTCAAATAGAGCATTGATGAGTTTTAGGATCTCGGTCGCTATTCTTGTAGAACTGCTCATGGAAACAGTCGTTAACCCGTCGACGAGAAGTGCCAGGGAAACAGCCGGGTACCCCTTTTCGGCGGACTTGAAGAGGAGTTTCTTCAAAACCGACAGGGCACCGCGGGCGTCTCTAACCGAGTCTTTATCCTTGTCCTTGTCGGGGGAGGTGGAATAGGTTCGCAGCAAGTCTAGTAATATCCTGACAGTTGACTGGCCGTGATGGGACCTGCAAATGATGGATATCGTGTGCCAGGCGTCCTTTTGCAAGCTGGGAACCAGGCAATGTATGGAGCTCAGGATTTGTATGCAGTCTTTCAGCTTGTCGTTCGGAATGGCGCCAAACGTGACCACAGTATCAACCACATTGATGCATGCCCTCAGGTCATCTTCCACGCTCGTGTTCATGCAAATTTTGAGGAGTATAGCCATCAAGTTCCCGACCACACCGTCCGTGGCGAACTTGAAGTTGAACTTGATAGCATCTTTGAGGAGCGCGAACAGCCGGGACAGATTCTTATCTTCACCCGTAGACAGCGTACTCCCCTTGGAGACCCGGGTGGGCCCACGAGAAGCTTGTCTCCTCGCAGTCCTGGCAGCCCTGTACGCTTCCTGCAGCCACTGGGTCAAAAGCGGAAAGATGTCGTAGTAGAACCCCGAGACATCGCGGCCCCGGTTTGTCAGGTCCTCAAGCGCAGCTAACTGAAGATAAAAGTCCTCGGGCAAGGCCGGTCCGGTCAATGTGCGGAAGTATTCACGCCGCTCGAGCTCGGTCGAAGAGGGATATTTGATGCATTCGGTTAGGAGTTCCCATGCGACCTGTCGAGCGTTGGCTGGGTTTGCCGGTTCGATGAGATCTTTCGCGGCGTGCCAAATATCGCGGACCTGTAGCATCCTAACGTCAGAACCGATCAAGAGTATTGTTTATGGGAGATTGTAGTAGGGACACATACGGGGTTGAGAGGAAAGTCGGCAATTGCATAGCGCAGCGAGTTTGCTGCAGCAACCCGCTCGTTTAACTGCCCATTTTTGAGGTGTACAAATAATTCGGCCTGGTCGGGAGAGAGTCCATGGAGGGCAGACACCGGCGGGGTTGCGTCGGATCGCTGAGGGAGGGATTGGGGGCCGGAGATGGACGGGAAGGGTTGTTGAATGACTGCCGGGGATTTCGTCAACTTCCCGCCACCCGCGAGCCCTTTGAATACGCCAGCAAGGCCGCCGCTGCCGCTGCCCTTCGTCTCCTGCGGTTGCTGGCCATCTCCGGGCGAGGGCGACATGGGCTGCTGGTCTTCTGCAGCCGAGTGGCCTAGAGAAGCTAATCGCCGCAACATATTAACAAGCCGCTCATGGGGTGATTTTCAAGTCAAAAGAAAACACAAGCGGGCATCAGGGCCGGAGCCAGGAAAAATGTGTGAGGTTCGGCCAGAGACGGAGGGACCAGATGGTAGCGGCCTGGCCGTGCAGGAACATGCAGGAACTTGCAGCAGCCGCATGCAGGGCAGCTTTAACAGGGTCCGGTCGATCGGTGGGAAGCCGTCGGGAATGGGGAGTGGCAGGAGCAGTCGTATCGGGGCGAGTAGGAAGCCGAAACAGAAGGGTGTTCGCCGAGAGCCACAAATGCTAGACCGAAGGCTGGGTGGTCACAGAGGGGGGGGGGACGGGGACGGGGACGGGGACACATGGGCAGACAAAGATGTGAGATATGAGACATCACTTACACACAGGAGTGATAGTTGCATAAATGGTGTTTCCACGAAAGCCCCAATGACTATGATGCGGAGCAGCAGGAGGGTCGCTCTAGTTGAGAAGGACGCCAATGGTCAGTCGGCCTCACGAGAAGTCGTTTTTGTTGGTTGGAGGAGCGGGTGAGGGGAAGATTCAAAAAGCGATCTTCCAGGTTTCTCGGCCTTTATCAAGGGCCGCACGCAAGCACACCACGATAGCATAGGATGGCATCCACGCACACTGCTTGTTACTCTTTGATAATCGCTCGTTTTATCTGCACTTCGATTCGTTTTTCGGTGGTTTCTTGCTGTCTGCTCTTGTCGATCGATCGCCCAGCCGGGTACAGCTGCAGGAGGCACAGGACAAAAAGACAAAAAAATGGCCAACCACGAAGATGGGATGACGAAGGTCTGTCCAGCTATCCAGTCAAAATCTGGGGTCACACGCAAGGGGCGCGAGAATGGGCGGGTCTCTGTCCTCCACCAAGCGATTGGTCGGCCGCCCCGTGTCTGTTCAGCTGCTGGTGGGTTTTGTTTGACCTGATAAGTGCATAAAGGTGCAAGGATAGAATATTATCGAGCTCTGAGGCTGTTGGATGATAAGCGTAGAAAGGTGGATGGAAGTTCAAGACAGCGAAAAGACGGGACTGGATGAACTGGAAGATATTCCGGAGCGGGGAAGAGGCTCCCTAGGTACCGTGGGCAGCTAAAGAACACCCCTAGGCCCTAGCACACTGATAGCTGACACTGCTAGGATGGAAGCGACCATCACGAACTTAACATGAAATGGACTTCCAGCTCCCACTTTTATTTGCTCTTCCACGGTACGTGCCGTAACCCCACCTTGTCCAAGCGTTCCCCTCTGTTTGCCCAATTCAGTTTGATTCTAGAAAGGCAGAATCCACTACCAATACCTCAGCAACCGCTTCTGCTTTTTCAGGTGTTTTGTTTTCCTGCTTCAGCCTTCTGAGCCTCGCACATCGTCATCACGTCACCGACCAGGAAGATTTGCCCGCCATGGCCTCGCCCTTGGATCATCTTGCACAGTTGCTCAACGCAACTCTAGATGCGCAGCACCATCGCAAAGGTTAGTTTCGCATTTTCGGATGCCCCCAAACAAAACAACCCCGCCATGCCATGCATTCCCCGGCGCTGCCAATCTTGGCCACCGTTCTCGCATGTTCTTCTCGAGTTTGAAGACGCGAAACTAACACTAGTGCTTGTGCAGCCGAGAATGCTCTCAAGGAGGAGGCCAAGAAGCCGAAATACTCGTTGTCACTCTTGAGCATCGTGAGCACCGGTGCTCAACCCCTCAAGACCCGACTTGCCGCCGCTCTCGCTTTCAAGAACTTCATCCGACATAACTATGTGGTGCGTTCGATCGGCTTCCATCTCCCCGAGAAGCAAAATTACAGATCTGACCCCAGATTAGGATGAGGAGGGAAACTATAAGCTCCCTCAAGATGAGGTGGTGGCCATCAAACAAGAGCTGGTTGGCTTGATGATCTCGTCCCCACCCACAATACAGACACAGCTCGGCGAAGCCATCAGCATTATTGCCGACTCCGATTTCTGGGAGCGCTGGGACACCCTCACCCAGGTACGCCTCGGATGCATTTGATACCGTCGTGGGCAGCAACGACTGACTTCAGTCTCAGGACCTCGTCAGCCGGCTTTCCAAAACAGACTACAAGGCTACGAATGGTGTTCTAGAGGTTGCACACTCGATCTTTGTGAGGTGGCGTCCTCTTTTCCAGTCGAATGACCTCAACAGGGAAATTCTACACGTCGTTGGGATCTTCGGAGAACCCTACATCCAGATGCTGAGCGTAAGGCGGAGCCACCAACCATGCAACCATTCAAGCTGCTGACTGAAGTCGTAATAGATTGCGGACGCGCAGATTGAGGCAAACAAGGACAATGCCAGCGCACTCAAGGGCTGGCTCGAGACCATGAGCCTGCTAATAAGGCTCCTCTATGACCTTGCGTGCCAGGATATCCCGCCCGTCATCGAGACACACCTGCAGCCCATCACAGTGCTCCTCCACAAGTACATCACCTATTCGAACCCCATCTTCGACGGTGAGGAGGACGAGGCCACGCCACTTGAAACCCTTAAGTCCGACATTTGCGACGCCCTCCAGCTGTTTACCAACAAGTACGACGACGATTTCGGCCAATACGTGCAGGAGTTTACAAACAACGTATGGAACGTGTTGTCGAGCGTCGGTCCCGAGAAGAGATACGATAGCCTCACAAGCAAAGCCCTCCAGTTCTTAACCGCTGTCGCTTCGGTGCGCCGCCATGCCGAAATCTTCAACAACGAACAGATCTTGGGCACAATCGTCGAGAAGGTGGTCCTCCCCAATGTGCGACTTAGGGAGTCAGATATTGAGATGTTTGAGGATGAACCGATTGAATTCATCCGGCGCGATCTCGAGGGCTCGGACACCGACTCGCGTAGGCGAGCGGCAACCGACTTCCTACGGAAACTCCTCGATAATTTTGAACCGCTTGTCACACAGGTGGTGTTCAGGTACATCAATCACTACTTGACTAGCGGCAAGACGGATTGGAAGGCCAAGGACACCGCTGTATACTTGTTCCTAGCTATTGCCGCCAAGGGTGCCGTCACGGCCGCCCAGGGAGTCAAGACGGTCAACAGCTTTGTCAATGTCGTCGAGTTCTTTGAGCAGAACATTGCAGCCGACCTCCTTACCGAGGGGACCGAGCCCATCTCGAAGGTCGATGCCATCAAATACCTCTACACGTTCCGGAGTCAGCTCAACAAAGCCCAGTGGGCCAGTGCCATTCAACCCCTTATCCAGAACCTGGCTTCGCCCAACTACGTCGTTTACACGTATGCGGCAATTGCGGTGGAGCGGGTGTTGTTCCTGACAGATGAGCAGGGCCAGCACCTGTTCCCTCGTAGCGATATCCAGCCGTATGCCAAGGACTTGCTGGAACACCTGTTCGCTCTGATCGAGAAAGACACATCTGCTGCCAAACTTCAAGAGAACGAGTTCTTGATGAGGTGCATCATGAGGGTGATCATCGTCATGAAGGAGGCCGTTCTTGATTGCGGCGCTGAGAGTGTCCTCAATCATCTGATCAGCATTACCAACGTGATCAAAGAGAACCCCAGCAACCCGCGGTTTTACTACTACCATTTCGAGGCTATCGGTGCCCTCGTAAGGTAAGAAGAGCCACTGCCTCCATTCGTCATCAGCTTTGTCTAACAGCAGGGCAGGTACTGCAGCAACTCACCTAAGCTAAACATGCTTCCCCAATTGTGGACGCCTTTCGTGGCCATCCTTAACGAGGATGTTTCTGGTAAGTTAGGCCAGTGACCCATTTCTTGGACATATCTGACAGCCCCGCCCAGAATTCGTTCCCTTCGTCTTCCAGATCTTTGCCCTGCTCCTGGAGCTCAACCCATCAAACCAAGTACCCGGTGATTTCAAGATGCTCATCGAGGCTGTTCTTGCCCCAGGGCCATGGGAGACGAGAGGCAATGTACCGCCTCTGTCCAGGTTCATGGCGGCTATTATTCCAAAGGCCGCAGAGGAGATCAAGGCCGAGAAGAAGCTGGAGCCCTTCCTCGCTATCTTCCAGCGCCTGCTAGCGGGGAAGAAAACGGACCAGAATGCCTTCGATATTCTCGAGGCTATTGTTGGCACATTCCCTGGGTAAGTTGCCAAGTCACTCCGGAACATGACCTCAAACACGGATCTAACACTTGCCAGGGACGTCTTGGAACCGTACTTTGGCACTGTTGTTACGCTTATCTTCACCAAGCTGCAGACGAGCCCCACCGACTCATACAAGTCCCGCGTGGCCCGGCTCTACCACCTCGTTTCAGCCCGGGCCGGCGACGGCAAGATGGGTGCCGATTTCTTCATCAGGCACGCCGAAGGCATCCAGCAGAACGTCTTCACCCCGTTCTACCTTACCGTCATCTTGCCAACAACGGGTCAGTTCGCCCGCCCTGTCGACCGCAAGCTCGGCGTCATCTCGTACACCAAGACGTTGTGCGAGTCGAAGTCGTTCGCCGAGCGTTACCAGAAGGGCTGGGGCTTCACGTGCAACAACCTGCTGGATTTGCTAAAGAACCCGCCCCGCGTGGCCGCTGGGTTCGGCGACGACATTGTCAACGAGGCGGATGTCGACGATATCGGTTTCGGCGTCGGCTTCACCCCGCTGAACACATGCAAGCGTGGCCCACGCGACGACTTCCCCGATATTGTCGAGGTGGATAAGTGGGTCAGCCAGTACATGAAGGAGGCGAACCAGCGCCACAGCGGCGCGCTAGTTGCGTTTGTAGAACAGCGCTTGTCGCCCGAGGCGAAGACCGCTCTGGCGCCGTACCTAGCTTAGGTCTGGGCTGAGTTGTTAATTGGACTGGACGACATCACGGGGTTCGCTCATGCCAGGATGACGGCGGGAATGGGGTAGATGGGTGCTGAAGCTGAAGAGAGAGAAGCGAGACCGATACCGAGGTTGCGTTGGCCAAGCTAAGCCTAAAAAGCGATTGTTGTTGGTGGATCAAAAATCCGCGGCGTTTGGGAGACGTGGAATAACTGTGCGATGTATCTTGTCTGTGTTTAGATGGCGAGAGGAATGAAGGCCCCTTGATTTTCTGTCGGTAATTTGTGTTTCGTTGATGACTTAAGAAGGGGTCCGGGTAACTCTCGCTCACCGAACTCTCCAAATGCATCTCGGGGGCTTGAAGGACGACCCAACTCCGTGGCAGCGAGACGCGCTATTGGTTCTCTTAATACAGGCGCGCCGTTTGCTGGAAACGAATTCCATAGGTGGCCCCTTAAACAAAGCCAAAGCAAGACGAAAAGGAGGAATCGACAAACAAAAACACCCAAGCAACACACCCCATCACATCGCCCGGGCACAGACCCTCAGCCGGCCCGAGTCGGGAACAGGATGGGTTCGGGATCGGTTCCGTCTGACTGGGACCGAGCCGACCCGAGCGCCCATGATTAGCAAATTTGGATCTCGCCGTGCCGTCGGGTCAAGCACTGACGTTGGCCACGGTGCGCGGACCGCAAATGTGCTATAATATAGTTATCTTATTGGACAAATCAACCCTCCCCTGGGCGGGAGGCATTAAGAGGATTGTTATGCCGTTGTGGATAACGAGTCCATAACTAATAATATATATGCAAAGTTGGTTGGATGTGGATCTGATGGCTTCTTTGCTGATGTACGTGTAGTACTTCGTATGGATAAATGTTTTGTGTATGGTATGTGTGTGCTATGTACAGGTACAAATGTCCAATGTGCGGACTCCTTTTCGTCCGTCGTGACAAATGATAAGAATGGGATGACTGGAAGACGCCGTGAGTAAAATAACATGGGAATTATCTCAGAAAAGTAGAAGATAACAGAATGGTATGCATGTTACAGATATCAAGCCAGGAAACACTGTGCTCCTGCCGCTCAATGCGTCCTCGTTCGTTTGATAAGGTGCTAAAAATCGCCGCAGAATGTGAAGAATTATGATTAACGCCAGATGTTCCTTTACATAAGTAATCTCTCGGTCATGGGCCGGTCGTTATGAGGATGATGATGTTGGTGGAGGTTGAGTGATGGTGATGGTTGGTGGGAGTCGGTCAATGATATGGCGTTGTATGGGAGGGTTTCGGAAGCGCGTTGAGACCGGCGAGGATGTTGGGATACAAGACTGCAGTCTTGAAAAGAGCTGAACTGGTATGATGAATGAGATAAATGCCGAAAATTGTGTGACACCGGAAAATGCTGCCGGGAAGCTCATGAAGCGTTAGAATCAGGGAAATGCATTGTAAATCGGAAACCGCTGCGCTGATCAGCGACACTTGATCACAGAAAGCTGCCATCACCGCCGCCAAACACACCCACACTGCCCCGCCAGCCGCAGCGCTCACGCTCGCCTAGTAGTGGGGGAGACTGCGGGGGTTGGTGCTGCTGCTGCTGCGGCGCCGGTGGGCCAGCTCTAGGATGAAGATGGTGCAGGTGTTGGGGCGGTGACTGGGGGCACTGCTGCAGGTCCATGTCGCTGTTGCTCGCCCGGCTGCTGGCGGGACCGCTGGCGTTTGTCTGCATGAGGAGCAAACTGCTTGTGCTACTTAGCCGCCTCGTGAACTCGGTAAAGCCGAGACCCTTAGCACTCGACGCCGACTGCCGCTTTTCGGTAGAGGTGCGGTGGACAGCTGATGGGGAGCCCGGAGTGAAGCTAAACCCCGTCACCTCCTCCGACTCCCTCGGTGCGTCTAGAGGTGTATACGACGCCAATATGCTCGCGAGGTGCGGTTGACTGTGGGTTCGCTGAGTCATTCCCGGGCGATTTCGGTTGTTCGAATACCCTGTTTGAGGCCGCGTTTGGGAAGACGCGGTGCTTGATAACGCCATGAAGGCGTCGTGGTTATAGGTCGGCGGAGACCTGATGCCGTGGCCTCGCGACGCTAGTTGATGCCGTAGCGTGGGGTCATACCTCCCCGCGATAAAATCCAAGGCTCGTTGGGCTGAAGCCGATGACGGAAACCGGTCCTCGAAGTCCGTTTCCCTTGCGATCTCATCACTATCATCGTCGCCCGAGTCTGAGTCTTGTTCCGAATCCGAATCCGAGTCGTCCTCGTCGAATGCGCTCCTAGGTTCGGGGCCCGATATTCTGGCCGACAAAGGTGCCGCAGTCTTCGGCCTTGACTTTGCCTCTTCGTCTTCCCGCTGCCTCCTTTTCTCATCCACCTCCCGCATCAGCGCGTCGAACCGGGCCAGTGAACTCAGCTTCTCCTCTCCGGGAACTTCGCGTTCAGAGCCGGGTATGCAGCGAAGCTGAAAAGCCCTGTCCAGAATCGTTTCCCGTGGCCCTGGCGGGGAGGCGGAAGAATCAGGTATTGTTGGTAGCGAACTCGGGACCTGTGAGCTAACGCTTTCGCGCCCCCTGATGGGGGAGCTGAGGGCTGATGACCTGCCCTGAGCTGACGTCCATCCCTCAATAAACTCGCCCTGATATTCCCCAATTGTGGTCGCCGGAGACGGAAGATCGGCAGGGGCCATCGTGGTGTAGTTGTGGAAACCCATGTGAGGCTGGGTCATGACGCTGGTTTGAGAAGACAGGTCGCTCCGTTTCGATCGCAGACTTGGGGAATCCGAGAAAGTCACGGGTCGGTCGCGGACAGAACTTGACTGCGAGGAGTTCTTCAAGAAAAACCCAGGTCGAGAACCATGCCCACTGCCCGGCCTCGGCTGCATGTCGCTGGTCTCCCTTGACCGGGGCGCGAAGGGGTTGATAAAAGTCGGCGACGCAGGTGTTAGCGGGCTCATGGGGGTTCTGTCGGGGATGCGTGGTTGGATGTGTTGCTGAATGAAGCGCGCCCATTCTTGAAGGTTCTGTAGCTCGTCTCCAGGGCGAAACAATAACGTGGTCGGCCCCGTTTCCCTCGGAGCTGCGAAACCGGCAGTCCTGCTCGAACGCCGCTTCCGGGCCTTATCCAACGTCGGATCTGGCAAAACACTGAGGACCAATGTTTGGAGGATGGGACCCTGCTTGCGGTGCGCCATCATCTGGAGTTGGCAATCGGCAATCGAAGTAAGTGCGTACTGCTGTATCGGCTCGGTATCCTCCTATTGCGGGCCGCCATGGTTAGGATTACCGCTCCTTTTGGTGGCAAGAACAACGATTGGGCTCACCTTGGACTTGTAAATGGTCAGAAAGATGCCTTCTGGGGTTGGCCTGACGAGATCCCTCGGTGTCGTAGTACGGTTGGCTGGTCCAGGCTGCGTCCGGTCTCGATTCGCGCCACCGACAACCACATATCGCACCTACCAAGAAATTAATATCCACGGCTCAAAAAACACCATACCACACACGCGGGCTAGGCACCTTCCAAACCGCTCTGCCAATAATGGTACCCCGGTCAGGAGGCACGCTGAGAGGACCCTCCATGATATCTGCTATACTGCCTCGTCGACTGCTAGACAAAGGGGATCGGAAGGGGAATCCCGTAAGGGATGAGGGCCTCGGACGGGAACTGAAGGTATTAGCCATTAAAGGGCGCGCATGGCGAAATAAGAAAGTCGAATGCAAACAGGGTATTCGAAGAGATGGCCCCGATTCCCTTTGTCAAAAGTTGACCCTCCAAATTCAGCAAACGAAAACCGGCCCACCGAACAAGACAAGAAGAAGATGCCGGCCGATTATCAACTGCGGGTCACATCCAGAGGTGGTCCAAACAACCCGTCGAAGCAAAGCGGACGTGGGAGGGGATCGTCCAAGAGAAAGCCAAAACCGGGCTCCAAGTGAACAACCTAAGAGACGAGGGCGGCATCCGGAAATCCAGGAGAGATTAATAAAAATACGCCCACTCTGGAGCATGTGGACTGGGGCAGCTGCAGCCAAGAGACATTTTCCAGAACGAATGTGCGCTAGTTTAGCACCAGACGATGGGGAACTTTAGTCGCGAATATTGGGGACGGAGCCTGCCCGGACATGCACAAGGGGGAGGCAACAAACGAAAGTGGAGGGGTCGCGACAGCGAGGTGACCAGGGTTCCCGTTGCCCAGATTGATTGCACCGCAAGCCGGGCCGGGAGTCTTCGGTACCGCTTGCCTTTTCCGTTTTAGTTGACTAACTGGAGCCAGTTCTTTTTTTTTATAATTTTTTTCATTCATGTTGTCGACAATTCTTGAATTATGAGAAGATTCCGAGTCATTCACCAAGCTCCCGTCCTTGAGCTCCTTCCTTGCTCGCGGGGGGCAGCTTCTGTGGAAGCTTTGCTCATGACTCTCTCGACTTGCCCCAGTCCGGAATGCATGTCCCCTGTTTCGAGAAATGCCCAAAGCACGGACCGCCTATAATAGCGTTTTTCTTATTGTCCCGAGCCCGCGGACAAGCAATGAGAGAAGGGCACCAAAAAGACATCAGCTAAACCTATTTAACTCGCGCGAACCTGAAGAGGCAGCAAATCCCGCCAACCCCTGTGCAATCGCTAATCGAAAAAGGGGTGGGTCGAACTCGCGCGAGAAATGGATCAAGAGTGGAGGTCGCGAAGGGTCTAAAAGGTTAGCAACCATCACCGTGCGTTTGACGAATGTGCCACCTGAGCTTTGACCCCAGGCCCGAGCCACAATGTGCAACCTCGGCGCTCTTTTATTCCTCTTCCTCTTCTCCGGCCTGGCCCATGGCAATGTTGGGGCTTTGCAATGTCAACAAATAGCGCCCGTTTTCGAGTCATGAAGGCGACAGCGGTCAGTGATTGAGCCGCCAAATAATTGAGTGGCCTGTGTCACGAATGCGACTCTGCACCGTAACCACCTCATCAACCGTTCTTGCGCCCCTCCCTCCGAGGAGCCTGGTTTTGGTACCTCTGAGCCAAAACGAGGGGACCAGGTGCCGAAGCGAGCCCCCCACGCAGCACACCCCATTGTCGCATTCTTCCAACCGGCGTTGAGCCATGATGTCGCGCCCAAGACGACAAGTATATCTTTTTGCCTGGCAACCACGCTCCACCGGCTCTTCTTCAGTGCCCTCGGCGTGCAGCGTCAGAGCTGTCGCCATGGCCGCACGCACGCTCGCGGCAAACGGAGGCGCAGACGCTTCCACGCCCCTGGTCCCAAACCATGTGGCCGACCCTGCATGGCGCACCAGCGTGCACCAACCATGAATCCTCTCGCACTGGGCCACTGGGTCGCACATCATTCCTGACCGAGTGTCAGCGAGGATGCTGCTGCTGTGAAGCGCGAAAACCCCACTCATGGAAGGCAAATCGGCGTTAGGCCGACCGCTAAAGAGGCAAAAGAAGCAGCAGATGCAACCATGCTTGGTGCCCCTTGCTGATTGCCCTGTTCCGCGCGGGAGGGACGGCAGCAGGATCGGAAGATGGCCGGCTGTCATTTTGTTTGTTTGTTGGCATGAGATGACCGAAAAGGAGACTAACTAAAGGAAGTCGAGCTGGAAAACGGGGAACTAAGTCCGAGATTTTACATCTCACTATTACAGGTTCAAACTAACCATCTCTGCTTCCTCCCTTCCACCGCCACCTCGTTTCATGTTTCTTTATAACTCTTTCAACTCTAAAACCAGCCTGATCAACAGTCCCGCAGTAACAATCAGTTGACAACCGTTGAAGTCGAATGATGGGATCCGGCCTAGGCAAGGGACTGGTTGACCGCATTTTGCCCCAGGTACCTGACGCTTGTCTCAAGGCATAAGCCGGCCCTTGGTGACACAACGCAGGGAGTGTAAACCAACAGAGTTCCGGCTTCGGAGCTCGAATCTTGCCAATGGTGGTATGGAATGACGCTCTTCAAGAGCCGACAAAGACGTTGGACAGTGTGTGGCCTAATTTGTTTGGATGGAGGGTTGCTGCTACCACCGCCGCTAACCAGGGTCAATTTGCTCGTCTTGTGACCTCCACACGCAATATCGAACTGGTGTGCAAACGGTGAGCAACCGGTCTGCACCGTCGAATCGTTCCCATCATTCCCATCTCGACGGGAAGGACAGCACAGCGTTCTCGACGTCGTCCCGGCCAACCCCAGCTTACCCCTGAGCGTCCAATTGCCTGGTTTCATTGTGGGGCTAGTTAACGGCCCGTCCAAAGACTCAACATCATCCAGTCCGCGCCACTGAAACCGGACTGCGATTTGCTTTTTTGGCTCTCCTCGTGCTTGTATCACCCAGTCGTTGACCTTGGACCTTAAGTGCCGTGCTATGGGTTCGCGGCGTTGAGCGTTTCCTCCGCCGTGCGCGGGCAGATCAGCCCCAGACGCCGCAAACCCTTGCCGCGCCAGCTGCAGCAAGAGGCAATATCTCGCCCGCGCCTCCACCCGACTTTCGTGGCCCCGTTGCTACACCTCTTCCCCGGTCCATCAACAACCACCGAGGAAAGCTCCGCTCAAAGTCAGGACCAGCGGACCAGCCGGCCCACAATCTTCCCCTTCAAGTTCACTTTGCAGCAAGCGGTCTAGGTGACGGGTCCAATGGGTTGGGAGCAGCTTTGTTGTGCTCGGGCCGTCTCGCAGGAGTGGCGCTCTCGTCTCTTGCACCTTTTCATGCCTCAGGTAAGACGAGTGACAAGTATGAGACACCTCTCGTTCTCGAAAAGGCACATGCGGGAGGCGGAAACGCGGAATGAAGTACGCATACGGCGTACCCTGCGGTCTGGCGGCGGCGGCAAATGGCTACGTGCCGTCTATCCCCCCGCCGCTGCTGCTGCATTGCTACTGCATTGCTGCTGCAGGCCGACAGCCACACCGAGACACCTCGGCCCTTCAGGGGCTTGGCTCGGGAGGACCCAGAGACTTTGGAGCACGGAGAACAAATAACTGAGTTGCATACTGTGTACCTTACCTTACACTATCTCACTTCATAGGTACATGGACATAGAGATGGGGACGAACCACACACCCCGGCCCGGCCACACTTTCCGGGTTTGAGACCCGTTGGGACGATGGCAAGTTAACCCCGCCCAAGAGATCTGGCAGCGCGCATCTTGATTACTGCCTGAATCTGGGGTTTTCTTTCTTGATGCCTTGCATCCGAGACATCTGGGCATCAATACACATCATGCAAGGCACGGGTGTAGTTCATCGCTCACCTCACGAGTCGGTCGTCGCGACTCATTAGTTACTCCAGGTTTTTTGGAAACGCTAGCGCCCCCGCATTCGATCGTTGCATCTCGAAAGAAGCAACGAAACAATCGATACTCCGTGGCACAGCAATGCCGTGACAGCTGCTGATTTGCCGGGCTGAGCCGCGCCCTCACACCGAACACCGAACCCAAAAAGTCGATCACAAAAAACCCAGGTTGCATCCGGTCCTGTCCTTTACCGGGACATCCACACCTGCCTTGGTGATCGACGTGGATAATTCCGGGTGCGTGTCCCACTCAGCCAGTGCCTGCATCGCTAGCCCTCTGTCATTCTCTCAGCCGCCAGATCTGTGATCTTGGGGCCCGAGATCCTGAACCTGGAAGAAAGGGGAGCCGTCTTGGCATCTGCAGCGACTCGCTGCAACTCGCAACAACTCGCAGCATACCAAAGTGTCAGGTCCAGCACCCGCCGTTTCGAGTCACCAACTGTCATCAAAAGATGTTGCCACCCCCTATTCTCGGCTGACCGCCTGTTTCAACAGAATCATGAAGGCTCGAGATGCTGCGTTCATATTACTGTTGTATACCAAACGGAAAAGGGCAAGCGACAGAATGAGGGGTTGTTTCGAGCCAAGAGCCTCAACTCCAACGCCAGCTGAAGAAGGATCCGAAAGTGATATGGTCTGAGCTCAATCTGGGTTAGGGGATACACCTCCATTCAGGCGGCTGTGCCCGTGAGAGCAAACACCGCCCCAGGAAGCACCCAGCAAACACCCGAGAAAACCCCCACAAGGTGAGCCCAAAATAGCCATCACAAGACACAACAAAAAGGTTAGTGTCGAGATCCCCCTCATCCGCCACACCCAACTCCTTCCGTCCTGCCGTAATCACGGATGGACTAGTGTAGCATGAACATTCCCGACTCACCGGTCCGTCGTTCGACCACAAACCAATCACAGTTTGCAAGTGTCATCCCCCCCCTCACCAAGGGCTCACCGCGGCTCGCCGAGAACAGCGCCGTCGATCCCGTTTCGTTTTGATATGCATCGTTAACGGCATCCTCCGTGAGACGAGCCCGAGAAAAATAATGAGCCACCATGCCAGCGCCAGACTTTCCTCGACCCCGGATCCTCGATGGCGGGCCGAAACCACGACGCTACGCTAGCTTGCGCACTGACATGACAGCAACATTAACCATCATCGAAGTGACCGGGGGGAAGAGGTGGCCCAGTGGGCACTCTCCTGCGAAAGAAAAGCGGAAGGAAGAAATTCGAAAGCAAAGAGAGTGAACACAGATTACACGTGTATTGTGGTATGTGAAAGAAGAAAGAAAAAAAAAAAAAACCGAGGGTTACTAATTGAACTAGGTAGGGTATTCTCCATACATTTTTCTTCCTTTCCTTTTTCGTTTCGTAGGGCCCTGGACTCTCCTTGGGCTCTACGTCATACACCCACAAAACAAAGCAGGGAGGCCGCTGCCTCGATAGCAAGGCGGGCTCCATAGCGCCGGGATCCATGCCCGGGAGACGGGCCTTATCGTTGCAATAATCGGCGAGAGCACCGCGCTGCAATCTTAACGTTAGGGGCTGGGAGGATCGAAAAGAGGATTTGCATCCCTCACGACCGATCACAACGGGCCTCGCCGCGGGGGATTGGATGCGGAACGAGACCCCCCTCCACGTGTTGGGAGTCAGGTTTTCGCGAGAATGTTCCCCGAGAATGATCGGGGGTTCCATCAAACAGCTGGGAATCGGCCGGCGGGTTTGGGTGATCTGCAACCGACGGTGTCGTGCTGCGGTGGCCATGCCAGCCATGCCCAGCTGAGAGATTGCCAGATAACTAATCAAGAATTCTCAGGGCATGCTTGCTTTGGAACATCTAGTTATCTCGGAGTGTCGAAGATCCGGGATCGTGAGTAGAGCTAGCGAACGAGCTGGACAGTAGTTCGCGTTTTGCTCGGATGACTACGGAGCTGAGAATGCGAGCTGAGTGATGCTGGGCGAGACCTGAATTAGCAGTAGTCAACAACCTAATGGATTTTGACGCTTGGCGGTCTCTACCAAGTTGAGAGAAATACGCCGAAAAAGAGCAGAAGCGCTAGTTAGTTGCCGTGTGGTGTGAGAGACCAAGCACAACAGTTCTGTCGTGACAACCGAGCCCCTGAATCCAAGAACACAAACGCTCAACTCACAACAAACCCCCTCCTACCTCACCACCAAGTCCAGCCTGCTTCCTCACATGAAGTCCGCATCAAACCGCGTATACTCAAACCCAATACACCACCTAAACCCCTTAGCATTCCCATCCCCATCCCCCTCCAACCCCTTGCCAGGCAACGTCATCGTCGGCGGCGACGGCATCACCTGGCCCAAGCCCTCCTCCCCCCCCTCCTCCTCCTTCACCACCACCACACGCCCCCTCCCATCCAAACACCGCCCCAGCACCTCCCCAAAAACCTCCTCAAACAAGGGATAAAACATGGCATCAAACTGCCTCTCCAAAGCCTCCTTCCGCGCCTCGCGCCGCCGGAGCCTGGCCACGGCGGGGAACATGGAGGTGTCCGCGTCGTTGCCGGGGGGCAGGTTGGGCGGGAAGGGCGGGGTGGTGCGGCGCAGGTTGGGCAGGTCGAGGTCGGTGAAGAAGGGGTCTGCTGGGGAGGGGTGGTATTGTTTTCGTGAGCCGTGAGATGTTGTGCGATTGTTGGGGTGGTGGTTTACGGAAGGGAAAGGGAAAGGGAAAGGGGGGGGGGGGGTTGGCTTACGGGCTTTTACTTCGGCGGCGCTGTTGCGGCCGAGGCGCGTTGTTTGGTGGGTGAGGAGACTGGTGGTGTGGGGGGTATGGGTGAGTATGGTTGTGTCGTTGTGGTTTGTTGGTGGTAAAAAGGGGGGGGGAGGGTAAGTGGGAAAGGGGTTTCTATGGCCTGAGATAGACGGGTGGGAAGTTGAGGAGGTGGGAAAGGGAGGGTATCGAAGCTTGTATCGCACCTTGTAATGAGATCTTTGGCGCAATCACTGAGTGGTATGTCGTCGGGGAAAGCAAAGTGCGACTGCCAGTCGACAACAATCTTCATGATCTCGGCTATTCGTTCAGGACCGGGGGAATCAAAGACCAAGCGATTGGTAAGAAGTTGATATCTTTATAGTTAGTCGAATGGTCTTGATATAACAGACAAGATATCGCGGTGGCGATGGTGAATGGAGTGAATGGATACACCATAGTAACCAAGGCAGAAGCATGTCCAACTTACAGGATGACGCCCACTGACCACTAATCAACTTCGAAGGAGTATTTCTGGCCCATAAACATCTCCGGGGCCACGTAGCTGGGCGTCCCAACCCAGCCCTGAGCAGAGACGACGTTGCTAGTGGCTGAGGAGGGCTTTTTGGGTTTAACTAAGTTGCCGTCAAAGGTCGCGTCATGTACTAGGCTGCCAAAGCGGCCGACGGCGAGTGTCTTGTGACGCCCTTTACTGAAGCCGAAATCGGCCAGTTTCACATGGCCTTGCCGGTCTAGGAGAACATTGTTCGGCTTAAGGTCTCGATGAATGTATCCGAGGTTGTGGACGGCCTCGAGGCCTAGGACAATCTCGGCCAGGTAAAAGGCTGCGGTGCGGTCGGGGAAACGCCCCTCGCGCCGTAGCAGCGTGTTCAGATCACCGCCGGGGAGATATTCGAAGACGAAGTAGAAATTGGTGTCGTCCTGGAAGGCCGTGTAGAGTTTGACAACCCACTCACTGTCGGATTCAACCAGGGCGCATCGCTCGGTACACATATGCTCCATTCGTCGTCTTGATTTCATCGTCTCTGTCTTGGAAATCTGCTTCAGCGCGTAGATTCGCCCATTTTGCTTCTTGCGGACCAGTTTCACGAGTCCATACGAGCCTTGTCCGATCGGGTTGATGATGGTGTAGTTGTTGAGACCTTCTCCGGCCCTGAGAAGACGGAGGTATTTGCTTTCCGCGATGCAGGCCATCTCCACTGGTTGTCGTTCTCCGTGACTCGGCGCCAGTGCGCTGTTTCCGAGACTCTGCATCAGATTGTGCATCCTGTGGTGACTGGTCATCGCCGCCCATGTCAAGTTCTAAACACGCCTTCACCTACCGGTCGTTTATTTGCTTCCTCCTGGCCATGGAAGCCCCGATGAACAGCGCAGCCAACATATAGCACCGTTCCTGGTTGGCCAGCACCGTTGGGCCATATGCCTTAGGGTTCCGTTCGGGGGCTGGTGAAAAATAGACACTGTCCATTGCTGTTGAAACTCGGAAGTGCAGAGGGCCGTGCGAGGCTGGAGAGGATGCGTACAACGCGGCTGTAACTGTGGTAAATACTGTTATGTAGTGTCTAGATAATTATAATACAATAACTCTGGGTTCAGGTACATTGGTTCCTTCGTCGTCAGCGGAATCTAGGGGAACGATATGTTGGGGGGGTGGTGAAGCTGAGACAAGATGAGTTTGGTTTAGCTAACCACCAGCCTAGATGGTGATTGGGGCTGAATGCAGTTTCTGCATATGCCTCTGGCAAACCCACCAGCTGAGGTAGATTTACCCTCGGTTCCTTCATTCTGGGAGGGAAAAAAGGACCAAGGGCCGGACCGGGCTTCTGGGTTCAAACACGGCAGCGGCATCCATAGGAGTTGCCGTGGCCTCCAAAACGGAAATTGCCTCAAAGAGTTGTCCGTCGTAGCCCCTTTCACGCATTTCAGCTGAATGGTAGGTAGGCTCGTCGAACTGGATAGGTACATGTACCTTCGGGGCGGCTTCCAGATTGCGTTGGCTGCGCCCTGAAGGCTTGATTAATGTCCATGCCACGACTGCGCCGGATGAGACTGATCGCTTCCGGGCATGAGGTCCAGACATGAGATCCCAATCTTGGCATTAGGTCGTGGGTGTAATAGGTAAATTACCACACACATAAAGCTGTCTGCAGGTGCCTTACTCTTATCTTAATCTTGTCTCACTTTATGATATATCGATAATATTGTAAGTACGGGCAAGCATGTGCCTGATTTGGTAAATAGGAAAATGATAGTTCAAAAAAACCGGGCGGGTGAAGCGTCTTTAACATATGATCAATCAGTTTTGGTTTATTGGAGTGTCGACGT
The DNA here is from genome assembly GCA_039881045.1 of Chaetomium olivaceum. NCBI lineage: Eukaryota > Fungi > Ascomycota > Sordariomycetes > Sordariales > Chaetomiaceae > Chaetomium > Chaetomium olivaceum. Next base: position 249,986 of record JAYWVB010000042.1, on the reverse strand, counting down.
GATATGATAGGTACAGTACTGTAATACCAGGCAGGACTGCTCAATGTCGGTCGAGGTTGCCAGCACCCGGGGGCTGCCACCTAACTAAGCGCACTCACTGCCTGCCAATCGAAGTGCTCTAGGTAGTTACTCCACTGTCATTGACAACTGGAGCCCCTCGGGCCCCAAACCATCAACCTTCTTCTCAACCTTGGAAGACTCGCTCGTCTTTTCTCTCATTCCGGTCACATTTATGAGATTATCACTCCGCTTCGACTGTTGGGTGGGCTAGCCGTGGTTGCGTCAACACAAGCAAACAGCAATTCCGTCTTTTCCATCTCGCCGACCTGGGAATACTGCCTGCAACTCGCCCGGAAACTTCCCGTTTTATTACCAACGTCCCAACTTTTAGGTGAGTGCACGCTCGGCCCGAACTGGGTCCCTCCCTGCAGGAGGCAGGTAGGTGCCCTGCCCATGTGAGAGGTGCACGGCCCAGAACCTAACCCGACAGTTCCAGCTAGTGGTCCCCGCGGTCAAACCACCGACTTGGTGACGGCACGACGACATCTCCATGACGGCTCTGGTCATTCTCCCGGCTTCCGCATCGGCTGCGCGACCTGCCTTCGGCTCTCATCTTACATTCAAGCTTTCATCATCGACTCCGCTGATAGCTCCACACTTGATTAACTCAATATCATCAGAACCCGAGCATAGGCTCTGCTCCTCTCCTTCTTCTACCCTTCATTCTTTTCTGCGGGAACGAACGCCGGTCCTGCAGAACCAACCTCGATCGCCGTGGCAGACCATACCCCCAGCGACGCTTCTATCTATATCCCACCCGACTCCGCATCCGACAGTCCACCTTCCCAACCGACCCCGGTGCCCTTAAACCCTGCACCACCGCTCGAAGCCCCGATCCCTCCCCAGCTCCCCCCACTACGAAGCCGAACGGCGACGTCCTCGGTGGCTGGCCCCTCCTCGACTCACAGGGCCACTGCCCGAGCTGCAGCGGTGTTGTCTTCCACTTCCAGCCATTCGACACAGATCCTCGGTAGGAGACAGAGGGCCGAGTTCGACGAAGAAGAAGAAGAAGAAGAAGAGGAGGGAGGAGCACACGACAGCACGTCAGGCAACACCGCTGGCTCTCGCCCGAGCACTAAGCGAGTACGCCGAGCAAGCATGCTGATGGAGCTTGATAAGGGAGAGCCCTCGAACCGGGCTGCGCAAACGGTGTCTAACGGGTCCCGGGCCGGCGGGGAACGCTCCCTGGGAGCTTCGAGCCCCCGCATAAGACGCACTCGGATGCCGTGCGCAACCCCAGGCTTAATGGCGCCCCCGTGGGGCCGCGGCAGGAGAGCTACTATGGCCATAACCGGGAGGAGGTCACCCGCATCTTGATCCAGGCGCTGAATGACCTGGGTTACAATGCGGCAGCGGACAACGTTGGCCAGGACAGTGGCTTCCAGGTAGAGAGCCCAGACGTGATTGCCTTCCGGCAAGCCGTGTTGGACGGGTCCTGGGTCAAGGCGGAGGAGCTGCTCTGTGGCAAGGCCGCTCGCGGACCCGGGCTTGTCCTGGCTGCCGGAGCAGATCGCAACGCTATGAGGTTTAGGCTGCGGCGGCAAAAGTACCTTGAGCTTCTGGAGAAGGGTGATACGGGCCGGGCTTTGGCTGTGCTCCGGAATGAGCTCACACCCTTGTGCCAGGAGCAGCACCAGGCAGTCCCCCTACTATCTAGGCTCCTTATGTGTCAAGACGCCAACGATCTCAAGGCGCGGGCTAACTGGGACGGTGCTAACGGCCGGTCGAGGCAGATATTGCTCGCACACCTCTCAGGTTTGTCCAGGCCCTCCAACCTCCGCACCCCTCCGTGCTGCGTCGCTGACCATCTTTGACAGAATCCATTTCCCCGTCGGTCATGCTTCCGGAGCGCCGCTTGGCGGTTCTTCTAGACGATCTGAAACGTAGCCAGGCGGAGAGGTGCCGATACCACACAGACGACGCACCACCATCACTCTGCGTGGACCATTCCTGCGACAGGAGCCGGTTCCCTTCCGAGGTCCTGGTGGAGTTATCACCGCCGGGATTGGAATCGTCCAAGAAGCTCGATGAGGTCTGGCAGGTCCGCTTCTCGCCCGACGGCAAACGCCTGGCAGCGTGCGGCACGGACGACGCGGTCAATATCTGGGACGTCGAGCGCCTCACCTTCTTCCACCAACTATCTGAACATCAGAAGCCCGGAATTGGCAATCTGGCGTGGAGCCCTGACAGTAAGCTACTGGTCACCTGCAGCTTCGACCACACGGCCAAGCTCTGGAACGTCGAGGTGAGTCGTAGTTCAGCCGCGCGTGTGTGCTATATGTGTGGCGTGCGACTGACAGCATGCTTTAGTCCGGAGAGTGCTTAAGGGTGATAGGTGATTTCGAGGAGCCCGTGAGCAGCTGCGTCTGGGCTGCGGACGGCCAGTCGTTTGTCACCGGGTCGTTTGACAAGACCCATTCTATGAGGTTATGGAACCTGCGCGGTGACTGCATCCATACCTGGCCAAACCAGCACAGGACCGAGGACCTCGCCCTCTCGCGCGATCAGCGCTGGCTGGTCGCTATGGACGAGCAGTGCACCCTCCATGTCTACAACCTCGTCACCCGAGAACATGTGTATGACCTAGCACTTAACTCAAGGGCCGCGTCACTCAGCATAAGCCGGGATTCAAAGTTTCTCCTCGTCAACAAGGTGGACTGCGAAGCAGTCTTGATCGACCTGGAGACGCGCGAGACGGTACAAAAGTTCACGGGCCAGAAGGGCGGGAACTTTACCATCAGGAGCGATTTTGGCGGTGCCAACGAGAACTTTGTCATCTCCGGCAGCGAAGGTGAGGCGCCTCAGCGATAACCGAATTACCCACGGATTCTTTTGGAACCCATTTGCTGACCGCGAGATTTGTAGATGGTCATGTCTTTATCTGGCACAAGGTGACGGGCATCCTCGTCCAGGAGGCCGAAGCGCACCATACAAGCTGCAACGCGGTCGCTTGGAACCCGGCAGACCCATGCATGTTTGCCACAGCCGGCGACGACGGCAGGGTCAAAATGTAAGCAGAGGTACACCAGCTGGCTTAGTCTACGTCACTAACACTTGAATTCCCAGTTGGTCAAATAGAGAGCGGGCGAGGGCCCTGGCCTTGACGGCGCGACATTCTAACGGAATCACGCACAGAGCTAGTAACGGCAGCCTGGCCTCGGGGGAAATGTGGCACTGAGAGTGGTGTTGGTGAGCAACCCAAAGACGAGGCGGCCATGGTAGCACCGTTTCTTTACCTCCCCTTCTCTTCCCCACTGGTGGTATTTGGAATACAGGACATAGCATGGGGCGGCGAACTTGGAGATACGGGGTGTTCTAGGAGTGCTGCATTGTTTTTCATCGAGGCACACACGGTAATGCCGCGCTCTTTCTTCTTTCGTTTCTTTCGCTTGGCTTTGAACACACTTCGGAGGGGCTTGGCAAATCCGGATGGATAACCGGAGACAATGGGGCCGTGGGCATTCAGGCTGGACCAGATGATATGATGACGGTTGGGGGGCAGGTAGGCAGGAGGTGGTGATAGCATACGGGGCACGCTTGGGAGTGGGAGGTGGCAGGTTTTGTCTGTTGTTGTTATCGGTATTCCATTCAACACGCTGGAGGCTGGGTGGGTATTGGGCCCATAGACAAAGGGGAAAGGAAAGACGGCTGGGTTTGAAGGCGGGTGGAATACGAAGTAGAACAGAAACAAATTGAGGATACGGTTCGTTCAGTCGACGACACAGCGCTGCTCTTTTTTTCTCTACCTAGGTACAGTAGGTAGCCACCATAAAAAGGTTGGAACATTGCCAGACCGATGAGATTTGCGTGACCACTGCCAGACGGCTGACCCCCCCTTACAGCAAGCAGCGGGCCACACGCGCCGCGTCAACTCAAGCCTCAGATGACGAATTCTGCTTTGGTGATCCAACGCAGAGTAGTTAGGCAGCAAATAATGAGAGAAAATGATTGTGATTCTTGGAAGTTGGCGTATCGGGGTGGTTAATTCTTAGTATAGGGTGGAAGGCCTGCCAGCTCATCTCATGCTGTGTTTCTCGAGGGTCTGATGATGATGCAAGAAGTCAAGGACATATTCCGTACCTACCTACCTTACGTACGAAATACCTCTAGTGTGTAAGGTACTGTATTTAACTTCCGGCTGGGCTTTGAGAAGTCGCATCAAGTGTGGCCCACTGCCTGAGTGAGTTACAGTGTGAGCCTTGGCTGCGTATGCTGCGGTGACCGCACAGACCGGGGCCTGCGACACGGGTGGGTCCCCACGTACGTTCGACTCTGGAACGGTCTGGTCCTCTTGCGAGGCAAACCATCGAAGATTCCATCCCCAACCCAAAAGAGGGAAGACACGACGCGGCTTTCTTCACTTCATACCCTAATATTGACTCAACGGACGACGAATACCCCTAGAAGCGCCACCACTCGAACTGCAAAACAATCCCCCAAAGTCGCTGCAGCCCGGCATTTCGCACCGTGCCCTTGAACCCTTGGATTCGCTGCGTTGAGGTCCCTGGACTGCCCTGCTGCGCTGCACCAACACCACCCACCGCCTGCATCACGCCGCACACATATCGCAAACATGACGGTCGATGCCGCCTCCCTCGCAACTCCCGGCGGCATTTCCGACCCCGGCCTGATCAAGTACGGTTTTTCCTCAGCCATGACACACTTGCTGCTGCCTTTGGGCTTCGTCATCGGGCACTAACATGCATACTCCTGCGCAGGCTTGTCAACAAACTTCAAGATGTTTTCACCACCGTCGGCGTCAACAACCCGATCGATCTGCCCCAAATAGTCGTCGTCGGTAGCCAATCTAGCGGCAAGAGTTCAGTATTGGAGAACATTGTCGGCCGCGACTTGTGAGTCCCTTCTCCCGCCCCCCTCTCGCCCCCTGGCTCCCTTGTCCCCGCCATGTGCCCCACGGGCGTCCGTGTTCACCGACTAACATATGCGACTCGTGCGCAGCCTACCCCGCGGCTCAGGCATCGTCACTCGTCGACCCCTCGTACTTCAGCTTATTAACCGACCAGGCCAGGCGCAGACGAACGGGCACGAGAAGGAGATTGCCGACAGCACAGACAAGCAGGCGAATGCGGAGGAGTGGGGCGAGTTCCTGCACATTCCCGGCCAGAAGTTCTACGACTTCAACAAGATTCGCGATGAGATCAGCAGAGAAACCGAAGCCAAGGTCGGTCGGAACGCCGGCATCTCGCCCGCCCCGATCAACCTGCGCATCTACTCGCCCAACGTCCTCAACCTCACCCTGGTCGATCTCCCCGGTCTCACACGAGTGCCCGTCGGCGACCAGCCGCGCGATATCGAGAGGCAGATTCGCGATATGATTCTCAAGTACATCCAAAAGTCCAACGCCATCATCCTGGCCGTCACGGCGGCCAATATCGATCTAGCGAACTCGGACGGCTTGAAGCTAGCGAGGGAGGTGGACCCGGAGGGTCAGCGGACAATTGGTGTGCTTACCAAGGTCGACCTGATGGACGAGGGCACCGACGTGGTTGATATTCTTGCTGGGCGCATCATTCCCTTGCGGCTGGGCTACGTCCCAGTGGTGAACCGTGGGCAACGAGACATTGACAACAAGAAGCCCATCAACGCGGCGCTCGAGGCCGAGAAGAACTTCTTTGAGAATCACAAGGCGTACCGTAACAAGAGCTCGTACTGTGGCACGCCGTATTTGGCTCGCAAGCTCAACCTTATCCTAATGATGCACATCAAGCAGACGCTGCCGGATATCAAGGCCCGCATCTCGAGCTCGCTGCAAAAGTACACGCAGGAGCTCGAGTCGCTGGGGCCGTCGTTGCTCGGGAATAGCGCCAACATTGTGCTGAATATCATCACCGAGTTCACCAACGAGTGGCGCACCGTGCTGGACGGTAACAACACGGAGCTGTCGAGCATCGAGCTGTCTGGAGGCGCCAGAATCAGCTTCGTATTCCACGAACTGTACTCGAACGGTGTCAAAGCAGTGGATCCCTTCGACCAGGTTAAGGATGTTGATATCCGCACCATCCTGTACAACTCGTCCGGTTCCTCGCCCGCGCTGTTCGTCGGCACCACCGCCTTCGAGCTGATCGTCAAGCAGCAAATCAAGCGGATGGAGGAGCCGAGTCTGAAGTGTGCGTCTCTCGTGTACGACGAACTGGTGCGCATCCTCACTCAGCTGCTCGGCAAGCAGCTGTACCGTCGGTACCCGTCGCTCAAGGAGAAGATCCACGCTGTTGTCATCTCCTTCTTCAAGAAGGCCATGGAGCCGACGAACAAGCTGGTGCGCGACCTTGTCTCGATGGAGTCGTGCTACATCAACACGGCGCACCCCGACTTCTTGAACGGGCATCGCGCCATGGCCATGGTCAATGAGAAGCACAACCCGGCCCGTCCCGTCCAGGTCGACCCCAAGACGGGCAAGCCCCTCGCCTCGACGCCCGCGCGAGCCGCGAGCCCCACGCTCGCTCCCGACGCCGACTCCAACTCGGGCTTCTTTGGCAGCTTCTTCGCTGCCAAGAACAAGAAGAAGGCCGCCGCCATGGAGCCGCCGCCGCCGACCCTCAAGGCGTCCGGGACGCTGTCGGAGAGGGAGGGGATCGAGGTTGAGGTTATTAGTGAGTGTCTTCCTAATCTGGCGTTTATGGTAGCTGGAAGAGAAACTGACCATGTACCCCTTACAGAGCTGCTCATCTCATCCTACTTCAACATCGTCAAGCGCACCATGATCGACATGGTCCCCAAGGCCATCATGCTGAACCTCGTCACGTATGTTTTTTATTTTCCGTTTGCCCCTACCCTAAACTTTATCCACACAGCCGATTACTAACTGACCCGGGATGGGGTGGTGTAGCTTCACCAAAGAGGAGATGCAGAAGGAGCTGCTCGAGAACATGTACCGCCAGAGCGAGCTGGACGACCTGCTCAAGGAGAGCGACTACACCATCCGCCGCCGCAAGGAGTGCCAGGCCATGGTCGACTCGCTGAGCAGGGCGAGCGAGATTGTTAGCCAGGTGCAGTAATTGTCGCCTTCTCTCCCTCTCGGAACATTGTTTGTGTCTGGGGTTAGGTAGGGGTGGATGGGAGGGGGGGGGGGGGGTGGGGGGGGGGGCGGCGGGGGGCGGCAAGCGTGTCGTTAGGTTCTTCTTCTTCTGCTTCGTCATGAATGGAATGAGATGAGATGAGATCAGAGAGAGGGAGCGCTGCGTGATGTTGGCTGGGTATGGTAGAGGGGTGTGTGAGGGCCGTGTGTGTGTGTGTGTGTGTTGGGTGGGGAGAAGGGGGGGATTGAGTTGTGGAAGAGTTGGACGGGAAGGGAGCGAGAGTGGTGGGTCGGATTTGGGAGGGAGTTTTGTTGCAGAAGCATTCTCCTTATTCCTTTTTCGATACCATTGGTAGAATTATGAAGACTGCTGCGTTTCTTGTATCGGTTGGTTGCTGCCGTGGTGAATAGGTATGTAGTAGCAGGGCTTGACTGGGTGCGGAGTTGACGGACATCACTCCAGCTCCTCCTCATCGACTACTTGAAAGTGAGCGACACTACGTGGTCTAACTAGTGAGTGCTGTCGACTCTACTGGCCTACTACCTAGATAGGTAGTTGCAGGTTGTAAGGTGAATGGCCTCGATCCAGGGGGTAGGTATAGGAAGGGTGTTTACAAGCTCCTCTATAACCCGCCTCGGGTTGGTTTATCATTGCTCTTTTGTCCCTACTTTCCGGAATTCCTGGTTCCTGTTGGTTTATCCTGTGACATGTGGGATAAACTGTTTTTCCTATTGGTCTTTCCGCCATTATAAAGCCGCACCGGCCAGTGAACCTTTGTGTTTTCGTCCTCCGCAACATCACCCCCACCATCGAGAAACCGCACAAGACTGCAGGTCAACAACAAAATCGCGGATCGACAACATCATCGCCGGGTCGACGACACCATTGCCCTAAGTTGGACCCGCAATAATCTGCACAGGCCTTTACAATTCTTGCTCCCTTTCAAAAATGGCGCCTTTCTTCCACAATCCTTTCTGCTCTCCCAGCAACCACACCCTCTCCATCACAATCCTTGCCGATCAAGACAAGTTCCCAATTCTGGAGCAAGAAGCGATGTTGGAGAAACTTATTCATTCGGTGACGTGTAAGCCATTCTTATTTCCCTCCTCTGTGTTTCTCCCTCGTTTTTTTTTTTTTTTTTTCCTTGTACCGTTCGTTCAATTCTCACCGGTTTTAACTCTAGACAAGGCGGCAACCGCCGAATCGCCGGACAAGCAATTTGGCACCGTCGTTCGTGTGCATGTCGACCACGCCGAGGTCAAATGCGATGGCGATATCAGTAAAGCACAAGCGCGGATCTTGCGGAAAATCTCGTCAAGTCGACAACCGTGGCACACCGTAAAGGTCTTTTCGACCGGGCTCGCCGGTGCGGTCTTCGGAATTCCCTTCATCGGAGGCCTGCTCATTTAGGGAATGAGGGGTCGTTTTGGAATGGTACGTATTCCCTCCGTCTGCGCCTACCTTTGGTACACTAGGTCTAACGGGATTACAGGGGAAGACTACCAAGACTATGAACACGGTGCTCAAGAGGGGCACATACCGTCAGGGCTTCTGGCGGTACCGCGGCCAGCGCGGCAAGCGCCAGTAGAGGTGGGCGGGTTGGCCATGAGTTCCGGCAACGAGGCGTGATGGCACGCAGCGGTGAAGTATTCGGCGCCCTGTTATAGGGCGATGGACAAGCCACTCACCCACTGTCTATCCACGGCTTTCATTGCACCCAGGGTCCAACCCACGGAACTTAGGCCACTGCTAGGAGAACTCGACGGCTAGGGAAGAGGACTCGACGGCTAGGGAAGAGGACTCGAGGTTACCGTTGGAGCAAGACCTACGGCTGGCTTCTCCAGTCTGTAGGCCTTCCGGCGGTATATATTTCTCTCGATGGCTACTCTAGATCTCGTGTAGAAGAACACACTCCTCTCACACACACACCCATCTTTCAATCATCGGTCCTGTTCTCTTCTTACCCGCGCAACATCGAGACACGTCGGGACCTGACCTGCATCGCTTCAAACCGTCAGACTTTCAAGAGGCTGGTACCGCGGCTTCGGGGCTTAATCTTGACACGGTCAACCTCTTCTTAACCGACAAACGACCGAGTTCCCATCGTCTCTTGTCTCTCGTCCTCGTCTAATTCACATGTTTATGAGTTGCTGCGGCTTGATGCTATTGGGTTTATGTTCCTGTAGCGGAGAGTACTTGGGTAGTGCCACAGGTCGTTGGTTGTTAACCCCCCGGTGATGAGGTCAGAACAGCACGCGCTTCAGGAGCTGAAAGGTTGGACTTTTACGAAGTACACGAGCAAAGCTTCTTTTCTCTTTCCAGACTAACCTCATTTATATTTGCATTTTTAACCAACCTGATTCGGTAACTAACTCGCGTCCCACAATTGCAACGCGGCGAGGGGTGTACAGACCTGTACTGATCCCAAGCAGCCTTTTGCTTTTCTCGAGCCAGCAAGCCACAAAAGCGGCCAGTTCTCACCCGAGCTCACCCAGCTCACCTGGATGGGCGGCCCGGATCTTTGCCTAGGACATGCACCCCGTATCCCCTGCTCGCCGTGGCGTGGCGGCGCCGGGGCCCTCTGGTATTCCCCGTGAAAAAGAAGCAATTGCAGCTGTGTGTATCGTATCAGCAAGCCGCCGAGAAGGGGAAGTCCGATTTCCGGGCTCCGGGTGAGTGGGTGTGCGTGCACAGGGAGGGGGACGATTTAACACCAGGGCTTCCCAAGGAGGGTTTAGGTTCACTGTACTTCAAGCTCGACCGATAGTTAACAATAACTAGCTACTTCTGAAGTTCGCGAGGACCCTGGTCTCTTCATATTTTCTAGCAACTACTTCTACAATGCAAGCTAGCTTTGAGGACCGAACGGCAAGCATAAACGTCATGGCCCAAAACTCAAGAGATCCTTCACCGGGGCCGCCGCCGAACCCTCCTCCAAGTCCGGCATGATTATGCTTGGGAATGAGAGGGAACTGCGGGTATGCGTTTTCGCAACCAGACCTTGGGTGAACACTGCTGACTCTCGTTTCTTTAGCTCAGACGCGCGCCCTATATTCGGAATGAGACGCAAAGGCGCAGATGAACAGACCGACTATAGAAGGAGGAAATATGTTTGGGGGTGACTGGATTTATAGAGGGTATCATATTTGTATTCTGTCGGTATTGCTACATCGGACACAGGACATCGACTCATCAGAGATGCCTCCTTAAATCAACGTATTATTCCTGGACCGTACCGGTCACAGCTTCGACTTATCCTTCAAGACCAGGCCGCCGTCCTCGACCTCGAACTGCTCGCCCCTCGACCAACCTAACCACTCCGTCAACGTCTGCTCCCCTCCCTGTCCCGGTTCAAGAACCTGTCCAACATACCCCTCCCCCTCCACGCCCGGGCCCTGCCCATGGCTAGCATCCTCAGCATCCTTCCTCACAGCCAACCACGGCGTCTCGCGCAACGTCACCGCCGGCCTCTGATCGCCCTCCTTGCCGACGCGATCCTTCTCCATCTCGGCATACTCATACACCGGCGTACAGCACGCATCCGTCCCCTCAAACACCATCTCCCACTCCTCCCTGGTCTTCGTCTTGAAAACCTCGTCCAAAACTCGCCTCAACGCCGGCCATTCCGCCCGGTCATACCTCCTCCCCTCCCACCCCTGCCCCACCAACCCCAACCCCTTGACCAGCTCCCCAAAAAACCGCGGCTCCAGCGCCCCGACCGCCATCCACCGCCCATCAGCCGTCTCATAGCATTCATACCATGGACACCCCGAATCCAGCAAATTCTCCCCCCTCGGCCGGTTCCACACGGGCGTCCTCATGGCAAACCTCGCAAAACTCGCCAAGTACGCCACCCCATCCACCATATTCACCTCCACCACCTGCCCCCTCCCCCCCATCCCACCACCACCCTTACTATTATTCATCTCCCTCGCCAACAAAGCCATCAAAACCCCGACCACCAACCCGCCCCCACCCCCCGCAAAATCCCCCAGCAGATTCCCCGGCGCCGTCGGCGGCCCGCCCTTCCGCCCCAACATCCCCAGCACCCCCGAAACCGCCAAATAATTGATATCGTGCCCCGCCATATCCCGAAACCGCCCATCCCGCCGAAACCCCGTCAGGCGCGCGTACACCAACCGTGGGTTGGCGGCGCATAACACGTCCGGGCCGAGACCCAGCCGCTCGAGAACGCCCGGGCGGTAGGGGTCGATGAGCACGTCGGCGTGGCGGGCGAGGGCGAGGAGGAGGGCGCGCCCCTGCGGGTGGGCGAGGTTGAGCGGGAGGGAGGTTTTGTGGCGCGTGAGGAGGTCGGTTGCTGGTGGGGGGTTGGGGTTGCGGGTGGAGGTGGTGGTGGTGGAGGGGGAAGGGGGGCGGTCGATGCGCAGCACGGTGGCGCCGGCGTCGGCGAGGATGAGCCCGGCGAAGGGGCCTTTTGTGAAGCAAGGGTTAGTTTGGATGGGAGTTTTATGGGATGGGGTGGGGGTGGGTTACCTGGGGCGAGGCCGGCGAGTTCGAGGACTTTGATGCCGGTTAGGGGGGGTTGGCTGGGCATTGTGACTTGTGACGGGGGTTTATTAAAGAGGTGGTGATATAGGTAGGTAATTTTAGGGATGAATTCAATGGGCGGTTGAGATATCCAATCCGTTTCAAGGAGAACTATATGGTCTTTAAACCAGCACGGATTCGGCGATGCCTGCCGGGAGCCACTGGCCCACATGCCCGGTAAGCCGAGGCTCCCGGCCCCGGTCCGTGTGGGGAAGTGAGGAGAAATGGGGAGTGTGGGGTAACTAGGATCCCCGTCGTCTCGGCGGGTTCACGGGGGACTGCCGGGGTGGTCGATTGGAAGGGCAAGACAAGAAATCTGGGGATTATCAGATTGGGTGCTGACGGCGGAGACGAAGTGACGAAGGAATAGACACTAGAGTGAAACATACACTTGAATTACATAGTAACTATACACGCCTGGCTTGACAACATGGGCATCCACTCATCTCTCCTCAAGAAGGCACTTGGGTGACGTTGGCGGAAATACTCGGTTCAATACCCTCCAGTATCTCCATCAACTCGTCCCAGACCTTCTTTTGCACCACCTTGCCCTTCTCCGACAAGACAAAACGACTCGGGGTCTCCGCCTTGCCGCCATCCATGTATTTGCCATGGCTCTCCCTTCCCCCAGCGATGGCTGAAGTAAAGGCCCTCGAGCCCTGCTCGCTGGTGCGACCAAATATTAACAGACCAAGGTTGAAAAACCACTTGCCAAGGAAGAACAGGTCTCTGAAGAGGTCGGACTGGCATAGCCCGGGGTTCGCCGTGTTCACCACGACGGGACTCGCACCGGCACTGGCGGCATCAAGACGAGCGGCGAGCTCTTGCACGATCAGGATGTCGAGCAATTTGGTGGTACCATAGCGGTCGTGTATGGCGCCGCCCGGACGGAAGGACTCGAATATGTTTGGCTGGTCTTGCTCGACAAACCTCGTCTGGGACAAACAACATGGTAAGCAAGGTAGACCAGGGGCCAGGAGATGAGCCGAGGTAACTCACAAAAAGATGCGCCTCGCTCGCCACCACTGTCACGGCCGTCTCAACATTATACCGGGCTGCCGTTCTCTTCATTGCCGGCAGTAGCATCAACACCAGCAGAAAAGTCGAGATGACATTAGTCGTCACCTGCATCTCATAGCCCTCCGCCATCCTGCAATTCAGGGTGAGGATCGCCGCATTAGCCAGCAACACATCCAGCCTCTCCAGCTCCGCCTCAGCACGACGACAGAACGCCCGCACACTCTCAAACGAGCACAAATCTAGCGGCCACACCTCAACAACCGTAGAAGTGGACGTGGTACCAGCAAGGGACCGCTCGATATCGGCTTTGGCGGCCTCGCCTCGCTCGGTACTCCGGCAGGCGAGGATCAGGCGGGCGGCGCCCAGCCGGGCAAAGTGGCGGGCTGCTTCCAGACCCAGGCCGCCGTTGGACCCGGTTACAATGACGGTGCGGCCGGGCGTAGGAGGTGGTGGGGGAGGGGATGGAGCGGAATTGGCGGCGGAGGAACGAAAAAGGGAATGTGAGTCTGGGCGGTGTGAGTATTTTTGTTGTTGCGATTGAAAATGGGGGGTGACTTACAGATCCATGTTAAAACAGTCATGCGAATTGAGTGAGCGCGGTTATAGTGAAGGTAATTATGGTCAAGTGAGTGCGAAGGGGAGATGATGCAAAGTTGATTATCAAAACAGGAACTAATTGTTTATATTTCGATGCCAAGACACGCCCAATTGCTGTCGCTCTCCCCTTGTCAAAGCGCAGATGGCAAAACAAATCTAATCGTTCTTGTCACTTCATGGTTGCGGAGGCATGATATAGCGTATTCGGGCTATTAGTTGTTAGTTGTAAGTTAGTGGAAGATAAACTCCAGCCATTACCAACCTACAGGAAGGAGGAGATGCATGTTTTTAATATCGGCGGGTTGGGGTTACATATCACGCGTTGAACCCTAACCCCCCCTCACCCTCCCCCTCCCCCGCAATAAACTCAAGCACGACGGCCCTGTGCCGGCCCCCCGGCTTATATCATCGCCGAAAAAGTTGCGGCAATCGGCCTTGATGTGATTCGCCTCCGAGAATCAACACCTTCCACCCATCACCACTACATAACCACCAATATGTTTTCCCGAACGATCCTCTCCAAGGTAAGCCCCAAGACCGTCTCCGAATACCGTCAAAATATTCACTAACACCCCACTCCAGGCAGCCCGGCCAGCCGCCTTCTCGGCGATCCGCCCCATCGTCCGCCCTTCCGTCGTTCCCGCCGGCCCCTCGCCCTTCCTCCTCTCGCTCGCCGCCCAGCGCCGCCTCCTCTCCGATGGCGTCCGCCAGGCCATCGACAAGGCCGTCGGCTCGGCACCAGTAGTATTGTTTATGAAGGGCACCCCCGAGACCCCTCAGTGCGGTTTCTCGCGCGCGAGCATCCAGGTGCTGGGCTTGCAGGGCGTCAACCCGGAGAAGTTTGCGGCATACAATGTGTTGGAGGACGCGGAATTGAGGGAGGGTGCGTCCTTTTTTTTGAGAGGGTTCCCTTTCGGTGGTAAAGCAGAGGGCTAACAAGAAACAGGCATCAAGGAGTACTCCGACTGGCCGACTATCCCGCAACTGTACATCGACAAGGAGTTTGTCGGCGGCTGCGACATTATCGTGTCTATGCACCAGAACGGGGAACTGGCCAAGATGTTGGAGGAGAAGGGGGTACTAGTGAAGGAGGAGGCTGCGGCCGAGGGGGAGAAGAAGCAGGAGTAAAATCTGAAAGCCAACACCACTGCTTGCGCAGCTGTACATTAACATACCGACGATACCACCATACCCACGGCATGTCAAGAACTGTAACACATCCTTTTTCCCATTGCCGTCGGCTAACTCTCCGTTGTTTAAGATGATCACGCTGGATACGCAGCCCCATCCCCACGCATATCACTCCCGCCCGACCACACCCCCGTCCCCTCCACCTCATCCACCGTCCACCTAATAATCTGCCCGCGCCCAAACATCTGCCTGCCCATCCCGCCCCAACCACCCAACACCTTCACGGTATGCCCCAACTTACGCAAACCCTCCACCGTCGCCTCGGGCATGCCCTCCTCCACATACACCACCCCGCCATGCACATCCCCGACATCAGCCATCCCCGCTCCAATACACACCCGCGGCGCGTCCAGCGCCTGCTGCGGGTTGAGCGCGCCCACGATCTGGCCCAGCAGCACCTGCACATGGCCCTGCGGCTGCATGAACCCGCCCATGACCCCAAACACACTGTGCAACCCACCCCCACCCCCCTTCTTCCCTTCCCCCTGACCATCACCCCCCTGACCATCACCCCCCTGACCATCACCCCCCTGACCATCACCGCCCTCCCCATCGTCACCAAGACAGGTAACCAGCCCCGGAATGATGGTATGATACGGCCGCTTCCGCGGCGCCAGCACATTGGGGTGGTCCTTGGCCAGACTAAAGCCCGCGCCGCGGTTCTGCAGCGTGAAGCCGCAACCCTTCGGCACCATGGCCGTGCCGAAGCCGGCGTAGTTGGAGTTGATGAAGGAGATGGCGTTGCCGGCGGCATCGGCCGCCGCGAAATACACCGTGTCGCTGGAGCGCAGGGCGGGGGAGGGGTATTTTGGGGTGGGGGTGGAAGAGGGGGAGGAGGGGTCGCCGTGGGCGAGGTGGGGCGCGGCGGCGGATGGGTTGAAGAGCGCTGCGCGCGAGGCGAGGTAGGGTTGGGAGATGAGGGTGGCGGCGGGGACGTGGGTGGTGGAGGGGTCCGTCACGAACCAGTGCCCGTCGGCGAAGGCGATGCGGAGCGCTTCGATGATGGCGTGCAGGTAGGGCGTGGTGTTGTGGTCGGCCGGGGTGAAGGTCGGGATCTTGCCTGTGGCTTCGAGCTCCTGCAGGATGCCGAGCGCCATGAGCGCGACGATGCCCTGGCCGTTGGGCGGGTGTTCCCAGAGCTCGATGCCGTCGCCGCCCGGGGAGGACCGCGGGGAGCCGGCGCACCCCTGGCCGCGGAACTTGAGCGAGATGGGGTCGACGGGCTCGCTGCCCTGCTCGAGGTGGTGCGCGAGGTCGGCGAGCTCGAGGTGGCCGCCGCGGTCGCGCACCACCTTGACGATCTCCTCGGCGATGCGGCCCGTGTAGAAGCCCTTCTTGCCTTCGGTCGCGAGCGTGCGGAAGGTGCGGGCGAGGTTGGGCATCTTCATGATGTCGCCGGCTTTGGGCGCGCGCACGCCGTCAGGGGCGGAGGGGTCGGCCTTGAGCATCTCGGCGAAGTTGGGGGAAGCCCTGCGGAGAGATGCTTCCCCGACGTTCCACTGGAGAAATCAGCTATGTGAATACGGGGACAGCGTTAGACTGGGACACAACTTACAAAGAAGGCAGCGTCCTCAGAAACGGGGAACCCTTTCTCACCCAGCTCAATCGCCGGCGCCAGGATCTGCTCCAAGCTTAGCTTGCCGCTCCCGAACCGCTCGACCGTGTCGACCCATCCCGCGGCGGCGCCCGGCACAGTGGCAGCATGGACGCTGGTCATGGGGATCCCGCCAGCCTCGCCATCTGCCAGCCCCAGGTCCTTGCGGATCGTCTCGAGCGTGCACTTGCCGCCTGACCTGCCCGAGCCGTTCAGCGCCGACACCTTGCCGGTTTTGGCATCGTAGTACAGGCAGAACATGTCGCCGCCGATTCCGGTCGACGTGGGCTCCGTGATGTTGAGACCGGCGGCTGGCGGCAGTGTTAGTGTACATACACGCAGGCTGTGTAACAAGTTCAGGGGTTGACTACATACCCACTGCGACGGCGGCATCCTTTCGACGAGTTAGCCTTTTTGTGCGTTGACAGTCTGTGTGAGGTTGACACTTACAGCAGCATTACCACCAGCATTCAGAATGTCGATGCCGCACTTGGCTGCCAGGGGTTGGCTGCATGCCACCATGCCTTTGGTGCTGTGCACTACGCTCCGCCGGCTAGGCCATTTCAAGAACTCCCCGCACGCTGGCGGGTATATGGATGGTGTGGTCAGTGGCATGCTGAGTTTGGAAGGGAGGGGGCAAGGAGTGTGAATGTCCGTATAACCACCAACTGCTATTATTGGTGATATCTGGGGCTCTTCGTAGCTCAACGGCAGATGGGCCTGTATAAATACTTGGCGGTTATCATCGTTCTACACGACAAGCTCCCCCGATATCCGGCCGGTCG
Source organism: Chaetomium olivaceum (assembly GCA_039881045.1). NCBI lineage: Eukaryota > Fungi > Ascomycota > Sordariomycetes > Sordariales > Chaetomiaceae > Chaetomium > Chaetomium olivaceum. The sequence continues at coordinate 233,154 of JAYWVB010000042.1, read as the reverse complement.
GCATGTGCTTGCGGCCCGGATGGCCCCTCCCCCTCCTTTTGCCTTGCAGGTGGAGACGCGGGGAGCCGAGAGCCGGCCGGGGTTGGTCCCTTGACGTATGACCCGCAGTGCAGCACAGTTCACCTGCCTACATAGAGCAAGCCTTGTGAAGCATGGAATGTGTTAGTCCCATCAGCACGCATATCCCAATCCGAGATACTCATTGTGAGCCCCGTTTGAAAATAACACACATGTATTCTCTGAGTGTTCTCTTCAGGGACAAGAAAGGGGTAGATCATTCCCAGCAGTCAAGACTATAGATGAGGTTGCTAAATGTCAACAATATCATCCACCACAAATGAATGCCCTTTCAGCCAAACCTAGACCCTAACCGCCAAACCACCTACATACCATCACGTCGCCCTCAAATCAGCCACCAACCTCTTCCCCCCCCCTCGACACTCTCCCTCTCATGCACCACCTCCCTCCCCGTCTCCCTCAACGCCGCCCCAACCCACTCCCTCACCCCTTCCACCTCCACCATCCTCTCCACATACCCCCGCGCCCTCTCCCCCAGCAAAAACCCCCTCCCCCCCACCCCCTCATACGTCCGCACCCTCAACACCACCGGCGCAAAGAAGGCATCCACCGCCCCAAACTCCCTCCCGCCCAAAAACGGACCCCCAAACCTCTCCAACCCCTCCGTCCACAGCTCATCCACCCTCTCCAGATCCCGCATCAGCGCTGCCCCCTCCTCCCCCTGGAAAGCCTCCTCCCCCAGCGCGATCCGCACCCCGACGTTGAAACCCAGCGTTTGTCTGATAGCCGCAAAACCGGAGTGCATCTCAGCGACGGCGGAGCGCGCCCACGCGCGTGCGGCCGGCGAGGAAGGGTACACCGGCTTGTCCGGGTGGGACTCGGCGAGGTGTTCGGTGATGGCGAGCGAGTCCCACAGGATGAGGCGGTGGTGTGTTGGCTTCTTTCGTCTTAGTATCATCATCATCGGAGGGGGTTGTGGTGGTGGTGGTGGTGGTGGTGGTGGTGGTGTCCGGGAGGATGTGAAGGCAGGGGACGTGGGCGATGGGGGAGAAGGCGCGCCATTGTGGCTGGGCGAAGGTGCCTGAGATGAGCGGGTGCAGGTGTTCGGTGAAGGGGATGTTGAGTTGGCGGAGGAGGAGCCAGGGACGGAGGGACCAGGAGGAGTAGTTCTTGTTGGTGATGTGGAGGTGATAGGCCATTTTGGCGTTGTTATTCTGGTATTGTCTTGTCTGCATTCGCGATAGTTGGGATATTCGGTGGTGGGTTGATGGTTGGAAGAAGTCAGAAGTCAGGGGTTGGTGGGTGGTGGGTGGTGGTGATGGACCACGATGAGTCACCTCAACTTGCGAAGGAGGTCCCGAGATACGAAAGGGAACCGTGATGGGTTATATGGTGCGCAACTCGTAGCACAGTTTCGTAGTGTTGCAACTTGTAAAACGGTGCTTGGGCGACTCAGTTACACGACGGCGCACAGTTGTCTCATATAGGCAGTTGGGATGTCACGCCCTTTGATTGACTAACTCCGCAAAGCACAACCAGGGCGCACTCAACACGACCTTCCCTTGCTATCAAGTGGGGTCGAGAAGATAGCTTTCCCGAGTCACAACACCCCGAAACCGCAACTTGCAAGTCTATTTACTCGCCCAACTCTCTGAGATGGCTATATTTGGCGCCAAAGATCGAGTCTACGCGGCCCAACAAACCTCTTGCCAAGCCCGACATCTATTCCGCCTTCGCTGCTGCTTCCGCCTTCTCCTTCGCCTTCTGGGCCTTCTTGGCCTCGGCTTGCCTTATCTTCTCGAGCTTCTTGAGCTGGTTCTTCGTCATCTTCCCGTCGCCCTCCGCGCCCTCGCCAGCCTCCCCATTCTCGACCGTAGGAACGACTATCGTTGCGCGCGGGTTGCCTCCCCACTTCAGCGGCCGCCTCTCCATAAACTGCTTGACCGTCTCGTCGTCCACCTTGGCTCTCCTCTCCTGGAAACCGGCTACATAAGTCTGGAGCTCCTTGATGCAGATAGCCTTGAGTTCCCCGGTCAGCATCTCCCCCCTCTCGTACTCCCCCTTGATCCTCTCCAGCTCGTCGTCGTCTTCGAGGAAGAAGCGGAGGTATTGGAAGGCCACATCGACGCTGGTGTCGCCTCCAAGACTCCGGTGCTCCTCAACCGACACCTTGCCGCCAGAGAAGGCATATTTGTTGATCTTGTTCTTGATCTGGTTGGGTGTGTCCTTCATGAAGACTGCTGCTGTCAGCGGGTGATTTAGTGAATCACGGCCTGGTACAGTGACCTACTTGCGGACTCGTCGATAGATGCGGACATCTGCGAGCGGCGTCAGTACAACCCCACGATACAAAAGTCAAGGAAATTGGGTCATACCTTCGTACCAGGCCCTTGAAGAGCCGGCAGGAAGAGGGAGTGAATGAGGGATGGCTTGGCGTAGGACTTCCCCTGGTACTTTAACCTTGCCGACACATCCCGTGTCATGCGGAAATCTGCGCTGGTTAATCAAGAGCAAATGGCACTAAATAGTGCTGGGTACTTACACCTAAAGATTATCAGTATAGTAATAACAAAAGGGGTGTGTGGGTAGTTGGATGCTGTGCGTTGCTTCCAGCCCCTGAATAGGGGCTACCTACGGATCTTGGTCGATGGCGCAAGGACTATCACTGTTAGCTGGCGGAAGTGATGGGAGCTCTAGGGCATCTTACATGAGCGCCGGTATCCCAACAGTCTTGGTCTCATCTTCGCCAAAAATATGTGGGAATGATGACGCCCAGCTCGTAGCCCCTGTGCTGCTATTAGTCGTGGCACTGCGAGTCTGAAAGGTAACACGGCGCACCTTGGATGCTGCCAAAGTGAATCCGCCCGATATTGCTGCTCTCGTTGAATCCAAAGATGGCGCGAGCCTGGTTGAGTGTGATGTGCTTTGACAGGCGGACAATATTCCTGTAAAAGGCGCCACCGACATAGTCGAACTAAATCCGGGTCAGCCCCTGAGATATCCCAATCCTGGCTTTTGTATGTGCTTACATCCGAAAAGATGAAGGTCTTCGCGGGGTCAAAGCCAATAGCAATGATGTCCTTGGAGTTGCTGGTGCAGTACCCCTGGACTTCCTCGACCGTTCTCTTTTCGGAGAATAGATACCTGGCTGGGTTAGTGAGACCCCTCCCTACAGTTATAGCCCATACTCACTTCTCGTCGTCCGTCAACATGATGATAAGCTTTTAAAACGTTAGCATCACTGCTGACCCTGCTTCGTTACATCTCCTGTCCACGTACCGGTACATCAAAGGTATCCTGAAGCCCTGGTGCGCCGGTGTTAGCCCTCGTCTGGCAAAAACAACCTCCGATGGTTCACCCCAAGAACCATCCCATGCGATTAGAGTCCACTCATACACTTTGTAAACTCGAAGGGGATCGTATGCCCCACATGCACACTGTCGGATGAGGGCCCGCGGCCCGTGTACAGGAAGAAGGGTTCGCCGCGCTCATAGCGGTCGAGAATGAGCTCAAAGTCTCTGTGGGAAAAGACAATGCCTCTCCGGAGGAAGTGGTGTGGGCGCTTGCCGGTTATGCGCTCGAAGCGGGCGAGCAGCTCATCGTCGATCTTCTTGGTGCCGAATTCCTCGACTAGTTTGTTGTAGTCGATGGCCTTGACTACGCCGTCCTCTCCAACCTCGCCGGAGACCTAACATCTGTCAGACTGGTTACTGTGTCCATTTGTCTAGCATTATTACTAACATTGTAGGGGTCAATGGTCTGCTTTTGCTGCTTGTGGACTGGCTCCGGAATGGGCGACTCGTCGAGAGCCGCAGCGTTAACGTTTGTAGCCATTCTGTGATCGGTTCTGTCGTTGCGGTCCTACAATTCGAATTGGCGTTTGGCGAGGTATGGTCGAGTACAGGACGGCCAGTCCACCACTTGTAGATTGGTGAGTCAATGTCTGAATGCGACGCTGTAAAGTGTTAAGATGGTGGGGGAGGGGCACTTATTGCAGGGGCTTGGCGTCCGGGGAAGGCGGGGACATGCGGCAGAATCAATGCCTGCCGAGAGAAATTCACAGGGCTCGGTTCAGGCTTGCATTCGCTGGAAATACAGCGAGTCCGCTCAACCTCTGTTCCCGGTTCCACGCCGATGCTTACCACGAGACAGCACCCGGTGTCTTGCGACTATGTTGGCAGCACCATGGGTGTGCCGTAGCTGTGTGCGGTCCTTGAGACGCGCCGGCGTTTCCCACTTTGTTCGGAGGGCTAGCACAGGTATTACTACTCTAATGGTTACAAGCCACAGCTTCAATTCCCCCCTCGATTAACCTCGACTTTTCCACCAGAAACTCCCATCACACTTCCCTCCGCCCTACTCGAGCGCGCGCGCAAACTCGCAGCTGAACACGATCAATTGAGCGCGGCCTTGGAAAATGACTTTGACGCAAACAAGGCCAAACGCGCAGGCGAGATCTCGAGAGTTGCCAGCGCAGTCAAGGAACTCGAAAAAGCCAAGGCTGCACTCAGTGAGCTCCAGGGCTTGCTTCATTCGAACGATGCCGAGATGCGGGAGCTGGCGAAAGACGACCTCGAGGCTACGAACGCCCAGCTCGCCGAGTCCAGCCACAACCTCTCAGTAGCCCTGACACCCAAGCACCCGTTCGCCGACATGCCTTGCCTACTCGAAGTACGGCCCGGCCCCGGAGGCATGGAGGGGCGCTTCTTTGCCGATTCGCTTTTTCAGATGTACAAGGCGTACTGCGCGAACAAGGGTTACAGAACGAGAATTGTGCAGTACGAGGCGTCCGACAGCGACGGGTCGACGGGTTCCGAGGGAGAAATCCCGCTGCAAGAAGCCGTGCTGGAGGTTCAGGAGCAGGGCGCATACGGCCTCTTCCGCGGCGAGGCGGGTATGCACCGCGTGCAGCGGGTACCTGCCACCGAAAAGAGCGGCCGCACCCACACGAGCGCCGTCGCGGTATGGGTGCTCCCGTCCTTCCCGGAGAACGGCACGTCCGAGTCCGAGGCCGACTGGGACAAGCCGGAGAGCGACTTCTACATCGACCCGACCGAGGTGCGGAGCGAGAAGATGCGCGCGGGCGGCGCGGGCGGGCAGCACGTCAACAAGACCGAGTCGGCCATCCGGCTAACCCATATCCCCACCGGCACGACGGTCAGCATGCAGGACTCGCGGTCGCAGCAGCGGAACCGCGAGGTCGCGTGGCGCTTGCTGCGGTCCAGGCTAGCCCAGCAACGGCGCGAGGCGAGGGAGGAAGCGGCGCGCCAGCTACGTAGCAGCGTGCTAGCGAACTCGCAGATCACTCGTGGTGATAAGATCCGGACATATCAGTACCAGCAAGACCGGTGTACAGACCACCGGAGCGGGCTGAATGTCCACAACCTGCCGGATGTCCTGCGGGGCGGCGAGACGCTGGGGAAGGTCATGGACAGTGTTCAGGACTGGCTGATCAACAAGGACATCGAGGCGCTCATTGCTGATGAGGAAGCGGCTGCCGCTCCGCAGAAGCAGAAGAAGGGCAAGTGATCGTCTGCTAGCTTGGCCCTCGTGTATTATGAAATCTTGTACATATATCACAGACAAATGGATAGACAGATCGAATACCCGAATAGACAAGGACTCGAGTTTATGTTTAGACTTCGCCTCTCAACTACAAATTCCGGGTATTACCAGGGCTCGATGGGATATTTTGGACAAGGTTCAGACTTGTTTCCAGTATTCTTAACTTAGGAAAATACCTAGAAACCCAATAATATCTCCGGTATCAAAACTCGTGAGATAGTTCAGCAATCCAAGCTTCCACACGTGAAGGAGACTTGGACCTATCTCCCAAACCATCTTGACTCTGGATCTCCTCATCTGACTCGGATATATCAAACCATTCGTAGTTCCATATGTCCTTCTCATCCGAGGCATATCCATTAACACGCAGCCAGCCAAAGATGCTCCGCGTTGCGTTTTCCGAGGCAAAGTCTCTCTCGCGATCCAAATTTCCGTAATCAACAGCATCTTGTTCCAGACTCGATGTCTTCCGTGTCGTCAGCGGAGGGTTCTGGCACGCCGAGACCCCGTCACCGCCGAACGGTTGGTATGTCGTCTTTCCCTCCACACAATCCCACGCAACCCCGCAATACCTCAGCCCATGCCCCTTACAACCCGCGTGAACCCTCACCTCCAGATCCGTCTGCTCAACCGGCGTGCCCCCAAACGGCCTCCACTGACAAACCGGCACCCTCTCATACAACCCCACCCGCGAGAGAAACAGCAACCGGCACTGATCCGCCCGCGCCACCCGCCCATTCACCCCCACCAGCGGGTCAGCAACAGGCTGCTGAAGGAAAGACTGCACCGTCCCGCCCGACCACACTGCCGAGTGGAGGTCGACGGGGATCTGGGCAAAGCGCACGTCCTGCAGGAGGGTTTGCTGGAGCCCGAGGACGGCGATGCCGAGCCAGAGGGGCGCGAGTTGGGGTTGGCGGTCCATCAGCATGCGGGCGAGGGCGAGGGGGTCGTCTCGACCAACCGCGTCCGTGACGGCTAGTGCGCCCTGCAGCCAGGGGGTAACGGCGTTGCAGGAGAGGGTGGGCTCGTAGAAGCTGCTGAGCAGCAGGGGGCGGATGCCGCTGGTGTGGCAGCTGAGGGTTATGAGTCTGTCGAGGTGGTCTTGTTGGGTGATCCAGGCATGTTGTTGTTCACAGTCCGGATCGGAAAGCTGTTGCGGTAGGGCAAAAGATGGAACTCTGGCAGAGCCATTTGGAGGACTGCCTGTGAAAGCTGGCAGCTGGAAACCTTGGTCGGTGCGCATGGATGGGAAGAGCAGCACGGCGGCAAGGGCTGCCTGGCTCTGATCTGCGATATTGCGGCGAAGGCAGAAGTTGGCAAGGAAACGGAGGGCTTCGGAGGAAGATGGAGCTGTTACTGGGTCGGAATGAAAGTTTGAGTTTGTCGATAGCACAAAACGGTAGGCTGGCTGGAGCAGTATTGACCAAGGTGCAACGAAGGTTTCTTGGCCCATCAACATAGTCGCCTGCCAACCCTGGCACGGAGCGAGTACGGCTGCCCACCACCGAGCCTCGTCCGGGCCCGCATCTTTCATGTCTACCGGTAAACTAAGATGGTTTGGCAAAGGGATTGTATGTGTGTCTGGGATATAGTCATCGGCGTTGCTACTCGTATAGACGAGTGATGTGCGAACATGTTTGGACATAAACTCAACCCAACGCGCAGAGAGGACATAAGCCCAAGCCAGGATGAGTATAGCAAGATAGTTCTGATTACCCCGTGAGAACCACGATTCCCAGGGTATCCCCGGAGTGTTCGCGACGGAGAGCTGGATGAGCTTTCTCGAGGCGACACCGATTTGCACCTGTTGATGAAAGGGCGCTAATCCATGTTCGCAGTCTGGTTGTGTGGAGGCCCAAGTGGAACGGCCCGTGGCGTATACTTGGCTATGCTTGGCGTATTTGACATGTTTTAGACATAGGTCGCGTGGGAAAGATGGATATCCACGGAAGGTATTTGAGATGTCGAGGTAAGAGGGTGGAAGGCCTGGTTGCTCAATTGCGGCATGGCGTAGTGCAGACCACGTTCTGAAGCTCTGTTCGTAGATTCTTCGAAACTCCTCAGCGCTCAGTCGGATGTCGTCGGTCATTGCAATAAGAAAGATCAATGTTTGCGTGATGGCAATGCTCATTATCATGTCAAGCTGGAGATGCAGGCGAGGAGGTTGTAGATTATCACAGTGCGATTTAAAGCTAGACTTATTTAGACTGTTTGCTATGCACACGGGCAAGACACCGATACTATTTGACCGCTTTCTCGCAATCCTCGCATTGTCTCCGATATCCCTGAGAAACGCAAAAACTATGGGCATCGCGCAGGAAGCTTGCGTTTATACACTTGGCGTCGAGGTAGTGGCCAACTTTTACCATCCAAATCCAACAGCCCTACTTAAGGTATCTTGCTCGGTCGTTATCACTACCTTACCTTGTCGTGTCGATCGCCGCCTTTCCAACTGAACCCGCACGCGGCACCCGTTTTGCTCGACATAAGAGCATTGCATGGCCCTCTTACTAGTTACTACACAGTAACTAACTCAGTAACTAACTCTTAGATACATGAAATCCACAGCCCTATAGAAATCGCAGAATTCCCATCAGACCGGGAACAGGCACGGGAACGAAAGCTGCCGAGTCAGACCCCTCTCAACACAAACCCCCGGCCCCCAAGTACGTTGGTCCAATCAGATACGAACCTTTCTCTTCCACCTCCCTAATCGGGACGGTTCTTCCACATATCCTTGGCAGCACAGGAGCACCTCCCCAACCCCGTTTAGCCCGCCTAGCTGCCGCTGCACGATCGGCGACTGCATGCAACCGTTCCATCTGCTTTCATCATTCTTTGGCATCATTCTTTGGGCCTCTCTCTATGAATAGGACAACCCAAGTTACACAGCCGTGTCAGCAAAATATGTCTGCTTCATCTTTCGGCTTCCGACTGGACGCCACCTCCTCGGGGGGGTATTTGCTACATATTTGCCACATATTTGCTACATAGTATACACGCACGTCTTGGTGAATTCGGAACAAAAGGAACCCCGCCGTCAACCTCCATCCAAAGGTGGATGCATGTACATACCGCATGTCGACTGTCTCCGGACTCCATCCATCTATCCCTGCGAGGCTCATCCTAATTGACTTCCTGGACGGGTAGGTGCAGAACACCCACCGTGGCATCGCGCATGCTATTAGCTCAACTCGCTTGCCCTGCCCTCTCATTTCCCATTGGGCATGACTCGAATCCCTCTGATCCTGATATCGCTGACAATGCAATACCATCAATCAATATGTGGTTTGGGGACCGAGTGGGTATCCCTGGTGGTATCGGGGGTAGCTCGGAACAGGGGGTGACGGGACTGGAAGTTTGCTTGGGCCCATCACCTTCCTACCTGATATCCCGAGAACGGAATGTTATTCCTCGGTCCAAGATCGGGGTATGGGTGGCAGTACAAAAGTACATACATAGCCCACCAGCTATTGTCATCCGAAGTATATCTAGGTCTAGTTCCCACCCCGCGGCACGCGCGAGTCAATTCGTAGCCAGGTCTTCACTCAAACCTTGGTCAAAATGTTGTGGACGAACCTGCTCTCGGCGCTGCTCCTCACGGGGACAGCTGAAGCTGCTGGCCGTAGTATTGCGCATGCAGGGAAACGTCATGTTGAGCATGCTGCGAGGCGGGCGAACCCTGGCGTTGTCGCCGACCATCCTCGCGCGGTGATTGAGCGAGAACAGACGGGGCACAAGTTCTTGAACGATAATACCACCAGTGAGCAATCTACAACGCCAATTGACCAAGGACGTGTAACTAATACGCTATTGTAGGATTCGCTGTGGATGGTAAGGGTATTCCAGATGTCGACTTTGACGTCGGTGAGTCTTATGCCGGGCTGCTCCCCATTACCGGCGACCCCAACGATGAGAACAACCTGTTCTTCTGGTTCTTCCCCTCGACCAACCCGGCGGCCGACAAGGAGATCCTTATCTGGCTGAACGGTGGCGTACGTTACTCCCGAACCATTATTTATACTCAGTACACCTGCTAACTATGTGTGTAGCCTGGGTGCTCGTCCTTTGAAGGCCTGCTTCAAGAAAACGGGCCCTTCTTGTGGCAGTATGGCACCTACAAGCCTGTCAAGAACCCCTGGAGTTGGCATACCCTGACCAACGTCGTCTACATCGAGCAGCCTGTCGGTACTGGTTTCACCACGGGCAAGGCCACCATCACGAACGAGGAGGAGCTTGCCGAGCAGTTCATGGGCTTCTGGAAGAACTTTATCGACACCTTTAGCATGCATGGCTACAAGGTGTACATTTCCGGAGAGTCTTATGCGTATGTTTCTCCCTTTTCACCAACTCAGGCATACATGTACCTCGAACCCCACTGACCTCCATAACCAGCGGTTACTACTGCCCGTACATTGCCAGCGCCTTCCTCGACGCCGACGACAAGACATACTACGACATGTCCGGCATGACCATCTACAACCCCTCGCTCGCAGCCGACGAGATCCAAGAACCCATCCCCGCCGTCCAATTCACCGAATACTGGACCGGGCTCTTCCCCTTCAACGACACCTTCCGCGCCGACCTCAAACGCCGCGAACAATCATGCGGCTACGCCGACTACGTAGCCGAGTACCTGGTCTACCCTCCAAAAGGCCCCCAACCCTCCCAGCTCCCCGGCACCCACCCCAACGGCACGACGCGCGACGAGTGCTGGAACATCTACTGGGACATTTTCGACGCGATCCTGCTGCTCAACCCGTGCTTCGACATCTACCAAGTCGCGACGACCTGCCCGCTGCTCTGGGACGTGCTGGGGTTCCCGGGGTCCATGCCCTACCTGCCCGAGGGCGCGTCCATCTACTTCGACCGGGCGGACGTGAAGCGCGCCATCCACGCGCCGCTCGACACCACCTGGGAGGAGTGCTCGTCCGACGACGTGTTCGTCAACGGGACGGACCGGTCCGCGCCGTCGACCGTCTCCGCCCTGCCGCGCGTCGTCGACGCGACGCGGAATGTCATCGTCGGCCACAGCGCGCTGGACATGATTCTGCTGGCCAACGGCACGCTGCTGGCGCTGCAGAACATGACGTGGGGCGGGCAGCGCGGGTTCAGCCAGCGGCCTGACCAGCCCTTTTACGTGCCGCAGAATGCGATGACGGGGCCCTCGACGCTGGCGGCGGCGGGCGTGTTTGGGAGTCTGGTGTCGGAGCGCGGGCTGACGTACGTCGGGATTGATCTGGCGGGGCATATGGTCCCGCAGTATGCGCCGTCGGCGGCGTACAGGCATGTGGAGTATATGCTGGGGCGGGTGGATTGTATGAACTGTACGACGCCGTTTACGACGGATCCGGACACGCCGCAGAGTGATGGAGAGCTGGGGAAGGGAACGGCGCCGCAGGGGTGGAGTACTGGGAAGGGGAAGGGGAAGGGTAAGGGCGAGGGAAAGGGGAAGGCGAATCCTCGTGCGTGGAGGAGGTTGAGGAGATAGACAGCTACCGTACCTAGTAGGATTGTTAATAGCTAGAGACTAGCGGGCGGTGCGATTGATGAGGATGGAATCGGCTTCGATTGATCGCCAGTAATGACAGTGATCCCACATGTCCCTGTGTCTCCCGTCGGCCTGTCCTTGTCCTCGCCAGGCCCCCAAAAGGCCGACGCCAATATGCTATGATACAAAATGCACAGAGAGTGGAACTAGGCAAAGGCCCGCGCCTCCAAAACTTCTCGTATTTTCCCCGCCCTCCCCTCCCGCCTTGGTGGTCATGAGCGTAACCCCTTCGTGAAAAATCCCGTGATATCAAAACAGTCATCCGATACGCCGTGGCTCGAGAGCTATAAAACATGGGTGTGAAGGTGTAATGTAAAATATACAACACGGAAGCCGCCGGGGAGCTGGCCTCCCTTTGAAACCCGCCTCGGTAGTCGAGGGGTGGATTGCAGATGGAAGCGGAGTAAGGATGTTGACTCAAATCAACTGAACGCAATGTGTTGGTTGCGTGGGCAGGCAAGAGAGCGCGTGGTGTCCGTCAAAGAGACGGCCCATCCTAAAAAGTATGGGCATACCAATCAATAGCCCAAGCCGGAGGAGCGTTGCTGCAGTCGGAAATGTTCGTCTCCTTCGGAATCGACGAGGTAGCACGACAGGCAGGCCTCGTTCAACGAGCAGCTTCCGCCCCGCGCTGGCTCGCCATTTTCCTCAGCTCGAGCACGCCCATGATGCCGGTCTGCCGCAGCCTCTCGAGGATCATGCACATGCCCTCGCGGCTCTTGCCAAGCTGGTCCTGCGTCTTGGTCGACGCAAGCGTCTCGATGCTGCGCTGGATGCCCTGCGCGCCCAGTCGTGCAAAGAACCCGCCGCTGCCCTCGTTCACCGCCGCCTCCGCCTGCGCCTGCGCCTGGCCCAGCCGGTCCCGGATCCGCTCACCCAGCCGTGAGCGGAACACCACCCTGGTCTCGACGTCTGTGTTGTCCGCTGCTGGCTTGGTTTTGGGCACGGCATAGAGCTGCCTCTCAACCACCGAGAGCACACCGACGAAGTTGAGGTTCCGGCTCTCGGTCGCCATCCACCCCTCGCGCATGTCCACGATGCTCGTCTCCAGGATGTATGATGCCTTGTCCGTCGTGCCGCCCGTCAGGGACGAGGGCAGCAATTTCATGACACCGGGTGGTAGGCGGGATTTTTTGAGGTGGATGCGTGTTGTGTGCAGACGGCCGGTGTCCCGGTCGACGTGCGAGGAGATGGTGTCGGTGCTGAGAACATGGCTGGCGAATGGGTTGAGCTGCGGGGAACAGTACCGGAGAAAGAAGGCGAGGGTGACGGTCGGGAAGGGGTGCGAATAGGTGTGGCTGGTGGTGTGTGTGAGGACCATGTTGTCCTTTTTATGGGTTCGAAGTACGTATGAGCGTTGAACTTGAATTGGTTGCACGAAATGTTCGAAGTGGTGATGAAATGGCGGTTTATAGCGGCGGGGAGCTTGGATCTCCAGGCCCGACGCGGGGGAGGCGAGAGCTCGGGTGACACGAGGTCGAGGCTCGATTGGGCGGGATTGAGACGATGTAGCTTGGGTCGTGCAGCAACCGGTCGTGCAGAAAGCGTGGCTAGCGGTCGGATGGTCTTTACGGATTGGACATTGGAGACGTCTTTCTGCGAGCAAAGACTTTCTCGGTCGTTTCCAGCCTCTTGGCTAGGATGTTCTCGTCGGCATAAGAGAGTTCCTCTCCGGCGAAAAGTTCGCTCGGGATACCCCGAATTGGTAAACGAGATGCTCTCGCAGTCGAAAAAGGTGGGATAAATCAGGTTATGTATCAGTCTGATTGGGAGATGCCCCGGAGGAAATGGGTGGCCAAACGAGCCATGGAGGGGGACGTAACGGTGACGATCATCAGGTCACTGTCCGCAGGAGCTCGTGCACTTTTTGGGTGGCCCCGCTGCAACCGGGCGGTTCCCTACGGTTCTCGAATGTTTAATGCCTGAGGATGAGCACGTGCACTCGCTCAGGCCAAGAGGCAGAAACCCAGCACCGCTTAGTCACCAAAAGATCAGCCAGCCGTGGGCGTGGGCACTTGAACTCCAGCACGCAGCCCTCGCCTTCCAAGCCGTCAGTCATCTTCCCTTCCCTTTTCCACTTCTTCCAAAAACGAAACTCGGTACCCATCCCACGCCGCGCTATCTCGACATCGCGCCCACGAAAGCGGCCCACCGCCCGCATTTCTTCTATGAGCGACGATTGTAGATACCTCACTTTCGCTTCCGCTTTCCGCCACTGCGACCGAGAACAAAGCCAACGACCGTCGCTTGGAACTACGGTCGACACGAAAGTCCCAACCTAGCCCACCGCAGAATCCTCTCCATCCCCGACGTGGAATTTTTGGTCGACCGCATTTAGGCTCGTATTGCTACGCGCCTTTACTAACCAGGTGTTGCTCTGAATTGCTGGCCGTGGTGGTGGTGCTATTCAGGAGGAGATCCATTGCGATTCTCCATTCACCCAGTTTTCAATAGGCAGCCAGAGTTTTTGCAAGGGGTCTTTGTATTGCAATTTCTTTTCTTGCTTAACCTCTCATTCATAAAGCGCTTTCTGTCTCGCTTTGAGAACAATCAGAATTGACTGCATCCACCTCTGGCGTTGAGAAAGAGAAGAGACGAGCACAAACGTGGCCGTGGGCAATTCTACAAGAACAAGAAAAAAACATCAAGTCATTTTCTCTCCATTCACCTTGTGCGAAACAGGCTTCGAAGGCACTTAACACTTACAGCCCCCGTTGCGAGGGCAAACTGCGTCTTGTGGCAGATCTCGACGCCCTTGCGCAAAAAAACAAACGTCACTGTAACGCGCTCACGCGACATCAATCAACATGGCTTCCTCGGTATTTTTCAAGTTCAAATCCCAGAAGGAGCCCACTCGCGTGGAGTTCGACGGGACAGGCATCTCCGTCTTCGAGCTGAAACGTGAAATCATCCTACGGAGCGGCCTCGGCGATGGGACCGACTTCGACCTCGTCATCTGCGCCGACGAGGGCATGAAGGAGGGTACGTATCCGAGGCATAATCACACACATTGCAATTCTAGGCATGCTAACGACGGTCCAGTGTACGATGATGATACCACCATTATCCCCCGATCCACTACGGTCATTGCCCGGCGCATGCCTCCCAAGGTAGCCGGTAGAGGAGGTGCCGCCCGCTATGTCTCCGGCAAGATGCCCGTACATGCGAAGAACTCGTCCCGGCGGGAACAAATCGCCAAGCCAGCTGTCAAGACACAATCCAACACGCTGGCGCAGTTAAGCAGCGCGATGACAGAGGAAGAGAAGATGGCGGCGGTCTTCCAGGCGCAGACCGAAAACTTCAGTTCTCGCGAGGAAGAAATGGCTACGTATGTCTCCGTGATCCCGCAGCCATTTAAACAATATTGATGCTAACACCACGTAGACAACAATATGTGGCCAAAGGAGGTCCCAAGAAACCGGCCAATGTCCCCGATCATGAACCCCCTCAGGGCTACATATGCTACCGGTGCGGCGAGAAGGGCCACTGGATCCAACTTTGTCCAACCAACGACAACCCTGAATACGACAACCGCCCCCGTGTCAAGAGAACCACCGGTATTCCCAGGTCGTTCCTAAAGACAGTAGACAAAGCCACAGCGCTCGGCCAGAACGCCGATGGCGAGGATTCAAAGACGCCGTCGGGCATCATGGTCAATGCGGACGGAGAGTTCGTGATTGCTGAACCTGACAAGGCAGCCTGGGAGCAGTTCCAGGCCAAAGCCAAGGCGAACCCCGCAGCCCAGAAGGCCGCTGCCGAGGAGGACAAGGTCGTCCGGGAACGAGGCTTGGAGTGCCCCGTCGACAAGAAAATGTTCATAGAGCCAATGAAGACTCCGTGTTGTGAGAAGACGTATTGCAATGATTGCATCACCAATGCTCTCATTGAGAGCGACTTCGTCTGCCCGGCTTGCAAAGCGGAAGGCGTCCTGATCGATGATCTGAAGACGGACGAGGAGGCCGTGGAGAAGATCAAGGTGTTTCTTGCCGAGAAGGATGGTAAGAAGGAGAGGTCCAACAGCCCCCCGGCTGATGCAAACTCGCCTGCAACCGTCGGGAGAGATGAGGCCGATAGCAAGCCTGACGGAAAGGCCAAGTCGCATTCACCATCGCCTGCTCCCACAGCGCCGGCGACAAATCAACCAGGACAGTCGTCAACCTCGACTCCGCAAAGCGCCGCGTCCACGCTCGCTACCGGTGGGCAAGCTCAGACTTCCCAGAAGCGCCCCGCAGAGGATGCCTTAGAAAATCCCAGAATCCCTAAAGCACCAAAGGCCATGCAGAAGGCGCAAGTTCAACAAAACATGACGCCAATGATGAACGGCGTACCAGTTATTCCCGGCCTAGCCGGGGCAAACGGCATGAACGGCATGCCAATGGGTGGGATGCCCATGATGTACCCCGGCATGCCCATGATGGGCGGCAACTACGGGGCCATGGGTGGGATGCCCAACATGGGGATGGGGCATGATGAACCCCATGATGAACCCCATGATGGCAGGCCAGATGGGCGGCGGCTACGGCGGCATGAACAACATGGCCAGTGGCCCCGGGTACAACGGTGGCAACTGGGGCGGGCCCGGCGGCGTGGGCATGAACAACGGCAACATGGGTGGCGGACGAATGAATGGAATGGGTATGGGTGGTGGTTACAACAACGGTGCTCATCAACAGCAACAACGACAGCACCAGCAACAGCAACAATACCAGCAGGGCCAAGGGCAGCAGCACTTCGGGCACCAGCAAGGTCAGGGTCAAGGACAGCACCACTTCGGGCACCAACACAACAATAGCAACAATAATAACTTTGCTTACCAACCTGCCGTCGAGGAGGACGACGCCTACTTCCGCAAGCCCGTCAATCCCCACCGGCATCAGAACCGTCAGCGCCGCGTCCGGCCTAGCGATTATAGGGAGCTCTGAAGGGGGCTGCCCTGGCATAAACATTGTCGTCTGGGCGCACTCCTTCCGCGGCCTGCATTCCCGTAAATAACACATATCCGGCAACCGAAACGGGTTGCCCTCAGCACATACGTCTCGATTTCACCTGACGGTCCACCACTGTCTCATCACCGTGGGGACATTCATATACGAGATACACCATGGCTGGTCACTGGTCATTGGCATTACGGCGTTTTCGTGTGTTTTTTTTTTCAACTGGAGGATGTTGCCATTTCGGCATTAGAGGAGGAAAACTTTATGGACCAATCTACGGATGGGTATTAATGGCGTATACCTCAGGGTTTGGCGTTGAGGGAAGGGTTGGCTTTTTTGTTTCCCCGGTTTGAGCGGAGGGGTTCCGGGTGTATTTCCGGGCCACGGCAAGAAAACACATTATCTGAGGAAACGAGCGTTGCATTGGTGTTATGGGTTGGGATCGGTCACCGGCCGTTTGTTGGCTGGCTTTTTGGTTGTATTACTATTGCTATAGCATGTTTCCGCTTAGCATAGAGGGAATGGAATCCCATGAATATCTCACAGTCTACTTGACGGAACGATTATGACCACACGTGTATGGTGTTTATACGTTCGGTTTGAATCTAACGGCTGGGGCTTCTTCTATCCATGGCGCCTATCCGCACGCCTTCACGACGCCGCCCTGTCTTGCCACGTAGTCCATGACATGCCTGACTCCCCGACACCTCAATATACGGCTGCTATCGACCAAAATTACTGCCAACGCAGGAAAGGGTATCTACAGCCCCAGGCCCGTCTTCATCACTGCTCATCAGTCGCATCAAGGCCGAAATACCGTCTCTGAACCTCGAGCACTTTTCTCATCCCCATCGTTCCCCCAGCGCCCATCCTACGACGGCGGCACAAACGGCTTAACCAGCATCTCACTAAACCTCTCCAACCGCTCCTTCCCCCTAACCTCCTCCACCAGCAGCGGCATCTTCACCACATTAAACTCATCATACAGCTCCTCGATCTGCTCCAGATACTTCTTCTGCATGCGGCGGCGGGCGGTGCACTGCTCACAGTCCGAGCCAGGCTTGGGGAACAGCAGCTGGTTCACCACGATGCTGTGGGTGTCGATGCCGTAGCTGGCCAGCTCCTGGATCATGCGCTCCGTCTCGTAGAGCGAGAGGAACTCGGGGATGCAGACGCACACGAACGTCGTGAGGCGCTCGTCCTTGAACTGCGTGTTCACCTCCGAGATGGTCGCGCGCAGCGTCTCGAGCTTCTCCATCATTTCGTTGAGGTTCTGCCCGTTGGGGAGCGTGCCGTTGCTGCCGAGGAAGCCGTTGAGGAGCGGGCCGTATTGGCTGGAGAGCTGGGAGACTTTGGCGAGCGCTTTTTCGAGCACCGAAGGGAATTGGAGGAAGCGGAGCGTGTGCCCGGTCGGGGCGGTGTCGAAGATGATGGTTTCGTAGGAGAGGGACTTGACTTGCTTGAGGACCTCGGCGAAGGACATGGCTTCGTCGATACCGGGGATCTGTTAGGGCCGTTATCGGTCAGCCGGGTATACACTTTTTGAAGTTGTGTGGTGAAGTGGACGGCATCTTACCGCAAAGGCTAGGTCCTGCATCATCCCCCCATGCCGCCCATGTCGGCCCCGGAGTCGCCCTCGCCTTGCCCCGCCAACAGGTCCTGGATGCTGCCGTTGGGGTCGATCTCCATGGCGCTCAGGTTCTCAAAGCCGTCGATGAGGCGGGCCTCCTTGCCGAACTTTTGGCTGAAGGCATCGCTGAGGTTGTGGGCCGGGTCGGTCGAGATGAGCAGCACGGAGCGGCGCACTTTCGCGAGCTGGATGGCGAGCGAGCAGGATGTGGTCGTCTTGCCCACGCCGCCCTTCCCGCCGACGAAGATCCAACGCAGTGACCGCTGGTCGAGAATGGACTGCAGCGTCGGCTCCATGGCGTCGCCGTCGTCGACGTTGATGAGCGTGGCCGACATGTTGGGTATAGTTGTTCGATAAAGGGTTCAGCAGGTTGTGGGTGTTTGGTTTGGTTTAGGTGTTGCAGGGTGGAAGTGCGCACAGTAGTGGTCTTAGACGCTTGTGTTGTAGAAAAAGGGAGGTAGTACGTGGCCTCGCGTCGTTAAACACGTTGATAGCAGTCAGTGGTGTTTTGGGCTCCTTTGGAACCGGTTCGAAATGCAAAGTCACTTCCGGGGCGCCGACGGTCGGTACGTGGGGTCGAGCCCGGCTCCGGGCAACGTCACAGGGGTTGGTGGGGTAAAGCGACTGCAGGGGCGGGGCCTTTACTCTGTATGTCGCTGGCATGTGGTTGCCACTGGACCCTCTGGCCTGGACGCGAAAGGGAATCAAGAAATTAAGGATATGAATAACATGGAAAGGGTAAAAGAAAACAAGGAAGAAATAAAAAATAAAAATGAAAAAGAAGAAAAAGAGAGAGAAAAGAAGAAAGGAAGTAACCAAATAAAGAAAATCGAGCAAAGGAAAAGGTTAATAGAGTAAATGCAGTTTCTTTGAGCCTCCGGATTGCTTTCATCTCGTTCCTAGTCATGCTTTGGCCGACATCTACATCAGCACGATCAGGTACGACAGTTGGAGTTCGGCTTTTCTGTCCACAGGTTGGCTGTTCAGCTGGACCACCCACTAACCCCAGGCCAAGGCTTTGGTGGCAACATCAAAGGGGGGTTTTGTTTCCAACTGGGAAAAGCTGAGAGATTCGTGTCCGAAACCTTGGAAATAAACCAGAGCATTTCCAGTACGCCGCACTCAGGCATATCAATAAATCACCTGGATCCTCGTGATACAGTCTGCCATCTTGACCACTTCTTTTGATAGCCAACCGCATCAAGAACATCAGCAGTGATTCAAGGATTCAAGCAACCTTTAACGGCGACAGACATCTAAGGACTCCCCGTTGTTCCCCTTGGGGACGCGGGGCTGAGCGGAAGTGGGCAGCAACAGCCCCCAAACAATTAGTGCCATCGTCAGCTCCGCCGATCGTGTGATATCTCGAGTTGTACCCTAGGCAGCAGAATAACCCGAGTCCGATGTTGCCGTTCCCAAAGCCAAGTATACGTGTTTCTCTGCAAGTCTCTATATAAAACCCCCTTCTCCGGGCATTTACCGGACGTTTCCCGGAGTCCATTGTCCTTGCTTGCTGTATGGGCTTTGCTGAGTTGGAGTCGGTTCCACCTCCTTGTTACCCCTCACCAGCACAGCACGGCCTTACCTTGTCGACCCCACCATCGCAACAATACGACAGCGATCGATCGCCAACTTATACAGGAAAGTAAAACAACGGAAACCCTCCGTGTAAGTGAGTCAACCTATTTTAGCACAGTACTCCTTGTTCTCGCGGTATATAAATACAATACCTTCCACCACTTCTCCCCAATCCTCCCCGCTTACACCCCCGCAACACCAGGCCCATCATCACGAACCATCACCACCACCTCCACCACAAACTCGCAAACCGAGAGAAGGGTCCGAGAAACAAACAAACAAACAAACAATACCCAAAACAACACCTCCCACCACAAAAATGGCCACCGCCGACACCACCGAAACCAAAGACCGCATAACCTGCCACGTGCTCGACACCACGACCGGCCAGCCCGCCCGCAACATGCGCGTCAAGCTCGAGCTGATCTCCACCACCAACCCTCCCAGCACCACCACCACCAACAGCACAAATAACACCACCACCACGCCGCCGCTCCACCGCGTCTTCGAATCCCTCACCGACGACGACGGCCGCATCAAGTCGTGGCTCCCTTACTCGTCCGCCACCTCGTCGGGCGAGGTACCCGTGTGCACGCTGGGTGACGTGCTGGGCGGGATTTCGGGGGCGAGCCAATGGACGCTGCGGTTTGACAGCGCCGGGTACTTTGGCGGGGCGGAGCAGACGTTCTATCCGGAGGTGGACGTGACGTTTACGGTGCGGGAGGGGGAGCGGTACCATGTGCCGTTGCTGTTGGCGCCGTTTGGGTATAGCACTTATCGGGGGAGTTGAGTGTTTTGAGTAGTGGAGCTAGAGGGGTTTTGTTGGGGAAGAGGATGGTGAGCTGGCTATGTGACTTTCCGGGGACGGGGAGGGGATGGGAGGTTGATGTTTAGTTCAGGGGTTATGGGCTGGAGCAAGTAGTTCAGTGACTTTTGCGTTGTTGTAGTCGAAGAAGTTAGCCGTTCCATTTTTTTTGTTTTTTGGCTTGCCTTGACTCTTTCGGGGTGAAACGGTGGCTAGCATTAGCAGTCAAAAGATTTGAGGTTGCAAGTTGACAAGAGAAAGAGGGATAATTTGATCCAGGATGAATGCAGCTATGATACTGTCACCACGGTACAGAGTCAACCGGTTCTCCCAGACGCTAGTCTACTACAACCGGGCAAGTGTTCGATTTTGATCTTTTTTATTTCTTGTTTGTTGCTTATTTCTTATGTCTCCTATTTTGACTCCCCGCCGTTGTTGCAAGCCCATCCTGTCCCCAAGAGCCTTTGGAAAACAAAATCCAGTCTGCTGACAATGTGTTTTTACTCCCATCCTGTAGGAGTGAGTGATGCCGTGAGGCTAATAAACCAATGACAAATGAGTGTGGTCTTCCTCTTCTACCCATTAACTCCGCAAGAGAACCAAGCCATTACCCAACCCTCGCAATCTAGCACCAGTCATAAAAGTCGTAACCGCCCGCTCTCCGCTATGCAAATGTAAACAATACCCCTTGCGCGTACCTGTCGATACGCACAAGCTTTTCGACTCGAAAAGCCCACATGCCAGGCCATCGACACGTCTCTTTTATCTGGCGGCTGTGGCTCGTCTACCGGTGTCTCAGTCTGTCAAGGAAACTGCTTCTGCGCCTGCCGCGCCGTGGATCCCGCGCCGCGTCTCGTGGGTCGGCCTTGGGAGAATCGAACGCCGTCCCCCGGTGCACCGGCGACTCCGGGTCCCTGCTGCTCAGGCCATCACTCGACTCGACGCTGTCGCCCTCCTTGGACGGGAGAAAGGCATCGAGCCCGGGGATCTCGGCAGCCCGGATCGAGTTGATGGCGAGCCGGCCAAAGGCGGACAGCGCTCCTTCTTCGGGGGAATCGGACCTTCGGTCATCAAAGGTAGATGCTCGGCTGTTGGCCTCCTGCTGGGCCATGAACGACATCCGGTATCTGAGAAGGGCCCGCGCCGGGTTCACGTCGTCCTCGGTGCCAGGCGTCGGGGTTAAGATTCGCTTCGGGGTGCGGCAGTGATGTATTTCGGCCTGTGAGGTGGTTAGTTGCTACTCAGCCATCGGTCCAGTCTGTCAACTTACTGCCACAGAAGGCCTCCGGGAAGCCCGTGTCTCTCCCCCGGAGTGATATCTGCGTCGGGCTTTGAGGGATAGGCATCATGTATTCGGGGTTGCTGAACCGGGACCGTGAAGAGGTTGACCTCCGGAATCTTGGTCTGCGCATGTCGGGCGAAGTTTAGTGGATGACTTCCTCTTTTAAGTCCCTCGACTGTCTGTTTATGCAAAAGAACCACAGTGGCTCAGCCAACGACGGCTGTGGAGTTGGCTCGGCGTTGAGCTCGGAATGCCGGCACCGTGCTCTCAGATGGCCAAGAGGAGTGTTGGGTAACAACGATCAACGGGAATAAAATGAGTGCGAAAGTGATCGAACACAGACGAGAAAAAAAAGTAAATAGGGCGTACGGGATACTCCAGGCAATCCCTGAGGGTAGAAAGAAAAGGTCTTACACTAGGCTTGTCCTTTTGGGCAATGAGCGCGAGAACCGCGGACAGGCCTCGAGGGGGTCTTATGAAGCGCCTGGATAAAGACCCATGAAAGTGAACAATGGGGCACGCTGCTCGTCATATATGGCCGCCGCTGGGCGGCCGAGGGTCATACCGGGAGTCTCAGAACCATGATTTTAGCAAGACAGAGCCTCCGGGACCTCAATCCAGACCGTCTTGGACCCTTCCGCTGTGCGGTATGATCGCGTGGCTTTCGGTCTCGAATTCTTCAAGCGAAAGTGAACTGGTGGATGAGAGACGGTTTCCGCTCACCTTGGTTGAGTTTAAAATGTGGGGTCAGCCCCACGCGGTGACAATTTCAGGCGCGCGGCAGGCCGAGTAGCGCTGGCCAATCGAGCATCAAGCGCTTGTCGTTTCGATGCTGGCCAAACAAAGGCCTGCTTTGACAATTGATTTGACTGACAGAAATAGTCGTGGTACGCGTCCCGGCAGGATGATCTTTGTACGAGCTGCACTGTGTAAAAACCGTGGCGAATTTATGGACAGACAGAAAGGAGGGAGGTTTAATGCAGACAAGTTTCTTGAGTCTCGGGCGGGCGGTCGAGGCTTTTTAGTGTATGCAGTGACGGACGCTTCCTCCGACTCGGAATTCATTTAGCCCTGGAAGCCGCTGGCAAGAACAGCTACGGATGTGGGCTCGGATTCGCCGGTGATGGCGTGGGTAACTGCGTCCTTCTGCAAGACGGGTCAGCCGGCACGCAATGGAGGTCCGCCGAGCTATGCCAAACTTCGGCAGGACGGCTCGCCATGACTCTTTTGGGGATCCATTGGTGCTAGTGGGCTGCTGAGACGGGGTTACAGGCTGCATCACGCACCGCCAATGGCTACCTACCTATGCAGGTGTTCGGGGAGGGGGGGTTCTGACGGGTTTAACCTGTAGATCAGTAAACCCACCTGGCCTCGGATTTTAGTTGATAGAGCCAAAGATCTTGATTTTTCCTTTTCTTGATGGACGGGACTGGCTATTCGTAGTTTGAGGCTGGTGTCATCGTCCTGGTCTCTGACGGACCGCGTGGGAGGCCGGCCACGGGGACGACCCGGCCACGCCACCGGCTGTTCAACGTCGCCTGCATACCTTCATCGCAGCGAGATGGGATGGCGTCTGCGGGTCGGATGGTGAAAAGCAGCCAGGTGTGCCGACAGTATGGATGCCACATAAGTCAACCGAGCAGCGGGGACATTGACCGGGTCATCGCTGGATTTACCCACGGTGGCAGCTTCACCGCTGCTCGGTAGGGCGATGATACCGCAAGAAATTGCTTTCCCACTGCTGTTGAGTGGTTTCGAGCCCGATTGTGACTGCTGCATGTCTTAGAGCGACGCCCGTGGCCATTCGATTATGCAGTGTCTAGGGCGGGGCTTTGCTGCACCATGGTGGTCTTTGCGCATCGAGATCCGAGCTGTGCGGGGAAGCTAACTCGCTCGATGCCTTGCAAATGGCGATGTTCTTGGGTTCCTGTGGGATGGATGTTCCCATGATTGTGAGAGAACCGGCTCCTTGGCTCACGGAAAACGCGGAATCCTAGAGCAAAAACGACCAACAGAGCCCAACTCCGGCTGCCGGAGCCATGGTCTCGGGTGTCAGGAGTGTTACTGTCCTCTGCTTATGGAAAGTGACAAACTAGAGCATAACTAGAATAATGCGAATACATTGCGCATCCTTATTATTGGGAAGTGAGGTTGATCCAAGACTCGCGCTGGGGGTTTGTGAATGATTTCAATTCAATTCCCAGGCAGGTGTCAGGTTTGAGCCAGGTTGTTACATTTGTGGAAACTGAGAGCAACTTCCATTCTCGCCAAGAACCTGGGCCACGAAACTGAAGACTTCCATCGTGGCAGCTTCCGCCGCCCCATTTTAATCCGCCCCATTTCAGCCCCTGAGCCAGCGCACGAGCCACTTCACCTTTCCGAGGCCTGGATTGTTTGTTCAGGCGATGTGGCAACATTTGGCAGTGCCAAGGGTTCAGGGAATTGACAGCTCTCCAATTTACGCGACGCAACCCAAAGCCTCCAACCTTTGTGCTCACCATCTCGCACGACCACCGAACATTCTCTTTCACACGAATTCTTCTTCTTCCCGCTCTTTAATTCCATTCTACCCACCCAGTTCCGATCCACTCAACCAACACAATGGCCGACCAAGTCCAAGAGATGCTCGATGTGCCGCGCGAGTTCCTGAAGGACGGCATCCAGTTCATCAACCGCGCCCAGAAGCGTATGCCTTCACCCTCGCAAGCTGTGGCATCACCGAAAAAAGACCCAAACACTAACATACTCCCAGCCGATCGCCGCGAATTCATTAAGATCTCCCAGGCCGTGGGCGTTGGTTTCCTCGGTACGCCCCCAGCCGGCTCGCCCCATCCCCCCTTTTCCCCTGCACACACACACGCACACACACACAGCAGTACAGCCCCCAGCTCAACATTGCTAACCAACATGCCACGCACAACAGTCATGGGCGCCGTCGGGTACTTCGTCAAGCTCAGTATGCTTTTCCCCATTCCACCTCTCTTCTCATAACCAGCCCAACCCAACTAACACCCAAACCCCCCCCTTCAGTCCACGTGCCGCTCAACAACATTTTGGTCGGAGGCGCATAAACTCGTCACCTCCCAAACCAGCCACGCCATGCCACACGCCCATACAGCGACCGACCACCAATGGAAGACTCGCATAAGTGCAGCAGGATAGCAGTGGAGGAATGACACGAGCGGGCAAGGCGGTCATTCAAAAACCTAACCGGAGCCTCCGATTTATGCTGTGGCACCATGAAGCTTGCATCTTTCTATTCCCACGTTTCGGCGACATACAGGAAAGGGGAAAATGTTAGAGGCGTGGACGGGGGCATTCTGGTTTTTCTATATCACGAA
This sequence comes from Chaetomium olivaceum, assembly GCA_039881045.1. Classification (NCBI taxonomy): domain Eukaryota; kingdom Fungi; phylum Ascomycota; class Sordariomycetes; order Sordariales; family Chaetomiaceae; genus Chaetomium; species Chaetomium olivaceum. The sequence continues at coordinate 208,450 of JAYWVB010000042.1, read as the reverse complement.
CGGGACTGCGGGTTAGGGGAAGTGAGATTCCTAGGGAAGGCTGGCGTTCGGCCGCCGAGAGAGGAGATTGAGGGTGTGGAGTATGGCGGCGCAAGATATCCCATGTGCTGGCTGAGAAGCTGGCTCATATCATAATTCCTATTGCCGACGGGGCAATTGTAAAAATTGATTTCTTGTTTTGGCGGTCTACGTTACCTGGAACTCTAGTGTCGTGGTTCGGACCACGTGGTGTGGATGGTTGGAGCGGCCACGGCCATAGACGCGTCATATTTACGAGCCCCTTCGAGCCACACTAACTGCACGAAGAAGTTGAAAATTCTGGTTTATTATTGACGCGAATCGTCAATTTTTTCGGCAGGGTCGGTTATGTTTGGCTATACTGCTGAAGGGGCCCAACACAAGCCCCGGTTGCGGCACCACGATACGCGCAACATAGCGACGGCCGACATCTTCCCCTGCCCCACCCAGCCATCGTCGTGTCCAGATCTAGGTCATCACCCTACCGTCTCGTCGCAAGGTACTGGGCCGCACTGTCCCAAGCGGAACGGTCGGTCGCAGGGATATCGTTCGGGTTTAGCTCCTTGACACCAGCGTGTAGCGCGTCAAAGAAGCTACAGGCGACATTGAAATCCTCCGTGAAGGAGACAGCGTACGGCACATACACGCCTGGGAACTGCTCCAGCTTCTGACTCTTATGGGGGTCATCCGGCAGAAGGTCGTCAAGATACGTCTTGACCGCAATTCCGAGGGCGACGTCCGGATCGTAGAGGAAGGGGAGTCTGTAGACTGGTTAGCGTGATGCTCCACGGGTTCACTGACGAGAACAAACATACTGATGGCTCAATTCCCAGCCGTTGTCTCGGTTCCGCTTCGCCTGAGCATACATAAACATGGAGGCGAGAATGGCCTCGATAAGGTCACGATCAGCGGACCGCACCTCGGACACGAGCGAGCGGAAAGCTAGGAGATTCTTGCTAAGGGGACCCGTGTATCCGTTGGCCTGATGTCTGAGCTTGAGCAGACTCGCGCATCTGCTGATCAGGAGTAGGCTTGACTGGTCAGTGTCGGAGCCGTTTAGGGGAAGACCGCGCAGCTCGTCATGTGGATTTCTGGCGTTAAGGAGCTCGAAACGGATCAACTCGATCGCGACGAGGACAGACTCGTACAGGTGCGGGAACTCGGGGTACTTCTTGGCCGCCGGCTCAATGGTGGCCAGCGCAGTGGCCAGCGCAGAGCCCCAACTGGTGAGTTCGTGCTGATCATCGACGTAGCCTCGAATGTGCAGGAATCTCCAAATGCAGATCGACTTGATCAGCTCCGCCGACTCGACGCCCTTCAACTTGTCCTCGGGGTTTGCGCGGGTCAGAGCGGCAAACTTGGGCTTCTTCAACGCAAGGACCTCGGATATGATGGAGCCATGGGCGAAGTTCGGAATATTGTCCTTGATGGTTGCCTCATGTACTTTCCAACTGGCAACTTGAGGGGTGAAGTTGGCTTTGGCTTCCTGGCGGTCCCAGACCGTGGAGGAATAGTTGCGATCGTACCAGACCTTCATGCTGATATTCTTAAATCCGATGCCGCGGTTCAGACGAGGAATAACCAGACTAAGAGCAGCCTCTTTGATGCGGGCTGATTGTGTTGTCACCAGCTTCCTGTACTCTTCTGAAGCGACTCCATCAAGCGTCGGGAGGACCTGCAACTGGCCATGTGTGATCCAGGTAAGAATGCGCGGTCCGATCAGGCCTGTGCTGAGATAGTGGAACAACTCCGAGGGGAGCTGCAGGCCGAGATATTCATGATTGTCGTTCGTTAGGTGTTCATAGTCATGGACCTTGACCTCGCCATTCTCAGCGATATACACGAAGTGGTCGACGGCCATCCGAGCCTTGCGGTACTTGTCGAGCCAATTGGGGTCCTGGTTCTTCAGGATGTCTTGGAAACTGCTACACACAAGGGTCACCGACTTCTCGGCAGTCCGCAGCATATTAACTGCGTCAGCCACCGTGTGAGGTTGGGTCTTGATAATGCTCTGATCGGTCAGAGGCGGAAACGGCGGCAGGAAGGACGTCCCAGTCATCAAAAAGGCGTCGATGAACAGGGACTCGCTAACGTTCAGCGTCTTCAGTATGTGCTTCTTCGAGACCGCATAGACCAAGTTGTTCTCCCAGTCGATGGTACGGATGACGCAGTCCCGAATCGGATACAGCAGCAGCTCTGACGAACCCATGACGCCGGCACACTGGTCCGAGTCGCACATCTCGAAGTATGCCATCTACCCTGTGTCAGATGGGCATGGGGACGGCTGGAGATGGAGGGCCTCACCTGGGCAGCGGCGTTAAAGGGGGGGACCAAGAAGTGCAGCCCGCGTTGCTTCAAGATGGTCTGGAGGAGAGGGAAGAGGGCCCGGGTTGGAAATGCGCCTCCTGAGTGTTAGCCCCTGGGTGCCACTGGCAGGCACAACTGGCAAACGTACTTGTGCTCTGACCAAATGCTGTCACGGCCTCATCGGCGCGACCGTTGAAATACAAGTCCCACGAAATATCAGCCTTGAGGCAGTTGGCTAGGCCGCGCTTGACTGCCGCCTCGTCCTGGCCGGCCATGGATTGGCCATCGAAGATGAAGAACGGGGTGATGTTGTGGGCCTTCCACTGGTCTAATTCATTCTCGAGGCGCCCCTGGATCCCGGTCAGACCGCCGAGGGCCGGAAGGAGGGGCTCGTTGCCCGGGAAAACATCGAGATGCAGTTGGAGGTAGTATGCGGCGTCAACGGCGATCGCGCAGTCTTCGATTTCGTTCAGGGGATGGGCCCTAGAGTTCGAGGTCAGCTCGATCCAATGCGGGGCGGAACGGAGGGAGGATTGGGGGTGAGCAGGATGACGTACACGGCCTGGTTGTAAATGAAGGGGTCCCCGATAAGGTCTTCCATTGTCTCGTTAGCATGGATCTAGGCGTGTTTGGCAGCAGAGCGAGAAAGATTTGTGCGTCTAAATCCAGCCAGTCCAGCGAGAACCGAACGCCCACCAAAGCTCTTCCCAGCTTTGAGATGCCCACCAACAAGCCACCGGTTTATGCGCACGGCCAAGGTTACTCCCGGAAGGTGTCCCTGCTGGGTATCTCCGTGCGCTAGCCCGGAGCATGCAAGGCGGTCGTGGTAAAACGGTGTGGGGGGAGGGCGTTGGGAATGGGACTCGTCAAGGAGGATTGTCTTGTCGGCTTGCAGGTTCGAATCGGTGTTGCTGGTTTAAACTAACCAGCGAGGCGGTCCCGTGGAACAAAATGCGCTGGCAACCGCCTCTCGTCACAAGGGAGCTCGACGAGCACGAGGCACGAAAAGTAGCCGACCGACGGGGGAGCTCCGAAAAGTGGCAGCCGCGCGGAGCAGGGCGGGGCAACGACAATGGGGAAAGCTGGACCCTCGAAATTGGGAAAGAAAGAACAGACGACAAAACTTACTCGGCATTGTGAAGGGAGTACCGATGAGGGGGGTCCCACAACAATGGCAACAAAGCTCTAGGTCGCTCTCTCCCACGCGGCTGATCTAGGAACCAGGAAGCTGGGGTCTCCTTTCCGCGGCGCCTTGTGAGGGCCAGAAGTGGTGTGGTGGTGGTGGGTGGAGCACGGAACCGACCGACCTGCGCTTGGAACACTCGCAGTCTCGCACGCGACAAAGTAATTACCAAGAGGCGCAAAAAAGGGCCAAAGAAGGGAACAACAACAGAGGGGGTAGAATGAGTGACTTGGAGTTGGTCAACCACAAACGCTGGCCATCATCGGGCCACAGGGTCAAAGGGCGAGACTCTCTCGTTGGGAAGAGGGATGGATGAGCTTCCAGTTGGAAATGAGGCGGCTCAGGAAAGGAGCCACTTCCGGGTGGTGGAAACTTTTGCTGCAATGGATGGCCTGAGCGCGTAATACAGTGTGTATTGGTTCACACGGTGTAGATACACTGTAGCCCTATATTGTGGCGTTGCACCGGTACGCATGCTCCTGTGGCGTCCACTTACACACCACCAAAGCTGTGGCTGGTGCTCACCAAAAGAACAAAAGAACAAAAGACCATGAGATTCTCAAAACAACTCGGTCGAAGGAAATAAAAATTTGAAAGAAATGGAGCCGGCCTAGGACAAGCCGAGACAGTATGGCACACCTCTATCACAATTAGCTCTCCGTTCTGTAGTTTCCAAGGGTAAGCCGGAGCATGAGAACCATGGCAACGCTTTGTCTTGTGCAACTGACTTCGGTGTCAAGAAAAGGCAATGCCTATTAGAAAGGATTCATACAATGTCGTCCTGATATCTGTCCTACCCCTGAATGACTCAGCCGTCGCCGCTAGCAACGCCACCTGCAGACAACAATGGAGTGATGATTAAGCAACCCACCTCTAGAAGCTTGAAGACAACCATTGACCGATGCCGACTCGGTATGGTGATGACCTCTGAAACTTCTGGTAAGCCTCGCCGACGACAAGAATGGAAATGAGCCCGTCGTAAGAAATGGTTGTGGCATCACGGCCCAAACACCGACCCTTCCCATGACTCCCTCACGCTAGACCCCTATGGAGTAGATGTATGTGTGTGTGTGTGTGCAAGGAGATGTCTCAGGGGTAAACGGCCAACCATTATCGACGCCGTGACCTGAGCAGTCCCTTCCATGTCCTGGACCTCTAGGAACTTTACGGAGAACTAAATCGGTTCTATCTCACGAAAGTTCTGCGATGGCACTGGCAGGATCGTACTCGGTTCTCAGACTCCTCACCTTGTCGACTGCCATCACCAAAATATTGGGGCGCCCCGAAAACGAACCAATGACCCTATGAAACGGCCCTTCGTCATCCTAAGCGCGTACCAGCGTATCCAACCAGCCCCCCGAACCCCAGATGTCGTTCAACAACGGCCACTAGTATAGCACCCCAATCACGCGGCTGCGGAGCCGAGGTTGCCCAGCCCGGCTCCGGTTGCGGGGCGGCCGCCAGATTGGGGCCCAGGCGAACGAGCGGTGCATTAGCGTTGGAGCTCTGAACTATGGATTGGATCGGCTCGGGACCGAGTAAATGGCTTTCGTTTCAGTTCAAGATGTTGAGACCATGTGCTGAAGCAGCAAGGTCATTGCGGTGACTATTGCTGTGCATATTTGCTGGGAAATGCACTGCATGTCCGGTCGTTACCCCATCCGGGCATATCGTGAAACCTTCGACGGAGAAAACCCATATGGGGTTTGGGGGGGCGGGGATTTCATGGGCTCTTGGCAGGGCTCACTGAGGTGAGGAAGAATCCTTCCGGGACCCGGGAGTCAGAAAATGCAACCCGGCCCGTGACGCACGAGAGGCCTCACAACCACCACGGCTCGTTCACTGGCCTGTTGTTTTGGAGAAGAGATGAGCTTTAGCTTCGCATGGGTGATGGGGAGACTAAAATGGGCGTGTGACTGAACAAGCGATGCAAGTAAGAGTAAGGATCCTTTCGGTGTTGAAAATAGTAGTGACGGGTGAGTTTGGGTCGGTTGCCTAGCCGGTGGGTAGAAACATCACGCGAAATCGCGAGGAAACTATTCCAGACTGAACGAACCGCCCAATCGCCGATTTAGAGAAGGCTCTCGGAGTTCACCGTCGACGATGAGGGTGATGAGCTGTTTCGGCCCCCAAGAACCCACCAGCTGAGAGCGGCGCCGCAACTCCGAAACGCACCTCTCCTGTGTAGACCAAACGAAGTCTTTAGGAACGTGAATAGAACCGCTCCACGTAACCTCAGGCCGAGAAAAAAAAGAAATTGATGAGTAACACGAGATAGTCTTAAGGGAGCGAATCCACTCGGTTAGCTAAGCTGAAGAGAGCTGAGCGATCGCCCCGCAGCAGCGCTGATGATCTCGACCATTCCCAGTTCCCCCAAAGTGGCAGCCTGAGGAAAAGCCTAACTCGATGCAGCCTCCTTGTTCCCCAATGCCGAAGCCCACCTTCACGCCAAGCATCAAACGGTCCCCGCGGCGAACGGCTCTGGCGATCCGCGCGGACGCGTGGCCAGTCCAGTGGCACAAGCCAGGGGCCGGCACGGTATGGTTCAGCAAGCCCAGCCCACCGGTTTCGAGATGCTGGACCGCACGTGGCGGCATGCAGTCGGTAATGGTACCCCCCTTTTTCCCATGGAAACACAGTTCGGGCCACCGTCCCACGTCGTACACACAAGAGGCGCATAGAGCCGCAAAACGTGGCCGGTCAAGTGCGTTGCTTTCTGCATACGAGAGTTCGGACTCTGAAAATAATCCCAAAACAAGACATAAGGTGGGCTCTAAGCCGCGCCGTCACATCGCGGCATGGTACCCGATCGCTAGGATGCGTGCGGCGGGCACTAAGGTTAGACCCGCGCTCACGCGGAGGGAGCATGCCCCTGGCGGACCCCTTTGGTCGGTAACGCTGTGCCGGGACGGGCGGCCGGCCGGGCGTCAGCTCGTGGGCCTAGGCGAGCGGCTACCGTGCCTCTTCTTGTTGAACCCCCCCCACCCCGAAGCGATGACCGAGAAGAGCATGGAAAAGGCGTAGTCAGTAAACCGTTGTCGTGGCATCTTAGTAACGGATTGGCAAGCAACACCACCACCGACTGACTGCGGCGTATCTCGAAGAGATCTCACACCGCTCATGACTCCCGCATCAGAAGACTGTGAGATATGAAGGTCGGAAATAGCAAGGCCGTCGTACGGCCGCGGCGGAATAGGGTGAGAGGGTGCTTGCTCCGCCGGGGTGGGACTCGTCCGATGTTCTCCGCTGCCTAGGCGCGTGGTATACGGTGCCGCAATGCAGAGCCGTCCGGGTGCATCTCATCCAAGTACACCCTAAACCTCCATTTCAGAGTGATTCCACGCGGGACGGGCAGGAACCGAGTGCTCGGGCCAGACATCCCAGATTGTTTTGTGGCTTGGCATTGCTGTGCTGGGAACTCAACGGTCCGCAGGGGATGTCACGCTTAGATGCCATAGCATAGCCCCCCCGAATACCTTCCTCTTCCGGTTCCCGAGTCCGCTCAGTCTGCTGCGAGAGTGAGATGACGTATTTTGTCGCACACAAAGGCCTTCCCACCAACCGGTGAAGAGGCCTCGATTGACTCAATCCGTTCGGGAGTGTCTGGTTGGTCGCAACACGTGCTGCGAATGAGCCGCAGGACCCTGCGTGGGGGCTTGCGGATCCTTCGGCACCGCGTTTTTTACCACGGGGCCGGACCGGGCTTGCCGTGTTGGTTGGATGCACGACTTGGTGCACTCGGGAATTCAAGATTTCATGATCGGTGAGCATCACGGCTCAACTCGGTTGATGACTATTCACGCCGGATTGGGATGCGCGTTGGCCGATACGCTGAGGACGAACCGAGGAAACGAACCGAAACCGGTAAGGAAAAATAAAATTTGTTCTGTTCCACGAAAAGAACTGGAAAACGTGATGCCTAGAACTCGACTTCGTCAGCAAGCGGGAAAAATGGCCCGGGATTGGTGGGAGACAATAACCGCTTGTCGTCTCGAAAAGCTGCAAGCAAGCGGCTCCGCCCAAGCGACTGACTGTACGACCCTAGCCTTTGCTGACACAGGCGGCCAGGCATCCAACATTAGTCCTAGTCGCGCAGCTCAGCCCTATAGCGTGGCTCGGGCACCCGAAGAAAGTTCAGATTCAGCCCCCAATCTCTTTTTGGCCTGTCTCAACTGCCTGTTTCATACAAACGCGCACATTCAGGGTCATGCATGGCCAAACGTCCGGATCCCGCGGCTCGGCGGCACTGCATCTGCCACACACCCTCCAGGACGTTGAATTCTGGACCCAATGTCGAAATCAAAGGGCGTTCCCGGGCCCACACCGCCGGTCCTCTACGAGACTCGGTGCCATACTGGCCGTCCGAGTCACACCTTAGGCGTGTGTCTTTGTAACACCCTGCCTCTGAGGCACCCCTGCATTTACCGGTATGTCCTAGCAGGATCTCGAAATATCTCTGGCTTGTGGGGACGCCGAGAGGGTGTGATCAGCCAGCCTTATGTCATCCATACTCTGAGGGCTCTAGGGCATCGCCGCATACGCCGACAGGGTACCTCGCAAGCGGATTGGTGATCGGACGGGATCCAGGTAGTCGGGAGCATGTTCAGTCCTCGACAGTCTATATAAGACTCTTCGGACACCCGTGTTAGGATCCTGCTTTCATCATCAGCATCACACACTTCAACAACACAAACAACCAACTTCAAAGCAATACTCACTTCCAACAACTCCCACCAACAACTTCCAATAGCTCATCACCTCTCACCACCAGCTCTCTCAGCATCCAACTCCCACAACTCAACATTTCCCACAACTCTCCAACTTTCAAACTCAACCCCAACTTCGCAATGGCTGCCACCGCTTTCTTCACCACCGACTCCCTCGTCAACTTCGGCCGCTCCGGCTACAACAAGGGCAACTCGGATGACGATGAGGAGAACAAGCTCGTCAACTATGGCCGCTCCGGCTACAACAAGTGAGTATCTCCACCTCTCGCTTTGCAGCGAAACACAGCAGCTAACACTCAGCCAGGGACGACAAGGATGATGAGGAGAACAAGCAGCACTAAGCTTGCTTGACGCTTGACATCTTCTCTTCCATTGCATGCCAGATCCGTCCGCTTTCCGAGCTACTGGTAGCTCGAAGGGGGCGGGATGCGCCACCACCTTTTTCGCATTTCCTTTCCGGCGCACTAGACGTTCATCGGGACGCATTTCGGAGCATAGAATAGAATAGACTGTACGACCATGGACTTAGAACGGCGGGGGCGCGGGCCCTTGGGGGGGATGGCGAGTTGTCTGCATTTCAGGGCGCAGGCTAGTTTTTCAGAGACGCGGACTTTGTATTATGACTTGACGAGAATACGCGGTGGATAGACGTTTGGAACGGTTGGCGGGTTCGGATCCCTTGTACAACAACTATATGTTACACAATCATTTTCCCACACAAAACCTGCTCTTTCGTTAGCCGATATGCCACTCGCTTGCATCAAAGTTCCTCACTTTTCGAATATGACCCCTAGAACCTCTTCCACATCGCCGGATTCGCCGCGTCCGGTGATAGAGCCAAGTTGGAGACCGGCAAGCCGCAAGTGCTCCGCAGCGAGAACAATATCCGGTTCGTCATAGGAGCCAGACTTTTGGGCCTCGGCCATGAAATCACCAAGATGGTGTTCACATTCCGATAGTAGTTGCCTCTGACGTTCGGTGACTCCAAGCAGATGCTGCATGTCATCGGGGAGCGAGGTAAGGTTCGAGAATGACTGTACTAGCTTCTCAGTGAGTTGATGTATGCCGCCTGCATCAGTCAGCCCTGCAGCCGCCTTGCAGGAAATGGTCAGCGGCTCTAGACCATCAAGGCCGTCGATACCCGCCAATACCGAGGATTTAAAATCTTGGATCAGTAATTCGAGCGACTCTGGGCTCACCATGTCGGTTTTGTTCACTGCAACAAGGCACTGTTGCGCGCCCGCTGCCAATTGGAGCGTCTCGACGTCGTAGCTTATTCGGTAGTTTCCGGGTTCTGTTGCCTCGACAGAGGCCAGAACGATGATGACATCCGAGTCCAGTGCCTTCTGTCGTGCTCTCCGGATGCCTTCCTGCTCGATGGCGCCGATGGTGGAAGCTGCGGTTTCGTTGGGGTGCGCTAAAGATTCCGACATTTTCGTCCGGATTCCAGCCGTATCTGCAAAGGAGCAGAGGTACCCCCCCCGAATATCAAGGCTTGCCTCGACAATGTCTCTGGTTGTGCCAGCCTCGGCCGATACAATCGAAGCCTCGCGACCAACAATCTGGTTCATCAACGAGCTTTTCCCAGCGTTTGGGGGGCCCAGAAGCGCAATGCGAATCCCGTTTCGAAGAAGCTCGCTGCGTTGACTACCAAGTTTGTGAAGCCCGATAGAGTGAAGGATGCCCTCGGTCAACTTGGTGACGTTGCTGAGGAGTTCGACAGGCGACTCATCAAAGTGTTGGTCTTCCGAGAAGTCAATTAGCGCCTCGATCTCTCCACGGGCAAGCAAGAGCTGATCGCGCCAGCAGTCATACGTCTTTCCAAGGGTACCCGAGTGGCCCCGAACGGCCGCCCGTCGTTGCTGCTCCGTTTCAGCAGCAAGCGTGTCACCCAGGGACTCGATCTGAGCGAGATCCAGGCGACCGTTAAGAAAAGACCGTCTCGTGAACTCGCCCGGTCCAGCGTAGCGTATCTCCCTCGATGATGAACATTTCCGGACAGCGGAGAGGACAGCTTTCACGGTTGCGGCCCCTCCGTGAACGTGGAGTTCGAGCACATCTTCGCCAGTCACCGTTCTGGGTCCAGGGAAGTACAGGACAAGAGCATCAGAGTCGATGATATTTGCTCCAGATGAGTCGGCTGAGCCAGGTTCAAAGAGCGTTCTCACTCCGGCATACCTGGGCTTAGGTGGGGGTTTGGTTGGACACAATCCTTGGTAGACCTGTAACGGTGTCAGTGGAAAGAACCAACACAAATCAAGAGAAAACACACATCTAGACAGCCAGGTCCGGAGATACGAATGACAGCTATACCTGCCCTTCCAGGACCCGATGAAAGGGCATAAATGGTGTCATTGTTGGTGAATGAAACAGCATCCTCAATCCGAGGGAGACCCGTCGTAGAATCGTGGATGCGCCGGCTGGAATAGGAACACGCCTGGTTTTGAAAAAGCGCTGGTGCCCTCCTAAAGTCCCGTGGCCGCTGGGTTAAGAATCTCTTCAGCGCATATCGGAACATTGACTCCAGACACAACCAAGGAGCTGTGTAGTGGGTGTTCTAAGGGTTAAGGAGCCGTTGGCAAGTGCAGCTTGCGATTGATGCAGGCAACCTTGGGAGGTGAAACGAGAGAGAGCTTGGCAGCGGACGCACACAATTGGCTAGTTTATTGAATATGCCCCATAAATGATAAGATAAGAAAAGAGCAACACAGGCCGGATCCTAGACCAAAACTTCAAGTCCCCGGATTTTTTTTCAACACCGCGTTCGCAGCCCCTCCAAAAAGCACGACCAGGAACGGTTTTGAATTGGGCCTCTTCCCCCACCACTCCTCGACAGAACTGGCTGAACCGAGTGTGGCCGACGCCCACAGCCAGTAGCAAAAATGTCTGACGAAATCGTTTGGCAAATCATCAACCGTAAGAATCATTATTCGCCTTGTAAGACAGACAACTGCTAACCCAAACTACAGAACAGTTCTGTGCTTTTAAGCTCAAGTAGGCTTTGTCTGTGTTTCTTCCGTCGCCTCGCACCCTAACATCGACTAGGACAACCAAAGGGAACAACTTCTGCAGAAATGAATACTCAGTACGTCACCCCCAAAGATAACCGGGCGATCGTCTGCTAACAACCACATAGGTGAGCGGCCTGTGCAACCGGCAAAGTTGCCCCCTCGCCAACAGCCGCTATGCGACGGTTAGGACGTCCCCCAAAGGAACAATTTATCTCTACATCAAGACGGTACGTGACGAATGACAAGGCGATGTAGCAAGCTTCTAACAGACTTCCCTGGCACAGATCGAAAGATCGCACATGCCCTCAAAATGGTGGGAGAAGATCAAGCTCTCTAAGAACTACCAAGAAGCGCTCCAACAAATCGAAGGCCGGCTGCAATACTTCCCGAAATTCCTCCTCCACAAATGCAAGCAACGTCTTACTCGGCTAGTCCAAGTGGCAACCCGTATGCGCAGGATAGCGGCGGAGGAGACGAGGCTAGGCGAACAACTCGTGCCGAAAATGGCGCCCAAGATCAAGCACCGCGAGGAGGCCAGAGAGCGCAAGGCGTTGATGGCGGCGAAACTGGAGCGGACGATTGAGCGAGAGTTGCTCGAGAGATTGCGACAGGGCGCATACGGCGACATGCCGCTCAACTGCAACGCCAACATCTGGAAGAAGGTCCTGAATGCGCTCGAGACGGAGGGCGAAGGTGTCCGGGACAAGGATCTGGACAAGGGCATCGAGGACGAGGACGAGGACGAGGATGAACTCGAGAAGGAGATTGAAGAGGAGGACGAAGAAGAGGATGGCGCGGTGGAGTACGTGTCCGACTTTGATGAGAGCGAGGACGAAGAACTGGCCGACATTGAGGATTGGCTGGGCAGCGACGAGGACGACGAAGAGGATGACGATGAGGAGGAGGACAGCGAGGAGGATGACGAGGAAGAGGTCAAGAAGAAGAAGACGGGCGACAAGCGGAAGAGAGGCCGCGCGGTCAAGCCTTCGGCACGGAAACGCAAGGAGATCGAGGTGGAGAGGGAGACAGAGAGGGCGAAGCTGCTTGCATTTTAGGACGTTCCGAGGTTCTGAGGGACTAATAGTTTGTTTATATTGGCAGGAGCCCAATGGTAATGAAACGGCTGCACATGCCATCACGCGAGCGCCACAAATTGTTATGAAACAGGGTCATCCTGAGTACGTCCTATTGACATTGTTTACTTGGGTAACTTACTGTGTTGTTTACCCGAACATCTTATTGGTGTTGTTCACTCGGGCATGTGTATCTGGGCGGACAGATGACGGAGCTACCCCCCAAAGCCTGACAGACACAAAACCTACACGTCTCTCGCTTCCTTGTTTCCTCCCAACCCGAATCGACCTGGCTTCCCCCGTCGCCGTAGGTTTCCCACAACAACTTCCTCTCGTGCCCTATCCTCACAAATACCCTCCGCTCAGGTGGCCAACATATTTTCCAAATTCATCACTCACCTGAGACTGATCAACATTTTACCTTCTCAAGTTACATCGTACTCCTCTCGACACTACCTACCTACACAATTCAGCCTTGCCCTTACTCTTTCCACCTTCAGTTCACTATGGAGACAAGGAAAGAGGACCCCAAACAGCCCGACGGCGAGGCACCAACCGTTGGCTCTGACTTAACAAGCCAGATCGTGGATCAGCTACGGCGGAAGCCCTACAGCAAGGTCGCTACTTACCTCGCCGCCCACGAGGTATGCCGATTAATTGCAATACCAAGACATGACATTTTGAATTGACACACCTTCAGGTCATCCAACGCCCATTCGAGCCCGCCACCTACCTCTTGGGCGACGAGAGAGTCGAAGCTCATTGGAACATAGACCGAGACGAGCGCGCCATGGCGATGGCGGTTTACATCTTCGAGGAGGAGACAGTAGAGAAACCGAACTGCAGGCAATGCAGTAAACACAGAGGGCCGACCCCCGCGCCGATGTGTCTTGCCCCCAGCAGCGATGTCTTGGGCGGAGCATGCACCAATTGCTTCTATTCTGGTCGTCATTCTGTCTGCAGCTTGGCTGTCGGTGAGCCGTCCCTTTTATCTTTAGTTCTGCGACATGTGCTGACGTGAGCCGGAGGCGAGAGGGATCGGCGCAAGGAAGAAGGGAGACAAAAGGAGGAAGAGACTCAGCCGCAGCCACCGGCTCGTCTTGTTGAAGAAGAGAGACCAATTGAGGAGGAAATTCAGGTGAAGACACCGGCTCGGCGTGTCGAGGACGAGAGACAAAAGGAGAGGATGTTCAGCAGCTGACACCGGCTCTGCTTGATCAGATGTCTTTTTCTGAACTCGAGGTACTGCAGCGCCTGGTGGGTGATGCAATTGGGCGCCGGCGGGACTCAGACAGACGCCGCCGCCGGGTCGGGAAGAGAAAGCCTACAAGTGTCTAATCGCCAATAATTAGAGTAAGACGTGGTGTGGTGTTGATGTCAAGTTAGTGTTACCGACCACCAAATCTATTTCCACCCACGTCAAGTATTGAAAATGTGTGACTATAATCATTGACTATGACTGACCGTGGCTAAGGAAGGTTAAAGATTTAAGTTTTAAACCTGGTTCAAGGTGATGCATTTTAATTCGGCGTGTTATGCATCTATGCAACGGCCCCCAACATGCATGAATATCGAGTCACATCACTTATACCACAAACTCACCCTGTCTGACTGATATTTTGTTACCCATGAGTCACATTCTGTTGACCCAGCACATTACTTATATATATGCGCATCAACTCTTACTCATGCTAGAACTCACCATTTTCTCACTATTGTCAACCAAGTGAACGCAATGGCTTCTCAGGCAAACGACGGGCCAGAAAGGGCCGCTGCGGCTATGGCAGGAATGAAACTTGACAAAAAAGGTATGTATGGTCTTGTAATCCCTAAGATTTCGCTAATAAGATGTTTATCTTTTTTTTCCATGCAGCCGAAAAAGAGCGCCAGAAAGCAGAGAAAGCCAAAAGGTTCGCAGAGAAACAAGCTGCCCAACAAGCCCGCATCACAGCAGGAACCAAAGTTCACAAGACCACCGATCAAGCGGAACTTCCCAAGTATGTCGAGCAAACACCACCAGGCGAGAAGAAAGGTCGGTAATCCAAACAATGCCCGTTGTCCCAATCCGTCTCTAAGTTCAGGTTACTCTCCAGTCCTCGGCCCCCTCGATTCACCGCACCACTCGGCCTATATCCCGGCCGTCGTCGAGTCCGCCTGGGATGCATGGTGGGCCAAGATGGGATTCTTCGAGCCCGAGTTCGCCGAGGATGGCCAGAATCTTAGTCCGGGTGCCTTTGTCATCCCACTCCCTCCCCCGAACGTCACTGGCGCGTTGCATTGTGGCCATGCCCTGGGAACGGCGCTCGAGGACCTGCTCATCCGCTGGCACCGGATGAGGGGCTTCACCACGCTCTATCTCCCCGGATGTGACCATGCCAGCATCAGTACCCAGTCCGTTGTCGAGAAGATGTTGTGGAGAAGAGAGCGCAAGACCCGGCATGATCTCGGTCGGGAGGGTTTTGTGGCGAGGGCACTCAAATGGAAAGACGAGTACGTTACCCATTCCCCCGTTCCTGAGTACCCCATAACCTCATAACCAAACAAACAGATACCACACCAAAATCAACAAAGTGCTCCGCCGCCTCGGCGGTTCCTACGACTGGACCCGGGAGGCCTTCACCATGGACCCCCAGCTGAGCGAAGCCGTCATCGAAGCCTTCGTGCGGCTGCACGACGACGGGCTCATCTACCGCGCCAACCGGCTCGTGAACTGGTGTGTGCACCTCAACACAACCGTCTCCAACCTCGAAGTCGACAGCATCGACCTGCCCGGCCGCACCCTCCTCGCCATCCCGGGGTACGACCGCAAGATCGAGTTTGGCGTGCTCACCTCCTTCGCCTACCCCCTCGTCCCCATCAACAACAACAACAACCCCGACAACACCACCCCCACAACCACCACTACCACAGCCACCACCACAACGACAACCGAAACCATCACCATCAGCACCACGCGCCTCGAGACCATGCTCGGCGACGTCGCCATCGCCGTGCACCCGACCGACGCGCGCTACACCCACCTCGTGGGGCGCTTGGCGCAGCACCCGTTTGTCGAAGGCCGGCTGCTGCCCATCATTGCCGACGGCATCGCCGACCCGGCCTTCGGCAGCGGCGCGGTCAAGATCACGCCGGCGCACGACGCCAAGGATTTCGCCGTCGGCGTGGCGCACGGGTTGCCGTGCATCAACGTGCTGAATGACGACGGGACGATGAACGCGAATGCGGGCGGGCGGTTTGCGGGGATGAAGCGCTATGATGTGCGGAGGGAGTTGCGGGGGGAGTTGGAGAGGTTGGGGTTGTTGGTGGGGGAGGAGGAGAATCCGATGACGATTCGGCTGTGTGCCAAGTCGAGGGATGTGATTGAGCCGGTGATGAAGCCGCAGTGGTGGATGAGCATGCGGGAGTTGGCCGGGCCGGCGATGGAGGCGGTGCGGTGTGGGGATGTGACCATTCGTCCCGAGACGGCGAGCAGGAGCTATTTCCAGTGGCTGGAGAATATTAATGATTGGTGTCTGTCGAGGCAGCTGTGGTGGGGGCATCAGATCCCGGCGTATCTCGCTAGGTTTGCTGCTGGCGGGTTGGAGTCGGAGGGGGAGGTTTGGATCGTGGCGCGGAGTGAGGTGGAGGCGAGAGAGAAGGCGGCGAAGAGGTTCCCCGGGAGGGAGTTCTCGCTCGAGAGAGATCCGGATGTGCTCGACACCTGGTTTTCTTCGGCTTTGTGGCCTTTTGCTACGCTGGGATGGCCGCACAAGACGCATGATATGCAGAACTTGTTCCCGATGAGTGTCCTAGAGAGTGGATGGGATACCCTGTTCTTCTGGAGTGAGACCGCCAGCCTCCCCAAGTTCTTCGCAGCGCTAACCAGACGACAGTTGCGCGCATGATTATGGTCAGCTTAAAACTCACCGGTCAGGTCCCCTTCCGGGAGGTGTACTGCCACTCGCTCATCCGGGACGCCCAAGGCCGCAAGATGTCCAAGTCTTTAGGCAACGTGCTGGATCCGGTGGCGGTCATGGAAGGCATCTCGCTTGAGGCGCTACAAGAAAGTTTGAAAACTGGGAACCTCGACGAGTCCGAGTACAAGGTTGCCAGCAAAAACCAAAAGCTTTCCTTTCCGAATGGGATTCCCGAATGCGGAGCGGACGCACTGCGGTTCTCGCTCATCAGCTACACGACAGGTGGTATGTCGCGCCCACTCGCCACCAGAAATCGTTCGAACCAACAAGCTAACTTTCGCAGGGGGTGATGTCAACTTTGACATCAAGGTCATGGCAGGATACCGCAGGTTCTGCAACAAAATCTACCAAGCGACCAAGTACGTCCTAGGGAAGCTCCCAGCCGGCTATGTCCCTCCCTCGAAGCTCGCGAAAACGGGCAACGAGTCTCTCTCGGAGCGCTGGGTCCTCCACCGACTGAACGCTGCCGCCCGGGCTGTCCACGAGGCTCTGGAGAAAAGGGAGTTTTCGCGGTCGGCGCAGGCCGTGTACCGGTATTGGTACGACGACGTGTGTGATGTCTTCATTGTGAGTCTCACTGGGGGTATTCACTGGGGCATTGACAGTATTCGAAGTACCGATGGAAGTTAACAAGGCTTAGGAAACTTCCAAAGCTGTCCTCCAGGACGGAAGTGAAACGGCCAAAGCAAGTGCTATTGACACGCTCTATGCTGCCGTAGAAGGCGGTCTTACGCTCACGCACCCGTTCATGCCGTTCCTGAGTGAGGAACTGTGGCAGCGGTTGCCTAGGAGACAGGGCGACTCGACCCCGTCAATTGTCAAAGCGCGGTATCCGGAGTACCGAGCGGACATGGACGATGGTAATGCTTCTGAGAAGTTCGAGCTCGTTATCTCATGCGCCAAAGGGATCCGGTCGTTGGCAGCCGACACAGGAATCAAGAAGGACGGACTCGGTACGTAACAAGGCGTCCATCTGGTGGTGACTCGGCGCAAAGCTAACGGTGTGTGATATAGGATATGTTGCTTGTCAGGACCCAGCCGACCTTTCCCTTCTTCGGGCTGAGGTTGGCCCTCTCAAGTCGCTGGTTGGTAAAGCTGCCGCTTCTCTGAAGATGCTCGGGTCTGGAGAAGCGGGATCGGACTTGGAAGGATGTGCTTTCCTTTCGGTCTCGTCAACCATGACTGTGTACCTGAAGGCTAACCAGACCGATTGAATGATAACTGGGTGCCTAGGTGGTTCTCTAGATTGCAGTTGTGATGAGGAATATCGTGAAAGAGTTATGTTACCTACAGTGGTAAAGGTGATGTTCAAGGTGTAATTACAAATACGGAGCTGTTCTGCAGGTCGAGTAACTATAAGTGGGGCCATCCCGCAGCCGAAACACCGCCTGAAATGCAGCAGGGAACCCTGGCGCAGCTCAAGTCTCAACTCAGCGCCAAAACCAACTCCTTCATCTCCCATCGCATCGGTGACAACGTACAGTATCGCAGATCGCGCGCGGCTTATAATTGGGGCTTGCTGTTCTTGGATACACGACCATCTCAAAAACATTCCATTTTCTAGCATTCTACACCCCAATCCACGACGTTGAACCGTCCCGATCTCATCCCCATCCACGGTTCACCGTCACCGCCGCACCGTTATCTCGACCAACACCCCGCCTCCTCTAAACCACCTATAGTTACCCGGACTCCTCCCGTCCCAAATCCAACCACCGAAAAGAAACCCCAATCGCAAACCAACCCTCTCCCATCCCCCAAACAGAAAAAAACAAAACAAAAAGTCACAACCAGCTTAGCTACCACACCGCTCCGGTCCGCGCCCCATCCCACCGCCCTCGCCATGGCGTCGTGGTACAAAGACCTGCTCTCCAACGCGTCGACCAACATCTCCAAGCTACAGCGCACCTACTTTGGCGGCGAGTCCGACGGCGACACCGACGACGACACACCACGTGTGCCGCGTGCTGCGCGCCTACTACGCCGAGAAGGGCCAGGCTCTACCGACCTGGCTGCCGCCCGACCCGCGCGCGCCGCCGCCGCAGCAGACTGTCTATGCGGCTGCTGGACAGGGCGCGGGGAGATATGGCGGGTTGGGGCAGCAAGGGCAGGGGCAGGGACAGGGTGCTGCTGCTGCTGGGGGGTTGAGTAGTCTCTGGGGGGATGGTGGTGGTGGTGGGAATAATGCCGGTGCGCAAGGGCGGGGCCAGTTTGCGAGTAGTCGGAATCCCTTTGCGGGCGGCGGTGGTGGTGCTGATCCGGGGCAGCGACCGGGGATGGGCGGACAGCGCGCGGGGAGTTACCAGACGGCGGGGAGCGGGAGGGCTGATGCGATTAGTCCGGCACCCAGCGGCGCGTCGGGAGGCGTCAGCGCGCAGGAGAAGCTAAAGCAGAGGCTGTGGGGCGGCGCGAGGACGACGAGCCCCAGTTCGGGCGGGCCGTTCCAGCCGCCGGTACAGCAGCAGCAGCAGCAGGGCCCGCCACCGGGACAGCAGTCGGGGAACAGATGGGGATGGGGGAACCAAGGGGCCAGTGGGGGCGGCGGTGATGGTGGTTATGGGGGCAGGGGCGGCACCGAGCGGCCTGCCATGAGCACGAATGCGCTGTGGTCGGACGGAGGGTACGAGAATCCAAACTCAGGCGGCGGCTCAGGAGGCCGAGGACAAACCGGCGGGAGAAGCTATGGGCTGCCGAGCAACCCTAGAGGAGGACTGCCCAGCGGTCCACGGCCGCGATAATACACCACATACGAGATGAAAAACTGATCTACTGGGCCACTAACGCCCTCTAGTCCCGGTTTGCATACAACAACAAAATACATCCTGACCGGTACGATATATATAGCACACCGGTTGCTCCATCCACTCGCTTCTGGATAGCGCTCCCCGCCGCGCCGAGAGCTTCCGCCAGTCTTCGGCAGAAAGGAGAGATCAATATCATTTGAGGATGGGGGACTTAGAGGAGAGACCGTGTACTTATGGGATGGGCTTGTGGACCTGGTGATTTTTGCGTCTATTTGTCTGGCCGGCCAAGACAATAGTACTCTAATGGCGCAGCACCAACGGGAACATGCAACAAGACTGGCCTTATATTGAATTGGTGCATGTTTCTTGTGTAACCCCTAATAATGTTTTGCGAGGTTATTTGAGTCCCGAAGTTGTTAGATGATCCCTAATTGTGTACGTTATATGCTGCCGTTGCCATATCGTAGTTGAACCAAATGACGACGACTGTCCCTGGTGGTACGCGTCAGGGGCGAATTGCGATTAAGGCACGGCAAATAAATTAAGGTAGAGCTACTTAACTTTCGCCAGCATTCTGCAGGGGCAGTAAGTACTGCTACCTCGGCCCCCTACCCCTCCAAGCTCGCATCATCAATCGCGGGGCTGTTTCTCAGAGCACATGCAGCTTAAAAGACCAGCTGACACCAACAACAGACCACTCGCCTGTGACATGCGCCTCTCAGACATTCCGCTTTCAGATTTGCACACCTGTGCGAGGCTACCAGCAAGGCAAACCAGTAAACCAATAACCCCGCGATTACTAGTCCCAAACCCAGCAAAGCTGCGAAGTTGTGAGTGACTGACGAGATGACCCGGATCACAAAGATGACGTCGTCTTCGTCGTCGGCAAACCTCAATCCGGAGCCATCCTCATCCCAACCATCAGCAACAGCAGCAGCAGCACCAACAACGCCGGCCACCACCACAACAACAGCCACCTCTTCATTTTCGACCATCTCCCATCCGCCCCGTCCACCCTCGCCAACGGGTAGCTTCTACGCCATGAGCGACGACGAGGAAGGCGACTATGACACCATCACCCACACCGAAACTGGCCGTGGTGTCAAGCTTCTCTTCTCCAAGTCCAAAGTCTACATCCATCCAACCCCCTCCGCTCGCGACAACATTCCCGGCTACATCGCCCTACTCCAACAAAAACGCCCCCAAGGCACCGCCGCCGCCGCCGCCAGCAACAACAACACCAATGACCAACAACGCCCCACCTCCTCCTCCTCCACCACCCTCTCCTCGTCCGACCTCCTGCTAGCCTGGCCCCGAATCCGCCCTCGGCGACGCCGCCTCCATCTACGTCAAAGTCGACCTCTGCGACACCGACTCCCCGCCCAAGCAATCCTACCTCGTCCCGCCCCCGCCCACCATCACCACCCACCCGGCCACGGGCGTCGGCCACTACGCCTTCGCCGTCCCCGTCTCCGCCGTCTATTCCTTGCTCGTCCGCCCGCCGAGCGTCGGCTGGTGGTACGGCAGCGTGGTGCTCAACTCGCGCGCGGGCGACAGTTTCCCGCCGCTGTTCTTCCACGACAACGAGTGCCAGAGCACGCTACTACAGAAGCGCCGCCGCGCGCGCGATGCGTTTGACCCGTTTGGCGATGCCGGCGAGATGTTTTGGGGCGGCGACGAGGTGCTGCGCTGGCTGAAGCGCTATGTGACGGTCGAGCGCAGCGTCGCGGAGCCGAATGTGTATCTGGTCGAGCCGAGTGAGGAGGACAGTCTCGCGTTTGGCGGGAAGGGGCCCGGGAATGTGAGGACCGTTGTTGGGGGCGGTGTGCCTGGGCCGTCGAGGGGTGCTGCTGCGGGGGGTCGTGGTGGTGGTGGTGGTGCGGGGAGTAGGGACGGTGGGATGGATCCGTTTATGAAGTTCGTCAAAGAGACCGGGTGGAATATCATGGAGAAGTTTAGCAAGGTCACGACGTTTACGCGCCAGACCGCGCAGGATGTGCTGGATAACCCGCGCATGCCGCCGCAGATGAGGAGGTTGCTGCGGAACCCCGAGGTGCAGACGCTGCAGGAGGAGTTTGACAGCGCGCGCATCTATCTGGCTCGGTGGGCTATGGGCATCGCCGAGCAGAGCGAGCGTGATCGCAGCCAACGGATATGGACCGCTCGCGAGGTCATGGAGCTGGAGGACACCGACGTGGGCGAGTTTGAGCTGCTCGACAGCACCAGCAGCTTGACGCTGGAGCAGATGCGGAAGCCGGTGACCCTCAAGGAATGGAAGTCCTTCTTCGACCCCCGAACGGGGCGCCTGTCGGTGACGGTGGACGAGGTCAAGGAGCGCGTGTTCCACGGTGGGCTAGATGCTGAGGATGGCGTGCGCAAGGAGGCCTGGGTGTTCCTGCTCGGCGTGTACGAGTGGTACAGCACGGCAGACGAGCGCAAAGCTCAGGCTGCCTCGCTCCGAGACGCCTATATTAAGCTTAAGGGCGCCTGGTGGGAGCGCCAGATCGACAAGGGCGGGGAGGGCGAGGAGGGCGAGTGGTGGCGAGAACAGCGAGGACGTATCGGTGAGTACTTCGCTACGTCCCCTCTAATGCATATCTTCAAATATATGTCTAACCCCTCACAGAAAAGGACGTCCACCGCACTGATCGCAACGTCCCCATCTTCGCCGGGGAAGACATTCCTCATCCAGACCCCGAGTCGCCCTTCTCCACCGTCGGCACCAACGTGCACCTGGAGCAGCTCAAGGACATGCTACTGACTTACAACGAATACAACCGCGACCTGGGCTACGTACAGGGCATGTCAGACCTGCTCGCGCCCATCTACGCCGTCCTGCAGGATGACGCCCTGGCCTTCTGGGGCTTCAAGTGCTTCATGGACCGCATGGAGCGCAACTTCCTGCGCGACCAGTCCGGCATGCGCTCGCAGCTGCGCACGCTCGACCACCTCGTGCAGTTCATGGACCCCAAGCTGTACGCCCACCTCGAGTCGGCCGACAGCACCAACTTCTTCTTCTTCTTCCGCATGCTGCTGGTCTGGTACAAGCGCGAGTTCGACTGGCCTGACGTGCTGCACTTGTGGGAGGTGCTCTGGACCGACTACCTCAGCAGCAGTTTCCACCTGTTTGTCGCGCTCGCCATCCTGGAGAAGCACCGCGACGTGATCATGATCCATCTCAAGCATTTTGACGAGGTCTTGAAATACAGTATGTCCCCACAACTTGTACATACCCACCATATATATAGACTCATTTGCTAACACCCCGTCGCAGTCAACGAGCTCTCGTGCAGCATCGACCTCGACTCGACCCTCATCCGCGCCGAGGCCCTCTACAAGCGCTTCCACCGCCTCGTCGACGCCATCGACAAGAAGGGGAGCTTCCCCGCGCCCAGGCAAAAGACCCTCGCGGAGACGCCTGAATCAGGGTCGTCTGCTGCTGCTGCTGCCGCCGCTGCTGCTGTTACTCCTACGGCTGCCACGAGTGCTACGCCGGCCCAAGGGAGTGCTGGTGTCAGCGCTGCTGCTAGTGGCAGGGACACGGGGAAGTCCCCCGCGGCGCAGCCGCAGAAGCAGGCTGACAAGGAGAAAGTGCTCACTCCTGAGCTGAGGAAGTTGCTAAGCCGACAGGTGGAGGTGTTACCGCGGAAGGAGGTCGCCAAGAAGGGGGACGGGTTGGGGGGGCTGGGGGCAAGTGAAGCTACCTACATAGCTAGCTTGTGTTCCCCGGTTTGGATCTGGTGTGAGGTGTTTTTCTGTACTTGTAAATAGGCATTATGTGGTGGCATGATAGGGGTGATCATGAATGAATGGGATAGGGGAAAACGGCGGGTTTGTATTTTACTCATAGGTAGTTAGCGAAATCACGATGTTTCTAGCCACTTGTCGAGTCGAGCGTAATCCGCTCTACCGTGCTAGCCCTTTCAGATCGTACACATACATTCGAGTCATGCCAATTGGGTAATTCCCGCGATAACAAACACCATCGATCGTTCTTTGCTTTCTAGCCAACTTACAAAAACCAACCCACTATCCTACCAACATCATCTATCTACCCCATCTATCTTTCTACAACTCATCCCTTTCCGTCTCGGCTGACGTCTTGGGCGCCTCCAAATCCTCCATAGCCATGATCTTGACGACCAGACTGGTCCAGCCAGTGAAGTGCTGCGTGCGCTGGCCCTTGCCCGTCTCGGGGTTGTACTGCTCCCATGCGAAGCCCGTCTCCTCCCAGCTCTGGTAGACCGTCTCGACCAGGTTCCGGCGCAGGCGCGAGTACAGGTCGCGGGCCGTCTCCTTGTGCGGGCCGTCTTGGGTGGCGATGTTCTGGGGGGTGGTTGGGTTAGTATTTTCTTTTTCTTCTTTTTCTTTCTGCGGGATGGAGGGAGAGGGTTGGGGGTAAGGATGAGGGTGGAAGGGGAGAACATACGTAGAGTTGGACAACCGCCAAGTAGTTCACGTTGATCCAGACGGGGCTGCGCCAGTAGTTCTCGGCCGTGCCGTAGAACTCGTCCGCCTTGCTCAAACTACGCAGACCGTGCGGGCTCCAGAGCTCGTCTTCGTCGCCGATCAGCTTCAGCAGCTTCCCCAGCTTGGGGCTGTCCGCCTTGAGCAGGCCCGTGAGGAACGGGAACAGCGAGATGTAGCCCTTGTGGCAGACCAGCTGGTTCTCCTCAAAGGCGTCCACCGTCGCGTCGCAGTAGCAGCCATCCTTCTCAGACCAGTGCAGGTCATCAAGGTTGTGCTCGATGGCCGTCAGGATCTGCTTGTAGGCGTCCACGTCCTCGGCCAGGCCCAGGGCATCGCCAATGTTGATAAGGGACTTGGCCATGACGCCGACCCACGACAGCAGGTCAACGTGCAGCTCACCCGGGTGCGGAGGCTGCGGGCGCGGGTAATCGTCTAGGCCGCTCGTCAGGCAGTGGGTGGTCGTGCGGCCGCGCCAGCGGTAGCCCTCCTTGGTGGAGAAAGCCTCGCGGTCGTACGACTTGATGTCGCCAGCCTGGGTCTTGCGGAACCAGTCGAACTGGCGTTGGAAGAGCGGGTAGAGGCGGCGGAGGTACTCGAGGCCAACCTCGGGGTTGTCGAGGGAGGCGGTTGCGAGAGGCTCGTTTTGGGAGAGGTGTTCTCCGCTCGACGGTAGGCTGCCGTTGGTCTTGGCCAGTTTCTCAACGAAGGCGTTAATGACAAGGAAGAGAGTGGGCGGGTTGGCGTAGTGTGGGTATTGGGTCTGGAACTCCCCGGGGACCTTGCTGCGCGCTTCATCACCGAGGATCTGCTCGCGGCCAATCCAGCCATCTTCGTCCATCAAGTTGAACCAGCTCTTGACTATCTCCAGTGTGAGATCAATGTCCCAGTCAGCGATGGGGAGCAGGTGGAAGCCCTCATCCCATAGAAAGCCGCGTGGGAAGAAGGGCCGGGAGGGAATGCTCGTAAAGAGTTCGTATGGGCCCTCCAGCGCCTGTTGGTTGCGGGCACGCGCCTCGGCCGTCTCCTCCCAAAAGCCTTCGTTCTCCTCATCGTATTCGGGCGCATGCGAGCGGTCCACCACGGACTCGCCATAGAAATATCCAATGCCTCCAATCAAGTTGGAAAACATGCTGCGACCAAACTTCTTAAACTTCTCCGCAGTAAACGGCGTCTTCGGGGTAAAGACGCCCGAGAAGCGCTCACCAAAGGACTCGGTGGTCTCCTTGATTTCCCTCGACAGATCAGCACTTGTGATCTCCTTTCCGGCTGACTCGCTCGAGAATAGAATGTCGAACTCAAAATCGCCCTCAAAGACCTTCTGCACAATGTGGACGTTTCCACTGCCAGGTCGGTTGCTGAGCAGGTACACCTGCCACGGCGGCGGGGGGTCCTGGACGTCGTATTTGTTCTCCACCAACCAATCAATGCCCTCCTTTAGCTGCCTGAACAAAATCGGCTTCGCCTGCCAGATCTGCGCCTCCGGGTAGGTCAGCGACTGGACGACGGTTTGGCCTGGTCCTCGAATGGTTGAGATGTCGTGGTCGCTCTTGGGCTGGACCCCCTCGCCTTTTGTGACGACAAGTTTGTAGTCTCCCAACGACTCTGATCGCCCCTTGAGAGTGACGTCGCCATCGTATCCCTTTTCATCCTCGCCTTCTAGAGTCTGGAGCTCGGAGTCGGCCCCTTCTTGGGTAACGTAGAAAGCCACAATCGTCTTCTGGTCTTTGGGGGCATCATCATTGAGCACGCCCTTGATCCGCGCTGCCCAGCTTCCACCGTGTGCACCGCCGGGGATCTTGACGAAGGAGGTCGTAAGGTCCAGGCCGTTCTGGATGTCGTGGATGGTCTGGATGCCGCCCCGCCTAGGGTCGTACTCCTCCCAGCCATAACCCTTCATGCCCTCATTTTGTTCGCATGTGTACCGTACGGCTGTAAGAAATGCCCAGTCAGCTCGGGAATATGGAGAGGGCGGTCCGGATGGGGGAAAACTGACTGTTCTGAAAGTCGGTGTATGTCTCGATCTTGCCCCACATCAAGCCCGTCATCAAGCTCTTGGGTATCCTAGGGCGCACTCCGAAGTAAAGATTGGGTCGGTAAGGGCCCCATAGCAAGCTCTCGTTGTTTTGACGGCCGATTTCGCTGTGGAGGATGGGTTGGCCGTCATCGGTCGTGCTTGCGGATGCAAGTGTTGCGATGCCTATGAATCCGGCTAGGAAGGCATTGAGCCAGCTAAAGGCCAGCATAAATCTCAATTGGCGTCCCAGCGCCATGATTATGCTCCTCGGTAACTTCGGTTAACGAATTAGCGTCATATCCAGTGTCATGGCGGGTTGGCAAGGGAGATGACGAACCGTTTAGCATGTGCTTCCCGTCACCGTTTGTTGATTATGTGATTAGGTACATTATTCGTATGGAACACGTTCGCGTGAGTTCGCAGCTCCAATTGGGGTCCAAAACTGGCTTGGCATCTCATGTGGCTGATCACCCTCTAGCCAAAAAAAGCCGAACACGAAAGAAAAATAAGTCAGTGTAAAGTAAAAATAAAAACAACAAAAAAAGAATAACTGAAGCAAAAGAATTAAAAATAAAAACAGAGTAGATTAATTGTAAATAAAGCGAAAGATTATTCTTCAAGCCTCCAGAAAGCTTTTGTTTTCGTTTCTACAACTCGAGCTTCTACACTTAGAGTTCGGCTTTTTTTGCCCATGTGGTGCTGATGTTTCAAAGAGCTCGAGCCCCACTGTAACTAAAACGTGGGGTATGAGATCAATGTGGGGAGCCAGTTGACAGGCGGGCGATGACAGGGAAATAAGGGAACACACAGACCACAGGCCCACCCTTTCCGATCTTGGACCCCAACTCAATCCATCCCATCTCCAAAACTGCCAACCCTCCATTGGGGACGGCAAGGATGACACCTTCTCAATATGATCAGATTTTGAATGTCGATATTTTTTTAAGTGCTGACATCCTTCTATCATCCGCCGCGGGTACATCGACCGAGGGAACCAACATGGAACACAAATGGAAAACACTCTATTACCGTTGTTGAAAGATTAGTCACCTAGTCCATTGGCATCCGACGACAATCAGTTTCATCCAATTCGACTCCAACTCATCCGCCTAGGTCGTATTCATGACCAGCTGTTGGGGATGCGAGGAGGGATCCAGAGCTTATGCAGTCTTCGGCACAATGCCAAGGTAAATTCGGACGGCGATACCTGAGTCCAAGGAAATCGGGCCCCGCGCAAAACAGTGGCGAACGCGGTCCGAGGAGAGCAAGTTCCGACGGCAGCCCCCCAAAAGGACCCCGCCTCATGTTGATATCCTGCTCGTGACAGTCGTCGTCTGCCGGGTTTTGTCATGGGGTAGCGGTATCAGGTATGTCCATGGCCATATCCATGTAACTACTACATAATGCAGGTGCTGAGCAAGTATGGGAGCTCAACGCAACGTTCCAGCAAGCTATCACCGGCTGGTCAAAGGTTCGCCAACTTCCCTGTTGTCACTCAACACCGAAACCCCGAATCTGCTTCCTCGTCACCCCCACAGAGGCAGGCCACCGATGGGCGTGACCAAGTTCTCGTATTCCTGTTGTTTCGGGGGGTGGGGTTTCGTGCGGGAGTCGGGAGGACGGCACGAAAACCATACGACTTCAAACGTGCGTCCAAATGTCCGAGTCGCAGGAAGTCTCGGGAGACCGAAACAAGGCCCTCGTGGGGATATCGCTCATGGGTATCGCCCCTCTTTCCAGGGGACTGTCGATGGACATGCATGATGCCGCATAGCCCTCGTGTATCCCCGGCGAACACATGGTCCCCGAGAGCCTCTCGGCCTTCTATGTATGGCCTGGTTATCGGCGACCTAGTTATCACCTCATGCCCCCCCTGCGTCGGTTCGGCAGCGATTGTAACGGTTGATACATAGTGAGTGGACCGGCACGACACGGCTTGCATTGCATCTGAGTCTAACCCGCAACAGGCGAATTGCAGCGGAGATGTTGTTCCTCCTCTTGCCACATGCAGGAGCCGCCCTTGGCCTGCGATCGGGTCTCATTCAACAGGGGAAAGCTGCAGCTCAACCGCCACATGGCCAGGGGTGGGGGTATGGGGAGCGAATTGAAAGGGCAGAGAAAACGGCGTGGCTCGACAATCTCTGCATGGCTGTGGCGGCAACAAAACCGGACGAGCGGCCGACTCCAGAGAGCCGAGGCACCGGCCTTCACCGAGTGCTCTCGTCGTCTCTTAATGATTGTTGCGTCTGTCGTGCAACGATTCATCGGCGAGCAATTTGGAACGTGCTTGTGGAACTGAATGTTGAGATGCGGCTCCAGGGACACAGGCCACAAGCAGCTGCGTGCGGGATTGGACAGGGAAGCCAAGGACGACCTCACCTCTGGTTCCGACCCGTTGAGGCGGGCGACAGAAGGAGATCCTTGCCTCTCCGGCGGAGAAATATGGTTTCTCCATGTTCCAGGTTCAGCTGCTTGAACCGGAACCCACGGGCAATGCTCCCCGAAGACCTCAAACGGCCCTGAGCATCCGGGGCCCGCAAAGCGGCAAGAACCCACCTGGTATTAACCCACCTGGTGTAATCGCCCACTAACAAGAACCCACTGGCAAGAACCAACTGGCAAGGTCACAATGCGCTCACTGCTTGCCATACTGATGACACAAGAAAAATATCACGAGACGGGCGGGTAAACAATCTTTCATTATGGAAGCGGTGCTCCACCACACGGGATTACCAGTTGCGACCTCAAGCTGTCCTCTGAGCAGAGAAAGCTTGGCTTCAAGATTCGCTTACTGGGCGTTCGGGTATCTGGGTAGAGACGTAGATCTATCCAGGTCCCAATTCTGACCCGGACGAAACCCGTCGGCAGTCCAACTGCCCCGCCCCCGGGGAGTAACCGCAACCCCTTCAGCAGATCTCCTAGACGCCTGCCGAGGCAAACGGGCATCACCGACCGCAATCGTGAATGGAGGACCGCTGGCCGCCTACGACCAGGCAGTATTCGATTTAGGGTCCGCCGAATCTGTTACCGAGAACATCTCGGCGGCCATCGGATTTTGCCCCGGGACTCTCCCCCCGCCGATCCAACCGACCGTGCAGTCACTAGCCTGCCGCAACGCTTCGCTACCAAACCAGGGCGGTCAACTCTCCACGACACAGATTCGACGGCACAAGAATGGAAGCCCAGGCGGCGGTGGCTGTGTGACCCTTCGACAATCTTCCACAGCCCCCCTGTCCCGCAGCCGGGATCAGAAGACACACATTGCCAGATCGCCTAGCCTTTTTTGTTCCTTGCGAGCGCAGCAACAGCGGCCGGGAATAAACTGCGGAATGCGACGTTAAGAAATGGGACGGGGTGTCACGTTTTCTCGCGTGGTTAGCGACGCACGCGCGCGGCACACGACGCGGCGCATGCGGGTGCATGGAACCCTGCGCATGAGACTTGGACCTCAGACCTGTCATTCCAGGGTCGAATTGACCCGACTCCGAGGCCGGCACTTCCAACCTTGGTCATTCGCAGCACGGCATTTGGTGCGGCACTTGCTGGTTGATGAAAAGAGAGCGTGAGCGATGGGGCCGTTCGTACTCTGTCGTGTTGCTTGCGCAAGTCGTCGAGTCTACATACGTATGTATGTACGTCAAACGTATACTAGTGTAGGTGGTAGATGGTGGTAGCCTGATCAACGACGTTGCGTAACCACCTCGCATATCTCGCAAATCCGTGAACCACAGCGCTGGGTTCTTCTGAAAAGGGACCAACGCCAAGCCTCCCTGGTAAGGCCCCCAGCCTGCACTGCAACACATGTTGCTGCAAAGGCGTGATTAATCATCATCTTAGGTGAGAGACCACTGCGAAAGTCTTCGGAGAAGAGGCTGAAAATGAGAGAGGGAAGCACAAGACTCTATTCGTAAACCATCATCATGATACTGCAAACAGGCAACAAGAAAAAACAGCGCAACCAGAATGCCTCCATCCCCTGACCCGATCCAACCACCACCTGTAGTGTATGCCCTAACCTGGCCCGAACCCTATAAACAACGCAGAAAAAAAAGATAGCCAAAAGAGAGGAAAAAACTGCTGTCTCTCTAACCATGGGGTATATGCAGAAGTGAAAGTATGAGAGTGAGGGGTGATATGAACAGAGAAGCCAAGGAAGGGAAACCCAAACCCAAAACCCAAGCCACCAAGCCAAAAGAAAGAAAGAAAGAGCAGGGGGTCTATGCCAAGTCCCAGAGTTCTCGCGAAAGTGCAACAGCAGAAGAGTACCTTTTCACAGCCACACCAACCTCGCTTGCCGACCAACCAAAAGCTCCAAGAAAACGAACAACGCCGTAATAAACCCAAAAAAAAAGACGTGCACACAAAGAAAAAGTCCCAAGACGTCGAGTGGTGAGTCGACGAGCTGTCCAGCCCGCCACGATGGGCTCACGGTCACGAGGTAGGTGGCGGGCTGGGGGGGTGAGAGTGACAATCATTCCCCCTCTGAGAACGCGGACGATCGGAAATGGGCGACCAAGGCGATTGGATTGGTGTTTTTTTTTTTGTCTCGGGACCCCCTTCAGCGCGGCTGGCGGCCCATGTGTTTTGGTGTGTTTCTCGTTCCGATCGGCACCGTTTCGCTGCACGCTAATTCGTTAGCCTCCCGTTTGGTCCATCTTTCCCCGGAAAAAAGTAGGTCTGTGTGTGTGTGTGTCCGGGTGTTTGAAGTCGTTCGTTCGGCCATCTCCAGAGTTTTGTCTCCAGACAGTGCCAAAATCGAAAGTGAAGTTGAAATCAAGGGAAAGGGGGGCGGCATCCCCGTGCAAGGGATGGGATGACGTTGGGAAAGGAAAGGGGGGAAGAGGGGGTGGTGTTGGTTTTGAAAGGGAAAGAAGAGACATACCCATCCATTCCAGATCGACCGCGATGATGATTTCACTGCCTATCACCTTCACATCCCATGCCCCTGGTCCGCCCCCGACGGATCAAAGTCGTAGTAACCCCCCGCCGCATACGACGGCTCATACCCATGATACACCTCCCCGGCGGCATCCACCATGACGGCGTGCCCGTGGTGGACCGCCGCCGTCACCGCCACGGGGTGCGGCGCGTAGCTCGCGTAGGGGCTCATGTGGGCGTGGTGCCCGCCGCCGTACATGGAATGGTGGTCGACCGCCGGCCCGGGGCCGGGCGTACTGCTGGCGGTCATGGCACCGCCGCCGTGGATGACGCTGCTGCTGCTCCCGCCCGTGTGCCCGCTGTGGCTGTGCGTGTGGTGTCCCGTGCTGGCGGAGGCGTGCCCGCGCGCAACGACGTGTCGCATGTTGAGCCCGCCCCAGGGCAGCCCGGACAGGTCGCCGCCGTCGTCAAAGGTCAGGTCTTCGGCGTCGGGGATGTGGTAGGCCGAGCCCGCGTATTGCTGGTTCTGCGCGTCCCGCGCGGCGCGGTCTTTTTGTTCGCGCGCTTTTTCTCCTGTGGGGAAGGGGTTAGATGGATTCCGGGGGGGAGGGAGGGGGTTGGTGGTGGTGGTGATGCTCGAGGGGGAGTGGGAGGTCGGGAACGTACTGAACTTGCGCTGGGCGATGCGGTTCTGGATGCGCCGCCTCTCGTCGGGCTCGGTCACCTCGGTCCAGTCGTCTGTCTTCTTGGTCTTGGACGGGGGCTTGTCCCGTTTTGAGATGGACGAGGAAGAGTGTCTTGACGATCTTGAAGACATCTTGGAGGATGCTTCTTTCTCTGTGTCGGACCCGGAGGTCGGTTTGCTGCTGCCCTTCTTCTTGCTGCTTCGGCTCTTCCCTGAGTGGGAAGAGGGAGGAGGGTGGGTGCTGCTTTGTCGCGGCGTAGAGTAGCTGCTGCTCCGCGACCCAGTGTCGTCCCACTCGTCTAGTGAGTCGTATGAGGGGTGGCGGACTTCTATGTAGTCTTGATCTTCAAGGGGTTGGTACGAGGACATCTCAAATAGAAGAAAAGGGGAAAGAGGCTCACAGGCCGGGGACTCTGCTCTGCTTCTTGTATGATTCGAGATCTTGTAGGTTTCCGATTCGGGAAAAGATGCTCGAGCTTGGTTCTGCTTTCGGAACCAGTGGCGTCCAGTCGGGAACTCTCGATCACTTATATAAACCTCTGGACGAGGAGGAGAGGCGGGTCGACCGTTGACAGGCGACCTTGTCGAGGAGGAGTCGGCCAAACGACAGTTTACCAAAGTTGGAACTGACAAGGGGCTTAGCGTTGAAGATGCTGGTCGAGAAGCTAGAAGACCGTTATTTGCGGCGTTGGCGTGGTACGGATGAGAGACAAGTCGGGGAGTCCAGGGAAGGATGACGCGCTCCACGCCGTGATATAAGACGGGCAATCCCGAATCGGGTGGGCTGGAATCGGTGCCGGTGAAGGGGGGGGAGGGGGGAAGAGGCCATGCAGGACCTGTTAGTGGAGCGGCCTGGTCCGGGGTGGTCCAAGTCGCTGGCCCTACGGGTAGTGTGGTAGTGTGGAATAGAGTCGCACTACGAAGTACTTGGTGGAGTGTGTCCAGTCGAGAACCCCCGTCCCAAGCAAGACAAGACCCTCAAGGGGAGGGGCAGGGGGGGCAGGGCTAAGGTGGGTGGGGAGGAGGGCACGCCCACGGCACACCCGTCAATGACCCATGGCGGGCGGGAGCAGGGATGACGGTTCCACGGCTATCGTCGACGATGCGTTCATCCGCCAGGGGGGGGTGGGAAGGGGGGAGGGGGTGGTGCTTGTTGAGTCTTGACTCCTTGAGTGGGAGATGAAAGTGTTTCTCCCCCCACCACTCCACATCTTCATGAACCACCCTCCCCCTCCCCCCCGGTCAACTGCTCCCAGCTTGTCAACCGTGGGCTTACCCCCAGATGTGCCTCACGGTCGGCACGGCATGCGAGTGCGAATGTGCATGCGCACGCGGATTGGCAGAGGCACGGCAGCTGCAATTCATAGGGCGGGCCCAGCCTCATTTTCAATGTGACTCTGCCTTTGCTCTCCTAAAATGTGTGTGTGTCACGGCCGACGTTTGGATCGACAGCAAGATTAGGTAACCAGGAAGCAGAGAGCAGCTGAGCACTGTGTCGGGACGCGTTCTATGGCTCTCAACTGAAGCGAGGAATACGACCATCCCGGTCCGCACAACCCGAGCCAAGCAACTCCCAGGTTCGCTTGAGTCGTCTGGACAATCAAGTGCGGAAGATCCAAAAGGATAAAAATAAGATAAAAAGTGCAAAGTCGGGTTAGTGGGTGAGGTCGTTTGCAAAGATGGCCCCCTTCCTCCCTCTCCACTCGAAAGCCCACTCCTGGGGCCCTCTTAGGCTCTTGGACAGCAAAAGCTTCTCGGGCTGTTGACGACCATGTAACCCAAAGCATGGATGCATGGGTGTGGCCAGAGGTGCGGCGCACTGGTGGAGAAGGATGAACAAGTTTGTCCCGGTAAGGCATGGTGCGAATGCGCCGCGATCTCGGTGGCCAACCTGGGGAACGCCTCGGAACCTCAAGGTGTAGGGCTGAATCTTTACTGTGTACACAGTATGGAGGTACTTCAAAGTGTTAAGGTGAGAGAGCCTGGAAATGGACCCAGTGATGACTCTTGCATAATAATCCTGTGTTACCAGTGTTGGCTGTATTACCGCATGGTACTTGTTCCCCTTCGGTCGGGGAAAATGGAGCTGCAGTGCGTGCGGAATTGAGATGCGTGCATCCTTCCTGTTGCGGGCAGCTTCTTGCTGGTCCCATCTCATGTCAAGTGAAAATGGGTTAATGGAAGGACTGTTGCAAGATTTGGCCTGTGCAGAGACAGCCAATGGCCGCCTGACCTTCGCTCATCAAGTGGATATTGCTACACCGTTTAGGATTAGAGGGAACTTTTGGCTCTTCTCTGCCCTGGTCGGCTTGTGGGCCCGAAGCGGGTCCTTGCCTGGGACCCGTGGACCCGTGGACCCGTGGGACCACATTTCTCTTCCCATTCCGCTTTGCTCCTCCTGCCCATGCCCAATTCCGCATCCATGCGACAGCAACTTGTCTCGGCTTGGGAACACATCGACAAGAAGGCAAGAAGAGCCTCGATTAAGCGAACCCCATCGCTTGTCGGCCCAATCATCCGGCCGATCGGGACATTTCATCGTGTGTTTGTGTTCCACTTCTAGATTGTTACAGTGTACAGAAAGCGGATCTCAAAACCTCATCTTGAATGCCATGCCTTACACAGTACCTAGGTACATACCTATGTACAGATTATTAGGCGAAAAGGATCGGGAGCTGAGAACTTTAACTTTTTCCGACTTCTATATCGAGCAACGACCAATCGGGCTCGTCTCTTGTGCGATGCGGCGCTGTGCTCTGGCGTGACTCTTCGAATATTGCATCGCACATCCGTGGATTCCTGCGCTCTCCTTCCCTAATCCAGTCGTTACTTCGTACCACAGTCGAATTGGTCCGCCCGTACGACGACGACGAACGACGCATGAAAAGGCCCGCTCCAAGGCCAGCCGATTTCGGGTGGGTTTGTTGGGTCTGTTGACGCGGGGGTTACACACAAGCAACCCACACTGTCTCACAGCAACATGGAGGAAGCAGCGCATCGTTCGTCTCATTCGCGCACGCTTCAGCACGTTTCTGGGTGGGACTGCTGGGATCAGCAGTGATGCGGTGATGCGACTTCTGGAAAAGTTCCAGATTGCCCCCTGTAAAACGACCCCGGTTCAAGATCGAAAATAACTCCATGTCCATCTATCTCCATAGTGTAGTGTATGTATGTATGCACATACATACACTACGAACACGCTAAGCGAGCATGAAACGGCGCCTGTGGACTCGTGTCATTGAATGCCGCTCATCTGCCACTGGCCGTGGCCGGTCTGTGCTGCTACCCGTCATATTGAGGTGGTCTGGGTGTATGGGTGTCTGGGTGTCTGGGGAATAAGCTTCGTGCACTGCCACGCTCGTCCAATGTGACTTGGGAAAAGCTGGGAAGTCAACAACCCTGGAGACAGCTGGGACCCTTGGGCATTGGTGCCCACATTCGGGACGACGATCTTCTGTCCCAAGATTTCTCCAGGATCCGCAGCTGGCCCACTCGGAGAGGTTATTTTTATTTTTAAACACTGGGCCCGACGACATGGTCCGTCCGACCCCCAATGCCATGCCCCATGTCCCATGCCCCATGCCCCATTCCCAATGCCGTGACCTGGCCCCAAGGTTTGTTCAGTTGATGTTGTATTTCAGCTACAGAGCTCGCCGCCAATGGGATTCGCTGCCCCGCGTGCGACCAGAGCTATTTGTTCCTGAATTAGCCCTCGCCGTTCATCGATGTTGCAGCGCCGCGCGATAAATCGAATGCTCGGGGCAGGGCTCCCATGCTGGTTCCCGCTTTTATTATTGTCGTGGCGGACTCATGCCTCGGTGATAGCGGGGATCACCGTCGTTTGCTTGCAGTGATTCAAGAAGCGGCCGCGGGGGCCCGAGGGCACGATCAGCAATCCACAACGGGCATTTGGTGATGTACATACAAGGTCTCTCTGACCGCGACTCCACGCTTGGATAGGGACGATGCCGAATGGCTGCTAAATACTCCCGGACAGTTTATTGGCTACTGGGAGAATGAAGAGTCATGGTCATGTCGACTTCAGACTTCCATGTAGTGATGCCATGGCTAATAGCTTAAGCCCTCTCTACTCATCACTTCTTTTATCAATAGTTGACTACCTAATGAGATCTTTGAACATACGTGATCGTTACATTGGGTGTATTCTGCAAAATGATCAAAAACTGGTATCTATATTGCCTAAACTAATGTAGCGACAACATAGACAAGACACCAAGATGCTTCACGATCATCAGTTGACTTCTCACTGCCATGATCTGGAGGTGATGGAGCTTGGTGGCGTTTTAGCGGCGGAAAGCTTGGTCGGTCTGAAACGAAACCACGCTAACCATTCACAGAAAGGTCAAGTCTAAATTTAGGGAGCTTCGACATGAAAGGCGTTGTGGGTCCGGTGTGCGCCCCGTTTGACAAGGTCATGGTTGGGATGGACGATGAACGTCTTCTCGCACGAATACAGATCCCGGCTAGTGTAGCTTCTCAACGCTTTCAAGGGCAACTGTTACTGCTGTACATCCAGTGTCAATTATGAGGGAGAGAGGGTGGGGGGCTGCGGTAGTTGCTCCGCGCAAGAGGCGCATTGGCTGTTTCCGCTGCTGAACCTCTCTCTTACCGGGCGAGGGATTGGTCTAGAACATCGAGAGGTCACTTCTAAGTCAGGTTGAAAATCGCATCATGGAGGTTGCCCATCCTCGCCATTTCGGCCATTTTTCCATGACCGGGATGCTGATGGAATCAGAGACCGATTTCGACCGGATGGGCTGAAATCTGCCTTGCCAAGCACGAGGCGTGAGGCGCGAGGCGCGAGGCGTGAGGCGCGAGATGTGAGATGCAACGCCTCACGGTTGTGGCGGCTAGCTTGCCGAAGGGGCGTAAAACGGGCGTCGCTTCACAACGGCATGGGTGCCCGCCGCTTTCCCCCCGTTCCCCTCCCCACATCGCGATCCCGTTCAAGCCCCGGCACTGCCCATCCTAGCTTGGAGGTTGTCAATTGAGGAGAACCTTCAGCCGCAGTTTATCTTTAGCATCGTCGAAGGACTGGGGAAGATCTTTGCCGTTTGCCTGCATCCATCTTGAAATCCTGTTGTTGAGTCCCCCATGCTGCTCGTCCGTGGCCCAGTCGGACTTCATCGGCCATGATCGATATCCTTGATGAGATAGTCAGTCTCCCCGGGTGAACTTTACCGTCGGCTGTGGCGGAATGCGCCATCACAACTTGATCCCCCCGCCCCGACTTCCCAAGGTCTCGTCTCGTCCCGATTTTTACACCGCGAGGCGCAAGGCCGTCGGCGCAAAGGTGCTCCCCTTTCCACTGGCTGGAGACGTGAATCTCTCTCCGAATTCTCCGTCCCCGACTATTTTGGTGATGAAAATAGCACGACGTCGCAGTCGTCTTCCTGGCAGGTTTCGATGTCCCAATTGCTGATCGTGCGGGCGATCTTTGACCCGATTTCGCTCGTCCGACATCCTCCCCCCCGGTCGTCACGATAAGGTCCGTGTCCTCTGGCCAAATGGCCTCCGACCCATCCCGCTTCCAAAATAGCCTGGTGTCGTCGGTTTTGACCGAACCGCCTGCCGAGGCTCGAGATCCGCCAAGAGGCGCTGCGCCGTTGAGATCCCAAAGAGTGCTGCTTGTGTCGTTCCGTTCCCGGCTTGGTGCAAGTTTGATAACAAAACCCCATGCCACCGAAACAAAAGGGGTTGTCCTGCAGAGGGCGCTCGAAGCGGTCAAGGCCAAATCGTATTCGAACTGCATGCCGTTTTGGATCCACCAGAGATCACTGCCTTGGCCGGGTGGCCTTTTTCCCCAAAACCCGCCAATGAGCCACCAAATCTTCGTTGCACCTGCATGGTGTCAGCGCCACAACCAGTCAAGAACCAGCCAAAGGCGTCGCTCGCCCAAAAGCCGGAGCGCTCTTTGGGCCTGAGTCGAGATTAGAGGGTTGCTGTGCTTGGAACCGCGCAAATCGAAAAGTCGGGCGGGTGTTTCGCATATTCCGTGTGTTTCGCCATCACAATGCGTGGGCAGTGCGGGTGGCCATGCCACCAGGGTGCGATGTGATGCTTGCCGATTACTGAACATCCATCGATTGCAATGTCGGGAAGGGGCGGCGGTGCGGGACTGAGCTCGGTGGTGATTTCTGTCGCGGGCTGCGACACCAGAGATTTAAGTATCCGGCTGCTTCCTGTGTACGATGGCGGTGCAATGGGGTCTTTCTCGTAAAATCAGTGCCTGTTTTGGCCCCAGTGGTGCGAAAAGCTGTTGCCTGCTTGTGGGATGCATCTCAGGCGCTGCTCCGCCTTGTTTTGGAGGCCAAGGATTCTTCAGCAGTGCACTGCGTTTGCCAGTGCCGCAAATCGGTGTTTCGAAACTTGAAACGACTCTTGTCGATTCGTCTGAACTGTTTCTGTGCCTCAAAAGTGGACGAGAAGTAGCGGTTTCAAACTTTGAGAAACTGGGGTGAAGCATGCTTTTTGTCTGATGTTTCTGGCGCTTGGAAGG
The DNA here is from genome assembly GCA_039881045.1 of Chaetomium olivaceum. Lineage (NCBI taxonomy): Eukaryota > Fungi > Ascomycota > Sordariomycetes > Sordariales > Chaetomiaceae > Chaetomium > Chaetomium olivaceum. Next base: position 170,864 of record JAYWVB010000042.1, on the reverse strand, counting down.
ACCCTCCGTTAAGTCCGGTCGCCCTTAGTCAACGCTGACAACGCAGTCCTAGGTGAACTTGGCTGCTTACAGACGGAACGCCACACATTCGGAAGGTGGCAGCAGAAGAGCCCCGATGGCGGGGTTGCTATGTCGAAGAGTCCAACACACGCACTCTGTACAACATTTGACACCAAAAATCCGGTGTGCTACGTCCGTCCCGCTTTCAACGCCCGATTCGCTTTGGAGAATTTGTGATTGGTACGATCAAGAGAATTAACCGAGGCTGGCGTGCAAAGGCCACACAGGGCAGCTGGATGGATATTTAGACGCCAACTCCATTATTGTACAGGTTCTACACGAGGTGCGCCGCTGGTGCAACTCACAGCTATCTAACACAACGCGCCTGATGCGCCTGGTGCGCCTGACAACCAACCCAACCGTGGTATGGGTATGTCCGCTAATAGAAACCCTGTGATTCCCGTAGCGCCTTCCGTTCCGCCACACGCCTCTTGAAGCGGATCTCGGCCTGTCTCCTTTCACCACCATCCACCTTGTGTCCCCTCCTGTCCTCCCACATGCCCTCTGTCACCGTAAGCCGCGCACCGCCGTACTTCATGGGCAGCGCATACGGGCCCACGATCGAGCGGACCCCTTGAACCTTGAACCCGCCGACCTGAACCATATCCGAGGGCGATAGCTCGTCGATCTTCTTCCCGGGCGGTACGTTGACTACACGACGTACGCGGACCAGCGGGGTCTTATCCTCCTCCTGAATCCTCAGCTCCGCAGAGCCGTTCTCGATGTGTTTGATGTCGCCGCCAATCCCGAACTTGCCCTCCCTGAACCGCTGCCGCCACCTTAGCAGGTACCGCCTCGTACGTGGCGGCTCGACACCGAGTTCTCTGAGCTGGTCCGACGTCAAGGTGAAGAGAGCATCCCACGTGGGGAACTTGGAGGCATGTTGTTTGAGGCCGCGGCCGATCACGGTGAGGAAGGTCTCGACATCGGGGACGAAAGGGATCGGCGCGGGGATTTGGGGAATCTCGGATTGCTGTGCGGATTTATGTGCCCATCGTGCTTGTGCCCTGAGCCCGGGGACGGCGACGGTCGGGGCAGAAACGGCGCTGGGCCGGAACAAGAGCCCGAGAGCGGACTGTACTCGTAAGGACTTCATTCGTGCTGCGGGGAGGTCAGCGATTGCAGGTGCGGGACGGGCAATTGGCTGCGGAATATGGAGAGATACGGGAGTGCGGCGGCTGTACTAGACCTACCTATCGAATAAGTGGCTCTTGGAACTAATGCTACCCGCGGGTCATACCAGGTCAAGACGACTGGCGCGCCTCGAACAGCTTGTTCACGTCCAAAACGGGCCGAACAAAGTGGAAAGTTTTCGCAACCTCGAAAAGTTTAGTGCCCGGACCGCGAAGGGGTCTGAGCGCTCAATCGGGTTTCTATGTGGGGCGGGGGAGGTTAATGGCCCCCACACGCATGGGCAAAAAAAGCCGAACTGCAAGCCTCTATGTCAACCAGACGTCGACTACAACAACAGAATGAGAAGCATTCGGAGGCCCAAATAAATTGTGTTTATTTTCTTTGCTTTTTTCTTTACTTTCTTTACTTGTTATCTCAATCTGGCTCTTTTAACTTACTTCTCTCGGCTCACTTTACATATTTCCTTTTCTTTTTCTTTCTTGTGTTCCTTTCGAGGTCGTTCTTTTTTGGCTCGAGGGTGCCCCATACTCGCTAGCCAATCAGTGTTCGCATACCCAAGGCTGCAGTCGCCAATGACATGGGTTGGGGTGTGAGTGAGCAGTGGTGTTAGCTGCACCATGCCCCGGGACTTACCTATCCTCCTCGCCCCGACGACCTCACTTCATGAAACTTCCCCTTTGCATCCAAAATCTGGCCTGCGCGTATGCTGCGTCCCTCCTCCCCGCAAGGATCAAGGCCGCCAAACCCATTCGCATCGCCAGTCATCAAAGGTAACCATTAGTTTTCGAAATGCAGATATATATCCATACTTATACTCGGTTCACCTAGGTCTTTAGTCAATTCAAGTGGTTTCCTTTCTTTTTACTGGACGCTACCACAGCTGCCGTTCATCGCGAAACAATTCGGGTGAAGTCCACTAGACACAATGCCCCGTTCTAGAGCAAATGGGAGGTCGAAATCCCGAGGGCGACCAGACGCCGCAATGACTAGATCCGATCATGTTGCGGCATTCGTGGAGTGCATTCGATCTATTCCACCTCCCGGCCAGGAGCCTCCGTCTCGGCCCACGAAGCGTGCCAGAACAGTCAGAGTTGTCGATTCGATATGCATTGCCCGAGAGCGTCTCTCGGTCACCCACGGCGATATGGACGCATCCCAGCAAGGCTCAACTATCACGCGGACAGATGTGGGACAGCTTATCGATGTCCGGCTTTGCAGGATGGAATCCGAAATTCCGGACACCGGTGATTGGCAATTGAACCTCGAGCCGCGGGCCAACTATCGCGGACGTGGCTTTGAGTTGATGCTCTCTTTGGACGATTCTACAGTCACACAGGGGTTAATGACTGCTCTGCATGTGGCGGAAGTTCAGGCGTTTAATCCAGGTGAAGAGAGTTGCCTCTGGGCTGGAGTGGATATCTCTGTGCGGCAGGCTGGGGAGTCCATTCAATTGCATCTATCAACAGAAGTGAGATGGAACGAGAGGTTGACGATATGGGGCAGTGAGCGGTCAAAGTCGAACTTACAACAAACATTGCGAGACAAAGTCCTCGAGACTTGGTACCCAGATTTTCACAGAGCCAGCAGCAAGACACATTCGTGGTCTCCGCAGGATTTCTACGAGGCCGCATGTGTCCCTAGGAAAGATGAGCTAGATGCGGAGGTCTCGTCTATGGAAGTCGCAGGGCTGGAAGCTGTCTTGTACCCCTTCCAGCGTAGGGCTGTCCAATGGCTTTTGCGACGGGAGGGCGTGCAGTGGCATCAAGACGCCCCAAGTAAGCAAACCAGCATTGCGCCTTACACTTCGCCGGCATCGCCGGCCCTTCCGATTTCCTTTACCAGCGCCCAAGACGCCGACAACAACACGATATATCTCAGCGCTTTGCTTGGTGCTGCCACCAAAGACACATCCATTTTCCGGCCCTTCCAGGACTTCCGCGGTGGAATTCTGGCTGAGGAGATGGGGCTAGGGAAGACATTGGAGATGATCGCATTGATACTTTTGCATCAGCGCCCCGAGTGCCCTCTCATGGTCTTTGACCCTTTTCTGGGACGGGAGCTCCTCACTACCTCGGCGACCCTCATTGTCGCACCCTCCTCTCTCCTTGATCAATGGCTTTCCGAGCTCAGCCGCCATGCCCCGGGCCTCAAGGTCATGTTTTATCCGGGTATCAAACAGATGGCCAAGCTGAAGGATGAAAATGAATTGTCCGCTGAGAAATTGGCCGAACAGGATGTGGTAGTTACCACTTACGAGGTTCTCAGGAAGGAAATTTGGGCGGCCTCAGACGAGCCGACCCGTTCCATGCGCAACGAGCAGCAATATGAGCGGGTCAAGTCCCCTCTCATTCGGCTTTCTTGGTGGCGGGTGTGTATCGACGAGGCTCAAATGGTTGAGAACTGGCAAAACAATGCAGCGAAGCTCGCGAGGAAGATCCCCGCATCAATGCCTGGGGTGTCACGGGTACGCCGGTCAAAGATGATATCCAAAAAGGTAACGATAACGCTCCATTTCGTCGGCGAAATAAACTGACTTTGGGTTTGTAGACCTTCGCGGCCTACTGCTCTTTTTGCGCCATGAACCGTACGCATCAGACACCAAGACTTGGAACTTCCTCACTACTTTCGACAAGGAGTCTTTCCGGATGATTTTCAACTCGATCTCTATGCGTCACAGCAAGAGTCTCGTCAGGAACGAGATTGACATCCCACCGCAAAAGCGTTACGTCATCACAATGCCGTTCACCGCCGTCGAGGAACAGCATTACCAGAGTCTTTTCGAGGAGCTCGCTGGGACATGCGGCCTGGACGCCCAAGGGAACCCCCTGCAGGCCGACTGGGACCCCGAGGACCCTGATGTGCAGCGTTCCATGCGCGTAGCTCTCGACCGACTTCGCCAGACCGTTCTGCATCCCGAAGTGGGAAACCGGAACCGGCGTGCCCTCGGCCACAAAGCTGGTCCTATGAGAACCGTCGCGGAAGTTCTCGACGCCATGCTCGAGCAAACGGATAACGCAGTGAGGACAGACCAGCGCGCTTTTCTCTCGGCCGGCCTGTTGAAGGGCCAGATTCTCGCCTGTCAGAAACGGGTGCAAGATGCGCTCGACGTTTGGCAAGAGGTTGCAACGAAGTGCTCCGAGTTGGTGGATGAAGGTCGTGCTCAGTTGGAGCAAGAAATGCAAGAAGCCCGTCGCACGAAATCGGGTGAGGATGGCGAGGCAGATGGCGAGGGGGAAGATCGTGAGGATACTGTCCCGCCGCGGGTGGGAGAAGCCAGACGGCGGCTGCGGCTGGCTCTCGAGATTCAACACAGAGCAGTCTTCTTCTGTGCAAATGCGTACTTCTCCATGAAGACTAACGAGGAGATGACGGTGCCCGACTCGGATGAGTTCAAGCGTCTAGAAAAGTTGGAGGTCGAGGCGTATGACCGTGCAAAGGATATCAGAAGAGAAATCCTTCAGGAGGTAGGTTGAATTTCTGCACGGAACCAACGAAGCTTCCGACTAGGAACCTAGCTAACGATATAACAGAGTCACGGCAAAGCCGGGAAGCTAATGGACCGGCTTATGAAAGCTGCGGTAGAGCAATCCTTCGCCGTTGTTCCAGCCTTCAAGTCTGTCGACAAGAACGGTATCGAGAGCCGAAGGATTGCTGATGCCCTCGAGGAGCTCTACGTGGGTTTGGATGAGCAAGCCGCCGAACTTGACGATTGGCGCGAACACGTTATTCAACTCCTCCTTAAACCCTTGGTTGACGAGGAGAATGACGAGATCACGGGCGAAGAATACGAACAATCGACCAAACTGCAGGACGAAATCCTGGTCTACCTCCAAATATTACGGACAGCACTTGCGTACAGGAATTCCTCGATCACGGGGCAGAAGAACTTTCTGGTGGAGCATGAAACGAAGACGGCGGCTCGGAGGGCCGCGGCGGGAGAGGGTCCGTTTCCCGAGAAGTTCCTCGAGCTATTGAGGGTCTGCGAAGCGACCAAGCCGCCGTTTGTCGAAGGAGACCCTTTGACGTCGCTGCGCGGGCTAGTCTCGGAGTTGCGGACTCTGTCGGCCAAGCTCCAGCACGACGCGGGGACGGAATCATCCAGATCCGCGAGGGAGCTCGCTGTTGTCTCGGCGTTGCTGAAGTCAACAAACAGCCAGCAAAAGGAACAAGCCAAGGTTGCTACGGCCATGGAGAAGGAAATTGAGCGTTTTATGGACACGCTCAAACGCCCGGATCGACTATTACCGACAACTGCAAGAGGTCTCGGACACAGTTGCCGAGTACGAAGGCTCGTTGGAGGCTGATGCACTTGATGCTGCTTTGGCCGAGTCCAAAAAGCACGAAGAGAAGCTGGAGAAGCAGCTCGATGCCGCCAAGTCCAAGCACCGCTATCGTGAGTACTTTCGGGCTAAGAAACCGTGGGATATTACTGACAATAGGTAGTTGTCTTCCTCAAGGACGCGGAGTCGAACTCGGGAGAGCAACGGATTTGCATCATCTGCCAGTCCAACTTTGAGGTTGGCGTCTTGACGGTTTGCGGCCACCTGTTTTGCAAAGAATGCATCACGCTGTGGCTACGGGCACACCGCAACTGCCCTATGTGCAAGAAGAAGCTCCACCAATACAACCTTTACGATATCACCCTGAAGCCGCAAGAGCTCAGGGTGCATTCGGAGAGACAGCAGGGGAGCGGAGACGGCGGGGATGAGGTACCAACGACTCCGTCCAAGAAGGTCTCGGCTATCTACAGCGAGTTCAATGCCGACCAGTTAGCCGCGATTAAGAACATCGACCTGGACGGACCAAGTTTCACCACCAAAGTGGACATGTTGACACGCCACCTCCTATGGCTAAGGGACTCCGACCCCGGCGCCAAGTCCATCATATTCTCCCAGTACAAGGAATTCCTGGACGTCCTCGCGCTTGCGTTCCGGCGGTACCGCATCGGCCACACCTCGTTCGACAAGGCGCACGGCATCACCATGTTCAAGGAGGACCCCGGCACGGAGGTCTTTCTGCTGCACGCGCGCGCGCACGCCAGCGGGCTGAACCTGGTCAACGCCAACCACGTCTTCCTGTGCGAGCCGCTGCTCAACACGGCGCTGGAGCTGCAGGCCATCGCCCGCGTCGACCGCATCGGACAGCAGCACGAGACGACGGTGTGGCTGTACATTGTCGACGGCACGGTCGAGGAATCCATCCACGACCTGTCGGTGCAGCGGCGCATGGAGCACATGGGCCGGCACGCGAACGCGAAGGGCAAGTCCAAGGAGTCGACGCCTGAGTTGTTGGATGCGAGGCTGGATGAGGCAAATGCGCTGGAGATGCAGCAGGCGCATTTGTCGAAGCTGATGGGCAAGGATGGGATTTTGGGGGAGGCGGTGGATAAGGATGATTTGTGGACGTGTTTGTTTGGGCATCTGCATCCGAAGGGGAGGCGGGAGGAGAGGGAGCCCGCGAATCCTGAGATTCGGCGGCTGCTTACCATCAATGCGGTGGAGAGGCGGGTGGAGGCGGGGAATTAGGGGGTGAGAACGGAGGAGAGGAGGGAGACGTGTGAAGCCGGATTTACGATTGTGATGAGAAATGAGTATAAATGATTAATGTGAATTTTGACTCTCATAACTGTTGTGAGACTTGTATTCTTTGAATTTCCCCGCTCAGGGGCAGTCGTCAGTCAGTACCTCGTAGTAGTAAGCGGTGGTAGTTGTGCTGGCTGTGAACGGGGGTATAAGACGGAAACGGCGATAATTACGTCACGATACGCTGAGCAATACCGTACGGCGTAATTATCCCCTGCCCAATGCCCTATCGCGGATGCCGCGCATGCCCATAAGCTTGAACTTGGCACTCCCACCCGCCATCGTTGGCGGACTTGGTAGTGATTCTCGCAAACACCCCGTCCGCTCTTTAAGAACATACATTTTACCAATGGCATAACGACGTAACGAGACCACGACTCGCCCTGTACATACATGATTACCGCCCTTTCAACCCACCCGGCCCGTAGCATCTCCTCGACAACAACACGAACAAACGAACAGCCATGACTGCCGCAACGCGAAGAGGGCCCGGCCCCGGCCCCGGCCATGCGCCGAGGACGAGCATTCTCCAGACGCTACAAGCCACCGAGATGATAGACAGCAAACCCGTACTCCCGGCCGGTATATGCTCCCACTCCCGCATCCAATCCATATCTCCCCTTCCCCCTCCTGGTCCCCCTCCCCTTCCCGCTCCTCAAACCCCCTAAACAAGCTACCCCTCAACCACACCCACCCCCCTAACTGACATCTGTACTCCTACTACCACAGAAATCCTCGCCACCATCCTCGACCACCTCCCCGTCGCCGACCAGCTGCGCTTCGCCCGCGCCTCCCGCCGCATGCGCGAGATGGTCTACGACGACTCGCGCTGGGTCGCCCGCCTGCGCGCCCTCGGCTGCTGGGACGAGGCCGCTGCCAGGAGAAGGTTCGAGGAGGTCATGCTGGCGAGAAGGAGGGCCGCTTCGAGTGCTACTGTTGCTGCTGGGGCTGGAGCTGGAGCTGGGGTTGGGGTTGGGGTTGGGGCGGGGGGGAGTGCGGTAGGGGGTGGGAGTGGGATAGGGGGGGTGAACCGGCAGAGTTTGTTGTTTGACGCGGGGTTGGAGGAGGAGAGGCGGCTGAAGGAAGAGGCGGAACAACAGAAGGCGCGGGAGCTGCAGCAGCAACAGCCACAAGTGGAGGAGGTGACGGATGGGTTCGAGACTATGAAGGTCGGCGGGACGACACACACACACACCACCAGGACCCGTCGACAGACCCGGAAGCGCTGCTGCAGGTTATCAAAAATGCGAAGAGCGTGCGCGGCCTGGCCAGGCAGGAGTACGGCAAGATCTACGGCGCCCTCGCGCCCTTCTACTTCGACCTCGTCCGCGCCAAGACACACACCGACCCGCTCGTCTTCAAGGTGTTCCGCGACCCGGAACGCCAGGCCCAGATGCTGGCTAACCTGCGCACCTTCGCCAAGAGCGACTGGTCGCAGGGCGCGCAGAAGAGGGAAGAGAAAGTGGATACGATGACGAGCATCTTCGAGAGCGCCGTGCTGCGCGAGTTCGAGCAGGGGTACGAGTTCTGGGACGTCGACGGGCGCATGAACAAGTACGCCCACGTGCTGGCCCTGCTGAATGGGAGCAGTGCCGCCGTCGAGCTGTTCATCCAGAAGCACCCCGTCTTCACCGACCGCGAGGTGCTGGCCAACTCGATGGATTGCGTCAACCAGGCGCTGGCGGATAGCGTCACGCTGGAACCGTCGCGGCGGTTCTTCGAGGTGCTCACGCGCAAGGTGAACGAGCAGACGGGTATCATCGAGCGCATATTCCCGAACCCGGGGCATGTGTTTTGGGTGTTTGTCGACAAGGTCCGGGAGGATGTCGTCATGGAGTATGCTACGCCGCTGTTCGACGAGACACACGAGAGGAGTATACCGTCCTATTTGAGGGCGGTTTCTGGTATTTTTGAGCAGATGCTGCAGTTCCTGCGGACTTTGACCCCCCCGAAAGGGGCAGATGTGGACCAGGAGGCGAGGGCGAAGGAACTAGTGCTCAAGGCGTTCGAGCCGCACCTTGATTTGTACCTGCAGGATGAGATTGACGAGTTCACGAGGCAGGCGGAGCAAGAGGTTGGGGAATGGGAGAAGAAGCTATCAGAACAGGACGCCACCGCCGAATCGTTCTACATGGCAAACTTCACAAATCGGCAAGCGGACAAGAAGGACTTCTTGACCTCGTTCAGGAAGGTCGTGATGATGCCCGTGACGGTACTCCCAACGACGTTGACGACCTTTTCACTACCAGGCCTACCCCTCGGTTCGCCATTCGCGAGCAAGCCGTCTGCGGCGGCGAGCACAAATGGCAGCATCGCGGCGGCGGATCTAAGCCAGCAGGAGTCTCGCGCACAATCTCCTGCCCCATCAATACCACCGACGGTTGACCGCACCAGCAGTCCGATGCCGGGCAAGGCGCCAACCGATGAGCTAGCAGCCAAGGCGGCACTCATGACATCGAGGCTAGAAGGCATTAAGTCTCTCTTCAGCATCGAAGTGGCGCTGAGCCTGGTGCACTCGGCCAAGGCGAGCCTGGGGCGCGTCGCCGTGTTCATCCAGCTCGGCGGGCAAGCGGGCGGCGAGGCGCGCGAGCAGTGCGAGGCCATCTTCGTCGCGCTGCTGCGCATCCTGGGCAGCAAGCACGTCAAGCCGGGGTTTGACCGGGCCGTGGTGCACCTGTCGCAGTATAACCCGCGCGAGGTGAGCGAGCACGACAAGGGCGGCGTGGCGCCGCTGGTGACCTTCATCGAGCTGGTCAACGTGGGCGACCTCATCTCGCAGATGATCGACGTCTTCTACGAGCAGCAGCTCGCGGGGCCCAAGATCGCGGACCGTAACGATTTCCTCGATCCCGCTGGCCTCGCCAAGAAGAAGTTCGAGCAGATGCTCGACGAGAGCGTCGCCGCGGGCCTCAACAAGGGCATCGACGTGCTCATGGACGAGGTCGAATACCTCTGCGCCACCACCCAGCTCCCAACCGACTACAACCCAGGGGCGGGGGGTGGTGCGGCGGCGGCGGCGGCTGCGGCGACTGGCAGCACACCCGACGCGGCCTCATCCACAACCTCCTCCTCCTCCTTCGAGAAGCGGGCCTCGATCCTCCAGCCAGGCACAATCGACATGGACATTGGCCCGACGCGAACGGCGCAGCGGATCCGCGACCTGGTCGCGTCGCACACGTCGATGCTGGTCGGCAGCACGGACAAGTCGATGCTGGACGTCTTCAACGGCGAGGTGGGGCTGCGGCTGTTCACGGCCGTGTGCAAGCACCTGAAGCGCCAGCGCGTCAGCACCGAGGGCGCCATCAAGCTCATCGCCGACATGAACCTGTACTTTGAGTACATCCGCACGCTGCGCAACCAGGATCTGCTGGCCTACTTCAAGGCCCTGCGGGAGCTGAGCCAGATCTATCTGATTGATGCGCGGCATGCCAAGGAGATGGCGACGATTATTGCGGATGGGGATCGGTTTGGGGGGATCTTTCGGGCCGAGGAGGTCTATGAGTATGCCGAGAGGCGGGCGGATTGGTATCAGGTTAGGAAGGATGTGGAGAGGGCCATGTATGGGCTGGAGTGCTGTTTGATGTAAGGGGAGGGTGGTTGGTTGGGCTACAGCAGTGGGGTTGGGGTATGGATATATAGTAACGCTTCATGAATTGGTTGGGGATAGAGAAAAACGGTAACCGTTCTTGGTTTGAAGCGATAAATGATGAACCTGGTGGCCTCCTTTATGAGCCCAAGCCTGCTAGAATAAAAACAACTCCTTTTTTCCATGTGCCGTCCTCTTGAGCCGGAACCAACCCCCGCCTCAACGCCAGATTTGATACTTAACTAAACTCAAGAAACGCCGCCCCAGAAATGGCAAATACACCCCTACCTGCTTGCATGGTGCTGTCTGACTGACTGGCTGGTTCACTTGGCCTGTCCAAAATCCAACTTCCTCGCGACCTTGGCGCCCCGTGAGTCCTCCTCGATAATGCCATTCCGCCGCTTCAAATCCGCACCCATCTTCTCCTCCCCACCACCGTCCGACTTCCGCGGCAGATCCTCCTTCTTCGTCGGCTTCGGATCCGTGCGCCACCAGCGGTGCTCGAGCATCTCGCGGGCGGTAATCCGCTTCTTGGGATCCAGCGCAACGGTCCTCACCAGCAGATCAACCCCGTCCGCCCCCACGGCGCCGAACCGGCCCATGTAGGCCTCCTTGCCCCACACGGCGACCACCTCGCTCGGGACCGTGTACTCGCGCAGCTGGGTGACGCCGGGCCAGTTGTCCTCTGTCGGCGTGCCGATCTGCTTGCAGATGAGCGCAATCTGCTCGACCTCGGTGTTGCCGGCGAGGAAGGGCGCGCGGATGATCAGCTCGGCAAAGACCATGCCGACGGACCAGATGTCGACGGCGCCGCCGTAGTGGCGGGCGCCGAAGAGCAGCTCGGGCGGGCGGTACCAGCGCGTGATGACGTTGGCGGTCATGCGGCGGCCGGGGTCGGCGAACCCGCGCGCGAGACCGAAATCGGCGAGCTTGACTTCGCCGTCGGCGGCGATCAGTAAGTTGTTGGGTTTGATGTCGCGGTGCAGGACGAAATTGTCGTGGCAGAACCACACGGCGCGCGTCAGCATCCCCATCCAGGCCTTGATGTCGCCCGCGCCGTACCGCACGCGGTCGACGTCGCGGATCAGCATCTCGAGGTCGCCTAGGGGCAAGTACTCGAGTACTAGGTTGAGGTTCTGGTCTTTGGAGCTGAAGACGGAGAGGAGGGAGATGATGTTGGGGTGGTGCAGCTCGCGCAGGTACTTGAGTTCGCGCACCGCGTCGGGGGCCATGCCGTCTTGGTATTGTTGTTGAACCTTGATCTTTTTGATGGCTACCAGCAGGGAGGGGTCGCGGCGCGAGTGGCCGAGGTAGACGTTGGCGTAGGTACCTTCACCGAGCTTCTTGCCCTTGATGTACTTGCGCTTCTCGTCTTCGTTGAGCTGTTCGATCGGGTCGAGGGTCATGATGGTCGGGGTGCTCCCGTCGGGGGGTGGGCCGGGGCGGTTGACGTTGTGGATGAGGCGGGGGGTGCCATTGCCGCCGTTGGAGGAGGGGACTGTCGATGGGACGGCGGAGGGTTGTCGCTTGAATGGGGAGGATGTTGCGCGGGCGGTTTGAAGAGCGTCAGATGTGGGCGCGACAAGTGGTGAGACGGCCATCTTGACGGTGGTCCCGTCTGGTGGTGTCGGTGCCGGTATTGGAACGGTAAGGGTATTGTGTGTTCCAGCGATGTTGAAAGAAGGTTACATGCAATTGCCAGCGAATCGGAGAAACCAGGGTCTGGAGAATCGGGAGAATGCCAAGACCCGAACCCGGCCGACCGACCAGGGGTTGCAGCGGCGGCCGAAAGCAAGGCTAACTCCGTTGATCTCCGGGTAGCCATCGGCAGCCACCAGCAGCCCACCGGCAGTCACCGGCAGTGACTCGCAGGCCAAGTTCAAGTTTGTATCACATCATTTCAACTGCAGGGCTGATCAGCGAATCAAACATCCCTCATCGCATTATTGCGCCGAGACAAACAACCAACGAAAAGAACGGCGAGCAAATGTGAAATCTCACACTTACGCGGCCTTGAGTCTTGGCCGTGGCTTTGAGCATGTGTAAGAAGTTTTACACTGCATCTCTTATATCTCTTCGTTTCGTTGTCAGCGGGAAGGAATCAGAGGGTTAGGTGCTGAAATCGCCCAAAGATTGCCCCGCCAAGCCAACTTCAGTCTCACTCACCCTTGCTACGTCACAGCCTGGCTGACGTCACGCACTTTCGGCATTGTCAAACCGTCCGAACTTCCGATTGTATCCCTTTTCTAGACAACAGTCGTCGTGCGCTCGCCCAACTGCATTTTAGAGACACGCGGCAGTCGTGGCGTTTTAACAGAAATCAAGGGCTGTGCAATGTGCAGTCCCAACTAGGAATATTTCGAGACAATCACACGACAAAGTCAGTGCCAACTGCTTTCCTCGCCATGTTTAAAATCAATGAGACGGGGACGGAATGATTAGTTACTGAATGCCTGTTTCATTCAACAATCCTCTCTCCCGAATCCTGTAAAGCCAAAACCGGGCCGGGCCAGCGTTGCAACCAACACGGCTTTAAGGTTCTCTTTTTGCGTCACTAGCGGGCCCCTTCAAAACTCCGAGCCTCTCTCTAGCCAAGATTTCACGACAAAGTCATCTTGAATCTTTATTCTCCGTTTTTATCTCTTTCATAGATCTATACCTGGTGGGAATCTCTCCAATTGAGATCTCACCGTCCCATCTTCGTCTGCCCACTACTTGCCTTGCGATCAACTACCCCCGTTCGCAAAATACTTGTAGTTAGTCAGAATCATCAAAATGGTTCGCTTATCATACTGGGTATGTTTTAGTCCATTCCACCTGCCCATCCACCTCACCCAACCCTAACACCGATTCCAGGTAACGCCCATCCTCGCCGGCCTTGTCTGGCTTGCGACCCTTTTAGCTCTTCTGCTCTACTGGGTCGTCTCTGAGGATAGCGTCCGCTACATCTCCATGTCCGAGGGCCAGAACGTCGCCTACATTAGCGACATTGGTGCATCCGACCTTAAGCCATTGTTCGTCACCGGTTCTGTTCTCACCACCGTGCTTCTCGATATCTCGTTCGCTTCCGACCGATGGCTTCGCCACAAGGGCCGTCTGGCGCCTAACAAGACGACCAGCGAGAAGGTGCTCTCGGGCTTGTCCATCGGCTTCGCTGTCATTGGCACCGCCGGTCTGATTCTGCTCAGCATCTTCGACACGGTGTGGCAACCCGACCTGCACAACATCTTTCTCCTGCTGTTCATCGCTGGCTACGTGATCTCCGCCATCTTCATCTGCTGGGAATACCAACGCCTCGGAATGCGTAAGCCTATCCCCCCCCAACCCTCCACCACCACCCCGCCCCACCCCACCCAAACTAAACTAACTCCCCTCACCAGACTACCGCGAGCACCGCATCCTGCGCCTCTCCTTCTGGATCAAGCTCACCTTCGTCATCATCGAGGTGCTCCTCGCCATCGCCTTCGTCGCGTGCACCTTCACCCGCAACTACAACGCCGGCGCCGTGCTCGAGTGGGTCATCGCCTTCATCTTCTCCGCCTACGTCTTCTCGTTTTATGTCGACCTGTACCCGGCCGCCGCCACCAAGCACGACCTGCACCCGCTCCATCACGAGAAGCACCACCAAAAGGAAGTTGGTGGTGGTGGTGGTGGTGGTGGTGGTGGTGGTGGCATGACCACAGCTCCCACCATGCGTCTGACGCGCGGGGACAGGGAGGCGCTGCCGCGGCCGTACAGTTCTGCGGGGGAGATGGAGGAGGGGCAGTCGAGCGAGGCGACCCTGAATGGGCCTGCTGTTGGCGCGGGGCCGGGGAACGGGGCGTCGTTTGAGGCGGTCAGGGTGGCGCAGGGGAGGAGGTCCGGGTCTAGGAGCCGGGCTTTGGCGAGTAACTTTTAGGGCGGTACAGTACATACATACGTGATAATAATTGGTGATGACGGTTTTGGGGGTGGGGTGTGGTTTTTGGTTTGGATAAGGCAAGGCGTTGGGGGAAAAACGAGATCTGGGATTGGGATATATCCATGGGGGACGGTCTGGATATATTTACTTGCATTGCATCGCATACATGGTCTGGGAGATGTCCAACAACAGACAGACTTAGAGCCGATACGGCACACATATTATACCATTTCATTGCATACTCTATAAATCTAGGACCAATCATCGTATATGTTGATTCAGTACTAATTGTTACGCTAGGTAGCAACGCCACTTCCTATGTATCCATTGCCTTCTTCCGAGTTGTTTGCCAGTTCTGTTGTTGCCTGCCTTATTCCGCCTTTTTTCAAGATTTAGTCGAAATCGGTAGTGATAAAAGACAGAGGGTAAATACATCCCAACAAGTATACACGCTTTGTGCCCAAATATGCCATGCACACCACCCAAGCCACGTCAGTCATGTCATATACTTCGTACATAAAAATATACCACCCCCGCTGAGCCCCCCTCTCCTTTCAAACGCCATTCCTCCCCCAACCGGATGCGCGCCTCCCAAAAGATCATGCCATCGCCCGCATATGCACCACCCCGGTTACCCCCGCCATCATCACCGTCATCGCCATCATCAAAAAGACCACCCACCACCACCCGTTGTAACCCATAACAACCCACCCTTCACAAATCACAAAAACCACCCATCACCCCTCTCACAAAATCTCCGAAAACCTCGACTCCCTAAACGGACTAACCCCCCCCCCTCAACCCTCCTCATCCTCGGCGGCGTCAGCGTCGCCGACCCCGACACCCCTCCTCCCGCACCTCCTCCGGCACTCCCATTCCCACTCGCACCACCCCCAGGCACTGACACTGACACTGACCCCACCGCAGACCCAGCCACAGACCGCGCCTCCAACTCGGGCTCGCTACGCGCCTCCACAAACCGCTCCCCGTTACTACTCCCACTGCTCCCACTACCACCACGACTATGGCCCCCGCTCACCCCAAAACTCCTTGTCCCCGCACTGCCACTGCTGACACTCGTTCGCAAGCTGCTGACTGACTGCGGCTGTTGGGACTGATGATGTTGCGAGGTGGGGATGCTAGGCTGCGAGACCTGGGACGTGGGGCGTTGGGATTGGGATTGGGATTGGGATTGGGATTGGGATTGGGATTGGGGTTGGCGTTGGGAAGTAATGTTGTTGTTTTGGTCGAGGGGGGGTGTGGACGGGGTGACTTGGGGTGTTGCGCAGGGGAGGATGGCGGATGGGCCAGCGGCGGCGGCGGCAGCGCCGTTGCTGTTGTTGCTCTCGCCTAGTTGTGGTTCTGGTTCTGGTTTTGGTTCGGCGGTGGCGGGGGAACGACCGGCCATGGCGACCTCGCGCATGCTCGCGTCGGGGCGGTCTTCGGGTTCGGTTTCTTTGCCTTTGCCCTTATCCTTGCCCTTGTCCTTGCCCTTGTCTTGCACAGAGGGTGTGCTAGTGTTGTTGCCCTGCAGCCGGGCTAGGGCGACACCGCCGATGAAGCCTCTCTTTGCGTCGTGGGTGTCTTGGTCGTCGGGCGCGGTTGTGCTGGCCGTCTTGGCTCGGGGCCGGGGGAAGCGGGAGAAGAGCCAGTCGCGGACTTTGCGCGTTGGGGAGGTCGAGTTGCCGTCTGGGCTCATAGGCTGGGACGTGGACTCTTTGCGTCTTGGGTGGCGTTTGCCAAAGTTTATTGACAGAGTGCGGACGCGGTTAGCGGCCGAGGTTCGTTTATTTTCCATGTCTGGCGGTTGATCCTGGTTGTGCATTTTGGTCTTGATGGCCAGGGTTGGCAGTAATCCCTTCTTCTCCTCTTTGTGTGCAACCTTGGTCACCTTTGCTTCGTCCTTTCGGATCTTCCCCTCCTGCTTGAGCTCGGCTTTCCTTGCCCTCTCGACATCCCTTTGCTGGTCTGTCCTATGATTAGTGGGGTTACAAAACCGGACCGCCAGCGTCCACGACCTACCTTTAAGCTTCCTGTGAATGTCCTGAATCTCTTTCTCCCCTCATCCTCTCCTTCTCAGCCTTCTCCTTCTTCCTCTCCTGTTCAAGCCTTTCCTCTTCCAACCGTGCCTTCTCCTCCTCAGCCCTCTCATTGATCTCGTCTATAAGTGGCTGGACGTTCTTGGCGGCAATTTTGTCCACCTCAGACTTATCAATGAACTTCCCACCGCCGATATCAACCTTCCCAGCGGTCTCATGAGCCGTAGCAGCGGATCTTGCTTGCGCAGCCACCATCGCCTTCCGGCCCCAATCATCCATCGTAACCTGGGGCACCCGCCCTGTGTCAGACTGCACCTTCTTATCCATCTGTTGCAACTGGGCTCTGACGTTCCGCTGTGCAGCCGCGAGCAGCGCCTCCTGGTCCCGCTTCCTCTTGTCCTCGTCCACCACGGACAGCTTATTGTTCAGCAGCGACATTTGCTTGCGGATCTGCTCCGACCGTCGCCTGTCCTCGAGCAGATCACCATCGCTGGAAGAGCGCCTCCGGGTCAGCTTGCCCTTGATGGTACCAAGCTTGGTCCGCTGCGGCGTGCCCGAGCCGTAATACTCCTGGAGCGACCGCTGCTTGTCGTGCTCTTCCTGCAGCTTGGCAAGGCGCTCTTGCGCGAGCCGGTACGCGGCCTCCTGAAGGCTGTTGTACACCAAGGGCGGCTGTTCCTCGTCCTGCGAGCTCGCAAGGCTGAAAGCGTCACCTCCGGGGAAGGATGCAGACCGTGCGTGCGCCCGGGTCGAGTTGTCGACCATCTTCTGCTGCTGGCCGTACATCTGCTTGGCCATGGCAAGGGCAGACGCATGCAAAACGTCGGCGCGGTTCTTCTCGTCGGTTTCTGGCTTGACCGGCGGGTGCGAGGTGAACATCTGCCTATCCATGTTGGTATAGGGGACGGAACCCGCTTCGCTAGCTGAGATGGTGTTTGCGCGTGGCGATGGCCGGTGGGCGATGGTAGCGGCGCTTAGTGCATACCCCTCGGCGCTGGATGGATTTGGCACCTTCTCACTTGCCGTTTGAGGCGACGACCTTGCTCTCGGCCGCGCGCCCGCCATTGCTCCCTTTGCAGCGCGCATCGAATTTTGGCGTGATAATTCAGGGCGTTCGGCAACCGGGGCCGGCGCCTTGGTTGCGTTGAAAGCCAGGTTCGCGGCTGTGGACACCCACAAAGAAGGAGGAGAGGCCGGCGGCTTTTGTTGCCGCTGTGCCCAACCAGCAGCAAGAAGCGCATCCGACGACCTGGGAGTCTCGGACTGGTGTCCCCGAGGGGAGGCTGGAGGGGAAGCGGTATTGGCCCATCCTAGAGTCGCCGCAGCACTCGCCGCCGCGTCGCCCGGCTTCAGCCCCGGAGATGGGTAACTTGGGAGATCCTGCGCATTTGCGTATTTTAGGGGACCAGAATGACCTAAAGGTTGAGGTTGTAAGCCGAGCACCACACGCGTTGTTTTTTTTGGAAGCACAGAGATTATGCTAAGGTATGCAATGCAAGGCAAGGCACAAAGCATGCAGCCCGCGCACGGCTGTTGGACTTACCAGGCAACACCATCGGACGAGATGCACCTCCAGCAGGAGACGTCACTGTTGCGGACGCCATCGGGCGATCGGGTATATCAGACGCGACGACCCAGTAACTAACTAAATTCCGACCAGCGGATAATAGCGTGGTATGCTATATGTTATAACAATATACTGTGTGTATAACTAGGTATACTGGGAAATGCGCCGTCAAACCGTAAAGGCGAGTGCGCAGTCCAGGTTTGTGACGCGCCAGGAAGAACAAAGATGAATCCCGAGTTCGTTGATGTCAGGAAAGCGAGTCAGTTTAGTTGAGTTGGAGGCGACGGATAACGCCGTCGGGGCAAAAGGAGCTGATGCTGTGGACTGAGAAGTGAGACACCGAGACACGAGGAACAAGGAACAACCAGAACTGGAGCCAAGCAAACATCCGACGATCTGTCTGATGCGCGCACCAAGGGTTAACGATTCAGGTCTCGGAATTTGGAAGGAAGAAACTGAAATGGCCCGGGTCTAGACCGATGTAGAAGGATTTTAGAGTCGAGACCCGTGAACAATGAATAAGTCCACGCTCCTGCTCGCGCATCCCTTCGGCGAACAAAGCAATGAGCAACCTGGAAGTCAGACCGACGTCATTGTAGACCCTGGCCCCCCTCGGCGGGCTTTGGTTGTTGGAAGGGCCCTGCAGTGCAACCTGCAGGCAGCTGAAGGAGTGGCTGAAATACCCCCCGCCTGGGCCCCGGTGGCCCCGCATCCCCACCCTGACAGGTGTCGCACAGGCCACTTTACGATGCTTGGCATTTCAACGATCCGACAACATCCTGGGGGACCCTGAGATCGTGCAGGATAGATGTTGGGATGGCGAGTTGATAAAACTTGGAACGGGATAAAGAAATAAAAGGAGGAATATGGGAGCAAGGCAGGCATTCAAAATCCCTTCTCCTCTCCTCCGAGCATATCGCTCTCACAGCTCTCCACACCCTTTTCGAGACCTCGGATAGTGCGTAGACCCTTGCTGCAGGGATCTGCAGTGCGGAAACAGGGACTTGTGACCGCCTGGGCAGCCATGTGCTGCACATGACAACCTTCCTCGACTAAGCTCCAGCAAGACCACTCGCCAAATGGAGGGTCTGTCCCGGACGCCCATTCGGCGACCAACTATTGGTTTGGACAACAGTTCTCAAACAGGCACTAGCCTGGAGCTAACATGACACATTCCTACACTAGAGGGGGGGCTAATATAGTTTGCACGATCGCGTATTGTCCATTCGATTCAACGGGAATCTCCATGTTCGCTCTTGGAAAAGCATGTTGGTGTCGTGTCACAAAGCAAATGCCATGTCGGTATCAGAATTTCATTGATGTGTGTTTGACACATGCTTAATCCGTTACGCCGAATAAAGTCCCCACAACCAGTCCCGTCCTTTTAACAACCCCCGTTTACATCTCGTGCAGCTGCTCCTTGAAAGCCACAGTGGGAGGCTGGGGCTTTCCCTCGTCCGCCTTGAGCTCACCCAGCTTCTCAGCACGGTAAGCCTTAGCGTACGGGTTAAGGCGAAGCTGAACCTGCTTGTTGATGAGCGGGTTCTTCTTCAGGACAGCACCACGTTTGGTGCGAGCCTCGCCCTTGGGACCGCGGACAACACTCTGGATTTCAGAGCTGTTGATGAGACGGGTAAGGTCGGCCTGGGCAACAATGCTCGACGGGAGGAAGAAGCCCTTCTTGCTGTCGTAAACAGAGTCGAGCTGCTTGATGGCAGCCGAAGTCCAAACGATAAAGCGGCCGAGGTGGCCACCGGGAGCAAGCTGGAGGAGGTTGAGAGCATCGACCGGGCAGGTCTCGACACCGGTGATGTTGCGGAAGCCCTTGACAAGATCCTTGCCATCGGCCTCGGCGCTGTAGACGACGAGGGGACCACGGCGCTGGCGGTGGCGGCGACCCCTGAGCTTGCCCTTACCGGCACGGATCTTCTTGGAGCCCTTGACCTTCTCGATATCCGGGCCAGCACCAACAGCCTTCAGGAGGCCGAGGGCAGCGGCGGTCTTGGCGACGGCCTCACCGGCGACGGCGGAGGAGTCGATGACCAGGGGAACCTCGGGGACGGTAGAGACCTGGTGGCCGCGAGCCATCAGGAGGGGAGCCACAGCGGAAGCGGCAAGAGCCGAGGCAGTAGCGAAGCGCCTATCATGAAAAGTCAGAACCGGCCCCCGACAAAAACCCAGCCTCCTTTCACATACTTCTGGCCCTGGTTGATCTTGACGTGCCACTTGCGCCAGATCTTGGTGGGGGCGAACATGCGGCCGGAACGGCACATGTTACCGAAAGCGGCCTGACCGGCACGGTGAGTACCACCGCCGGAGACACGGGGGATACGGGCAACGGCGCGACCTGTTTTCGTCCATCGTCAGCAATCGCCCAATTTCAAAACCGCGTTTCTTTCCAATCCGCCATATTCCCGAGTCCGCAACAATCCGTATTGACCACTGCCATTCCAATCTCTTCAAAACCACTCGGAGTGCCACTCACCAGTGCCCCACGACTCAGCAGAGGTCTGGTGACCAGCCTTCTCGCTGACGGAGTACGGCTGCCTCTTGTTCTTGGCCATGCCGGTGTGGACGTGCTTGACGATATCCGGGCGGATGGGGGCGCTGAAGACCTTGGGGAGGACCTCAGTGGCGCCGGTGGCCTTGCCATCGGCGCCGATGACGGTAACTGTGGGACGGGAGGCCATCTTGTCCGGGTATCGGGACAAGTTTTGTCGGCTGCAAAAGAGGCGAAAGTTAGCGATCAAAATCCGTGGTTTATTCCGTCGACGTGGCACGTAGCTGTCGAAGCTTCGATAACAACGGAAAATCGAGTCGTGCGGGCGTAACTCACCTGTACGTTGGGCGGGTTGTTGAAGATGCGAAAAATCGAGGCCGGCGGGAGCTCCAATTGAAATTTTGCAATATTCGGCGAAGTGTGCCCGTGGGGTTTGCCTGGTGGCCCTAATATGCACTAGGCCAGAAACGGTACGTGGTGGGGCTCCCGCCAGCTGGTTGCAGCCCCATCAGCCGACACAGCTCTCGAGCTTCAAGGAAACAACAACCCAATCGCAATGCATTCAGTGCATGGTGTCAAATTCACGCGGCGGCCAAAGTCATTGCCAAATTGTCCAAAAACATGGATGAAATAATACCATCTTTGGATTCTCATTTGGTTCCGCAAGCCGTCATTCAGACTGAGATGTATCATATACTTTCACATACGATTTCATCGGGAGCAGGTCTCTCAGTTTGGTTAGGACTGTCACCCACATGGGCAAAAAAAGCCAAACTCTAAGTGTAGAAGCTCGAGTTGTATAAACGAGACAAAAATTTCCGGAAGTCTGGAGAATATTCTTTTTACTCTATTTACATTTCTTTTACTCTGTTTCTACTTTTCATTCTTTTACCCCAGTTTTTCTTGTTACACCAACTTATTTTCCTTTGGTGTTCGGCTTTTTTTGGCCAGAGGGTGTGACTGTTTCGTTGCAACACTCGCGTATAGAATCGCTCTCTTCCACATCAGCACTTTATTCACTCATGATCCGATCTCGTTATTCTACTTTCAACAGCCCCAACCATTACTTCTCCGCCTAGCGGCCCTGGCGGCCGCCGAGATCACACATTCCCCGACAGCTGCTGGGGATGCGACCCCGGACACGACCCAGTGCACGTCAACCCCATGCTCGCCTGGTTTCTGATATTGGAGCACAGGATCTTGGCGTTGCCGCCATTCTTGGGCTTGATATTGATGTTCTCGAAATGGAACCCGTCACACGGCGCCGCTGCGCTGCAGTGGATCCCGACGGCGACATTGTACCGGCTCGTGCCCGTGATGTTCTGCCAGGTGATGTCGCTGATTTTGAGACGGGAGGAGTCGCAGTTCTGGTATGAGTCTGTCCTGGCAGGTTAGTCCTGGGTTCAGGGCAATGGTAGGTGGAATGGTGGGGGTTGGGGGATGACGGACAGATGCACGAAGTCACGTAGATGGGCTGGTTGACGTCCTCGAATTGCATGTTGCGGAAAGTGACGTTGCGGACGTAACCTGTGCCGGGGTACGTCTTGATCCAGCCGACGTTGCTCGAGTGCGTGGCCTTGATGTCCTCGAAGACGACGTTCTCGACATAGTCGGGCTGGTTGGCGTTGGAGCCGACGCTGCCGATGGTCATGACGCCGGATTCGTGGCAGGTCACGTTGCGGACGTGGATGTTGGTGCTGTTGCCCTTGACGCCGATGCAGTCCTGGAAAAGTCAGTCCAAGATTGAGAATCCAGGGGCAACTCGGGGCTTGACTTACATCACCACATGTGACGGTCCAGTTTGCGATGGTGACATCCTTCGAGTTCCAGGTATTCGTACCATCCGTATTCTGAGAGCTTTGACTGTTCTTCGAGTAGGTTTCCATGTCGAAGTTTGTCATGGTCACGTTCTGCGAGTGCGCAACAAAGGTATGCCAGAACTGCGCCATCCGCCTGTCAACATGGTTAGCAGCCACTTCTCCTTTCCACCCAACCCCTTTTCATAAAACAATAACAACAACAACAAAAGCCAAGAAGATCAAGCAGCAAGCCAGTAAAAAGAAGAAACCCACCAAGTAATCCCATCAATCAGCACGTTCGTGCCATGCCACACCGTCAACGAGATCGGCCTGCCATTAAAATTGCTCGCCCCCTTCGCCAGATCGATCCACGCCTGGCCATTCCCATCAAACAGCGCCTTGCCAAACCCCCTAATCGCAATATCCCTCCCGCCCACCCTCCACGCCGTCTGCCTCCCCGCATACGTAACCCCAAAACTCGCCTGCCGCCAGTAGGCCAGGTTGTCGCTGCTCCAGATCAGCGTGCCGTGGATCTCGACCGACACGTTGCGCAGGTCGGACGTGTCCATCACCTGCCGGATGTGGTAGGTCCCCTCGCGGAGGATGATGGTGCCGTCCTTGCCGCATTGTGTGAAGGCTGACATGATCTGGGGCGTGTCGTCAGGTCGGTTCTGTCGTGGGGCGATGATGAGGGCGGCGTCGTCGGCTTGGAGCTCGCTGCTGCTTCTTCCTCGGGGGTGGGATGCTGCTGCTGCCGGCGGCGAGCCGGGCTCCGCGCGCGGGTAGTGAGCCGCCTCGAGCCCCCAGGGGTCGTTTCTTCTGGCAGCGAGGTTGGCTTCCGGGTTGAGGTCGCGCTCCTCTGGGGGTACGGTGCCGAGGCTACGGACGGCGATGGCGGCCGGGGTCTCGGAGATAGGAGTGACGATGCACGTTGAGCCCTCCTTGACCATGGCGGCCGAGGCAGGGAGGATGACGGTGCTGAGCACCAGGAGGAAGGCGGTGGACCACATGTTGGATTCTTTGCTTGGAGATGAGGAGCTGTAGTTTTACGACGGCCGAGTTTCTCTTGGCTTCTTGTAGTGAAGCATCTCGGAGATACAGATACGAGAGACGTTCCCGCACATGATGTATTGAACCAGCCATGTGCTTCTGATAGGTGGGTATATTTTGCCCGTCCTGCATTTGCAGAGACCCCCAACGGCCGGTATCCGGGGAATGGGAGATGATATTGATTTTGGGGGCTTATTGATTGTGGTAGTCTTCCAGGGAATCCTGTTTGGTCCCCCGAGCTGGAGGGACCTCCGGCTGATTTCCAACACCACCCTACGAGGTGACGTTCAATCATAGCCGGACAAAGCTGGGGTACGACGACCGGAGAATTATAAGCTTTAATTTGGCACTTGATGCTTGTCGTGGCGGGTTTCTAGAATTAGAACTGAGATGCCGCTGCGTATGCCCATGTCTAGCAAATCGGGTGAATGCGAATCTCATATGTCCCATTTGATGTTGTACTGCTTCATAGCACAACCTGAAATCCAGGTTCTTTATTCCAGAGCGTGGTATCACAAACATAGCTAAACCGCTGCCCCTATGACGCCCAAGCACACCCCCCGTACGCAGACTGATTGAACTCTACTAACCCCTAACCAACATTACTCGACGTCCTTGAACTGCCTCGCCAAAGCTGCCAACTGATCCTGCACCCCCGGATCCTCCTGGTCCTCCCTCTGCAGCTCGCTGTATCTCGTCCTGACCTCAGCCAGGGTTCGCAGCCTATTGAGAACGCACGAGGCGAGGAACTCAAAGTCATCGTACTTGCAGGCCTCCAAGAACACACGGCGCATACGGTCGCTATACAGCTGGCACGCGGCAAGTGGCTTCGTCTGCCTGTACTTGAAGAAATTTCGCGGCATCTCGCTAGCGTTGTCCTCGTCTTCGATCATCGGCCAGACCACGGCATTGAAGCACTCCTCGCATACGGTGAACTCAGGTACGCGCTCCATGACGTGCCACTTGTAGTTCGGAATCGGGGTGTTGCGCAGGCACTCATCGTGGATCGAGATCTCCCGGATACGGTCGACAAGCTCCGTAAGATCTGGAGCAGTCCTACGGGTTAGCGCTTTATCGGATGTCGTCTTCATCTCTTCGAAGTAGTCGAAGAAGCGCTTCCGCTCCGGTACATAGTGAAGCTCGCAGATGCCGCGGGTTGCCTCATGCGAGCCCAGGGGTACAAAGATACCCGCCAGGTTTGGTAGAAGGACTTCAACCATCTTGGCACAGCCTAGGCAGACGTTGAATCTTGAGATAGGCCGCCTAGAGTTCGGCGCCATCATGCTATACCAGACACGTGATGCAGGCACGCTTCCCGCACAAGCCTGTGTCCGCGCTGCGACGGAAGCTATCCCTTGCAGCAGCCGGAGGTCAGGGAAGTCGTGTTTTAGCGTCATGAGGTAGGCGATGCGATACCAGGGCGAGGCGCCAAAATCGCAAGAGATGAGCTGGTCCCCGGTACGGATAGGGGCCGGAACAAACATGTGCTGGAATTCCGTGTTGGCAAACAACACTCGGTAGCAGCCGGGGCAAATCTCGAAATTGTCAGCCCTCTTGAGGGTAAGGAACTGGTCACTACCCGGTTTATTCCGAGCTTTGGTGGGATATTTCCACTGGCAGTCAGGGAGTTGGGCAAGGGCGTGGCTCGTCACGTCATCGTCGGCGGCGCCTTGTTCGGCGGAGCGGCCGGGTTGCCAATACAGCGTCGGTGACTGTACATCCGAAGATTCCTGCCGAGCAAGGGTCGCTACTGCACCTGGCAAGGGCCTGTCCAGAGTAGCCGCCCGAGGCAGCGTGCCCGACACTGGAGGTGGCAGCGTAGTAGAGCCATTGGCTGAGCCGATGCTTGCATCTCGAGAGTGCACTCCTGGCTGGGCTGCCTTGCCTTGAGCGGGGCGTCGAGACGGAGAGGCGCTGGCAGCGGGAGACGGTGACATGGAACGCTCGCCAACCTTCCTACTTTTATCAGTCGGGAAAGTTGCGCTCCGCGGGCTTGGCTGGGGTCCGTCATCCAAAAACGGAGCTGCTAGTGCCGTAACGGCTGCAAGCCTGCCGGCCGACCGTCGGACTTCGTCCGGTTCCAATGCCGGCCGGTTTGAATAGAGGCGGTCGGCACGATTGGAGCGTCGCTCCTTATAGCTATCGTCACTTGAGTACCCGTCCCGATCACGATTTGAGGAGCGAGGTTGACGCCTGCGGCTCGGCGATGTGTTAGGCATCTCCCTCGCGCCGCGGGGATGAGGCGGAGAGTTGCTATCCCGAGCTCTTCTCGGGGGGGACATGTCCCTCCGCGGCTTTTCTGCCATGAAGTCATCGCCCGGTGCCATGAAGGCGAGAATGTCATCGTCATTATAGTGACCGGATGGTTGTTGGGGGAATGGTTGCGGCCATCCACTGTCCCGGGCTGACACATTTGTGGTGGACGAGGCCCGCCGATGAACGCCTGGGCTCACTGAGTATCTGGATGAGTGGTGCGGCCGCTTTCTACCCGACACTTCAACCTCGGCATCCCTCCTGGTGGAGGGGCTACGGCCGGATCTCGGACCAGCGTCTGATCTGACATCCGAATAGGCTCGATCACGTCTCCGGGAGCTCTTGCTTTTAACCGCAGCGGGCGATAAAAATTCATTGTCGGACGGTCTTGCGCTGGACCTGTCGCGAGATGAGGAGTACCCCTGAGCCTCTTGGTGCACAAGGGGCTTCTCCCGGTCACGGCGGCTGCTTGAACGCCGAATAGATGGTTCATCCGGGTGGAGGTCGGTTGTAAGACGTGGCAAGTCTTGGTGGCTCTTCCGCTTCACAATTTCGGGCCGCCCCTTACGTGAGCCCGGACGTTCGTCTTCGAATCTTGAAGGGTTCTCCTTGGGTGAATCCCGTTTTCGCCTCTCCTCGTTCCCGCTCTCCCCGCTCTCTCCATCCTTTTCAGAGGGTACAATGACGTATTTACGACAGGTGTTCGCGTCGTATCGGGCCTGGGCAGTCTTCGGTTCGTCCTCCCCAGCAGCGCCCGGAACAATCACGAATCGACGCTCCGGGTTGTGCTCGTGTACCGGGAGTAGGATGGGCTGCTGGTCAATGTCGCCGCGGTGCTTGGGCCCCTCGTCAGACGAGTCCGACACGACCGAACTAAGGTGTTCCTTTGCTAACGACTCGTCTTCATCCTCGACGCAGGGTGGTGGCGGCCGTTTTGTGCGTGATGGCAATCCTGCTGCCCTGGGGACACCGATACTGGGCCTAGACGGTTCGTACGGCCGACGTTGTGAATCGTAACTGTGACCATGCTGCTGTCAGGGAAGGGCCTAGAGCGAACCAAGCTCCACACAACAGCTTGACAAACGACTTACGGGTGGGGGCTCCTCGAGCGCGCGGTCCTCCACGACCCCGTCTCTAGGAGTCTCTCAATAGCGTCCCTTTCAACCATCCTTGTTGGTAAAGTTGGTCATCTCTAGTGTAGGACTGTTGTGTTGTGCTGTTGAGGAGACACGAATGCTGCGCGGGCGGGGTGGAATCTGGAACCTGGAACCTGGAATCGCTGATTCGGGGTCGATTCTTTTTTATCTGATGGTGGGTTTGGCCCGAGCTTCCAAGAGCTCTGTGTGGTTTGTGGCTTGGCGCCTTGCGAATCAGAGTGCGTTCCCGGGTGTTAAGAATCAAAGAGGTTGAGAACTTGGAGCTCGTGCGCAAGTCGACCGTGGGAAGAAGGACGGTGTTGGGCCAGGAACTGGGGCTGCGAGGACTCCCAACCAAGCAGGTGGAAGTGCGCTGGAGGTGGGGTGGGGCTAAACTTGTTCAGCAAACGAAACGGCCGCTAAAATAGGCCAGACCGAAAGACCAATTGGTTGCAGCCCGTTTTGCAACTGTTTGATTCAGTTGTGTTGTGTGAAGTAAGACAGCATGTCAATCTGGGCGATACTCGGAAAATATGATAACGGCGCTTTGTGTCAAGATTAATGGTTAATATATGGATTGCGGGTTGTTGCACGACCGGTCTTTGAGTTGCCTCCAGCTGCCCGGTTGGGTGTTCGCATGACATAAGGGAGGTTGTTGGGCGGGCATCTCCCCGGCAACTTCCCGTCTGCCCTTCCGTGTCTCTCGCACAGACCGGAGGTACCAGCTACCCCACATTCTGTTTACCCAATATTCGAAGATGGAATTCATGGCGTTGTCCGTTCCTGACGAGCCCAGAACCGAGGAATCGGGGCGGTGCCGTTTCCTGAGAAGCAACCTGCATCCAACCCATCCAACCATAGGCTGATCTGGATGCCAGAAAGTCTGCAAGAGGGGCTGCCGTCCTGCAGCTCACCTCCCCCACTCTGCGCTTGCGGCGGGCCCGACACCGAGCCTTGTGGCTGGACCCCTCTCGACCCTAGCGGGCTTTCACCATGGCTGACCGCGGCCGGCCTCTCCCGTAACCAATGAGATCTTGGAGAGAATGGCGTTTGTGGGTCCCTGCTGTTGGTTCATCTGCCAGAGGTCCGTTTCACGAGCTGAGACGAGGCCGATATTTGTGCCAATTGTGTTTCTGTTGCTCTATCGTGCTCCCATTCTCGACAGCCCGTTCCCCTGTGGAGTTCCTGGCAGTGCCTGGGTTTGGATGTTTTTGAACAGGGACCATCACAAATCTCGAACAGGGTTGGCTGGTCGCATCGACGTCATCTCAGTGGGGAAACTCAGCCCTGTGGACCTAACCAATCTCGGCAATTTCGATGCATCTTTTTGCATTCAACCACCAACCGTAGATTGCCAAGCCCAACCCGAACTTCGTCCCATCCGGGCATGCACTTCACCACAAGACAAGGGTCATCAATATGAACCACGTTGCATGTTTGAGGCTGCTCTAGAGGTATTACCCTTAGATCTACGGGATGCGCTTGGTGTTGACCGCTATCTCACCGTAACCCAGAGTTTTCTTTGTTGGCAACACTGCCTACCATCTATTTGATTCGCAATAATTAGGTGGTTTGGGGGAACACGGCAGGTCAAGGCGACGGGCGATCCAACCTCCATAGCACTCCGGGTTGCGCAGCCCCCAAGTTTTAAGCACCTGATTCCTGTTTTCTTGGATGGAACGCTCCTCCGTGGGCCAAAACTGATGAGCCTCTCCCTCACATATCACTGCCCACTCTGCCACGCATGCTTGGTATATGCACCCTCTTCCTCCGCCCTTGTCGTAACGTGAAGCCTCCAACAGTACACGCCTTGCTCTCCTGAACTCCCCAGAATACATTGTTACACATTTCTATCCTCCAAACTCGATCTCCCGGATCGACCCTGTGAGGCCTCTTCTGACCGGGCTTCTTTACGACGAGGCATACACATGTCAGCCTGTGTAGGCTACGGAAGGCTGTTCTGGTCATGCTTCTACTCAGTCTGCATACATGCAAGACGTCGAGGTGGGAGAAGTGACTGGGCATCGCCCTTGTCTACATGCCGGAGCCGTCCGAAAGGCATCTGTGTACGTAACTACGTTACCCCGAAGAGGCGGCCACGAGACTCGGGAGACAGGGCTGCCTGTCACTCCGAAGCCGAGAGCGGTAGCTTAGTTTTGAAATCTGGCAAGGCTAATATAGTTATTGGTATTTATCGATTAGCCCACCGCATTTGATTCATGTCAAGCAACCCTGTCATGTGTTTAGGAGGCGGGAGGCAATCAAGAGACGCTGTTCGATTCACAATATTGAGCTTAGATATGTCTGCTATATGATCACAGTTAGGCGAGCAGGCAGGTAGGCGCGGCCCCTGTGGAAGTGGAAGGGTAATTGGGGCTGCTCTTTTATCTGATCTCTTCTACGCTCTAAAACTTGTGGCCTGGGGCTGCCGAGCAGGGTATATGTATTAGATCCCGCACTCACACTGTCACCGCCTCCTCCCAATTGAAGCCAAACAACGATTTGGCTCAGCGGTATTGGAAGGAGGACCGGTTCGACTCCCCCTCGCGGCGCAAAACCCTCGGGTTTTCGTAACCGTCAACCTTCATTTGACCGGCAAATGGAGCTTGACGGTGAGCTTTTTGTATTTTATTCGATGCCTTTAACTTGGTAACTACGTATTTATTACTCCTGAGCTACCTGGCGCATTATTATTAGTTTAGCTTCTACAATTGTATTTTATTCTACATTCTTTCTCCTCGTTAGAGGAGGAAGATAGGACGAAGTACAATGTGATGTACATTAAGAATCATGGATGTAGTTTAAAACTGCTTATGAACTGTGAGATGCTTAGCCACAAGCTTCATAGACACGAGCCGATATAGGAACTCAAAACTGGTAATGTTTTCCTTGGTGTTGTTGCTCGGCATCAGCTCACCCGAGATAATATATACATGTACTTCATTAGGTACATGACCCCGTTTATCCATTGCCCGAAGTGATCCGTCACATCGCGCATTTTTATCCCGAGACCCACCAAAACTTCCTCAAGCCAAGCAAGAAGCTCCCACCTTGTTGAGAGAGCTCTAACGGGCTGTTGCCGCATTAATTGGCAATGGAGTTTGCAAGGGCGGCGTCGGCTCGCGGGCTGCTAAGATGGCAATCGTCACTGACCCGACCAAGAAGTTGGGTATACCACCCATGTCGGAGCAATGTCGCCGCCGTCGTGTCCCGGCGTTTCTTGTCGAGAAGCTCTCAACTCTCGAGTGCAGCAACACCACCTCCAGCACCATCTGCACCACTTGCACCACCTCCACCATCGGATAAGCCCTACTATGTCACGACACCCATATTCTACGTTAATGCCGGTATGTTTTTTTCTTACCGGTTTACCGCCAATCCATCAAGAGCTGCGATGGTGGTAAATGTTAACATGTCGGCCTCGTAGCGCCGCACATCGGGCACATGTATTCGATGGTGCTGGCCGACGTGTTCAAGCGATGGCAGATCCTGCTCGGCAACAAGACCTTCTTTTGCACCGGCACCGACGAGCACGGCATGAAAGTGCAGCAGGCCGCCGCCCTCGCCGACATGGACCCCAAGCGTCTCTGCGACGAGAACGCCGAGAAATTCAAGGAGATGGCGCGGTTAGCCCGGATTGACTACGACCGCTTCATGCGCACCACCGATCGTGACCACGTCCAGGCCGTCGAGCACTTTTGGTTTCTGCTCCGGGAAAAGGGGCTCATTTACGAGACCAAGCATGAGGGCTGGTACAGCGTGGGCGACGAGTGCTTCTACCCGGAGTCGCAAGTTGTCAAGCACCAGGAAGCGTTCACGGGCGCTGTGTACATGGCCTCAGCCGAGACCAAGAACAAGGTGGAGTGGGTCGAAGAGAAGAACTATTGCTTTCGCATGACGGAGCTCAAGGACAGGCTCCTAGACTTCTACGAGAAGAACCCCGGGTGGATCGAGCCGGCATTCCGCATGAACGAGGTTGTCGACTGGGTCAAGAACCACTTTGAAGACTTGTCCATCTCCCGGCCGGTTCAGCGGTTGAGCTGGGGGATCCGGGTCCCCGACGACCCGTCCCAGACCATTTACGTCTGGGTTGACGCTTTGGTTAACTATATCACCGCAGCTGGCTTCCCCGACTGGGCCCCCGGCGAGTCGCGCAAGGGTGGCTGGCCTGCCGATGTCCACGTTGTCGGCAAGGACATCATGCGTTTCCATTGCGTATACTGGCCCGCGCTGCTCATGGCTCTAGATATTCCACTGCCACAGAAGGTGCTGGTCCATTCACACTGGACACTGAACAGAAAGAAAATGTCCAAGTCGGTCGGTAACGTAGTCAATCCGCTGTACGCTATCAACCGATGGGGGGTTGACACAACGCGTTACTATCTCCTGGCTCACGGCGGCATCGCCGACGATGCGGACTATAGCAACGACACTCTTGTGGTTAACTACAAGAAGTATCTCCAAGGGGGCTTTGGCAACCTGCTCGGACGCCTCACGAGGCCTAAGCTGTGGAACGTGCGAGACCTCGTGGTGCGTTCCACTACCGAGTATGATTCTGATGTCACGATTCCCCTGCCGATGCACCAAGATCTCTGAACAACGTTGAGAAAATGTTGCAGGACGCTGCGTCTGTTGTTGCCGGGCGAATGGAGAAGTACGACCCTGTTAACGCCATCCGCAAGGTCTTTGCGATTGGCACCCAGGTGAGTCAGGTTTGATCCGGTTCTTCAGCTGGCCAGCGCCGTCGCTAATACGATTTTAGCTGAACGAGTTCCTGTCACGGACGCAACCGTGGGCGTTGGTTAAGTCACAAGACCGGGCAGACCGAGCAGCCGCAGACAAGGTACTGTTCCTGGTAGCCGAAGGCCTGCGGATCTCAGGTATTCTTATGCAGCCATTTCTACCCGACAAGGCTGCCCAACTGCTTGACACCCTAGGCGTCGCCCAGGATAAGCGGACGTTTGGCCATGCCATCCCGCGGTGTGACCTGGATTATGGAGTCCCGACGGTGGACCCCGGAAGCGGCCGCG
This sequence comes from Chaetomium olivaceum, assembly GCA_039881045.1. Lineage (NCBI taxonomy): Eukaryota > Fungi > Ascomycota > Sordariomycetes > Sordariales > Chaetomiaceae > Chaetomium > Chaetomium olivaceum. The sequence goes on along the minus strand of JAYWVB010000042.1, from coordinate 139,227 downwards.
CTGATGGTCTCTTCCCTCCCCTGATCGAGGACATGGATGTCGAGTTTCCCGGGTCTTCCAAGAGTAGGCAGAAGGCGAAGAAGAGCAAGCACCCGGATGCGCAGACGGAAAACTAAGGTGGTGCACTCGGCACGTCTCAGAACGCGGATTTGTAGGTGTGTACTACTAAACGGCGTGTTGTATATGATACTGGCTCGAGGCCTGAGATACCCTATCACCATCCTGTACACCAATAGATACGAATATACGGTTCAAAACACGATGGGAAAACACACCACGATGACGGCCGTCCGCGAGTGGGCCAATGCTCAATTGCAGCATAACCCCGATAACCAGCAGAACAATCCTAAAAGCAGAGCAAAAACAACTCACTTAAAACTCATCGAGACATCACTGTGAAGGACGGCAAAACCTAACGTCGAGCGAGAAAAATGAGACTCAACGAGTTCACCGGTATGTTAACTACTCTCTGGCCGAGAATAGACTCAAAACTAACCCCAACCTTCTCACCCATCAGCTATCTCAACAACACGGGCGCTGCTCGTCCCTTACGACCGCCGCCATGTCCCGACTTATCACGCCTGGATGGAGGACCCGGTATGCCACTATCCCGCGCTTTTCTAGCCCCCTAACTACTCACCCAAACCACTCAAAAACTAACCCCACTCAGGCCATCCAAGAAGCTACCGCCTCCGAGCCCCTCACCCTCGAGGAGGAGTACGAGAACCAGGAGTCGTGGCGCGCCTCACACGACAAGCTGACTTTTATCGTGTGCGAGCCCCTTACACTCGGTGACAGCTCCAGCACCAGCACCAGCACCAGCACCGACAGTAATGAAAATGGCACCAGCAACGACATTCCCATCGTCTGTGCCGGTAAGGCGGACAGTCCCGAGCGGATGGTGGGCGACGTCAACCTATTTCTGTACCCCTACGAGGAGGAGGGCGAAGATGGGGATGAGGACGGCGAACCCCCTTCCGCAGCCCCTGAGTTCTGCGTCGGTGAAGTCGACATCATGATCGCCGGCCAGCAGCACCGCGGTAAGGGGATAGGCCGGGCGGTGGTGCAAGGGTTCCTGCAGTACGTGGCGCGCAACGTGGTGGGCATCATGCGGGAGTATGCCGATGACAAGGACATGGTGTCGGCGCCCGGGCTGAAGCTGTTGATGGCCAAGATCAACCAGGGGAATGAGAAGAGCCTGGCGTTGTTTAAGAGTTTGGGGTTCAAGCAGGAAGGGAAGGCGAACTACTTTGGGGAGGTGAAGCTCGTGCTTCGAGATCTGGACACGTTCGCAGCGGAGGTTCCGGAGGGGTACGCAGAGCTGGTCTATTCGCGGAAGGAAAGCCAAGACGACGGGAAACAACAGCAACAAGAACAACAATAAACCCGGTTTTCGTGGTGAAAAACAACGCCATATCGCCCGATCCATCCCGCCCCGCCTTGTCCTTTTACTCTATCCCATACGTCGCCTTGTATTTGGCCAGGATCTCCGCGCTGGTGTGCGACCCCCCGCAAACTACCAAAACCACATTCCTGCTCGCCACTCCTCATCCGTCAACCCCTTCCCAAGCTGCCGCCTCAACTCGCCATTATACGCCGTGGCAATCGTTGCACCGCACGCCACCTCAATCAGTATCCTCGCATCATCCAAAAACCGCACGCACGCCAGCGCGGCCTCCTTATCAGTCACCGTCGAGCAGACCATGCCCTCGGGCCCCACCTTCTGGAACCACTCCCACGTCTTCTCCGACACGCGGCGCGCGCCCAGGCTGGTCGCGATGGAGGTGATGCCGGGCAGCGTGACCATCTCGCCGGCCTGCACGCTGGCGTACAGGCTCTCGGCCCCGACCGTCTCCATAGCAAGCACCCGAGTGCTGGTGCCGAGCCGCTTCGCATTGCGCTCCAACCCTTCCATGACACCGTTCAGCAACCCACCACCGCCCACGTTGCACACCACCGCATCCAGCCCGCCCCGGCCCGAGAACCTCCCGCCGACGGCGCCAAAGTCCAGCGCGATCTCGTCGACGAGGGTGGCGGCGCCGGTCCAGATGTCCGGGTGGTCAAAGGGCGGCACGTAGACCTTGCGCAAGCCGTCCTCCTCGGGGGTGAGGAGGGTCTCGCGCAGGAAGGCGTCGGCCTCGGCCCAGCTGGCGCCCGTCTGGATGACCTCGACGCCGAGCTCGCGCAGCTTGCCGATCATGAACTCCGAGGTCGAGGTGGGCACCACGATGGTGGCGGGCCGGTTGAGCATGAGGGCGGTGGTGGCGCAGGCGAGCCCCGCGTTGCCGCCGGAGGAGCAGTAGAAGTGGAGGCGTTCGGAGGGGAGCGTGGTGGAGGACGCCGTGAGCATCATGTTGCCGATTCCGCTGGGGTTGAGGGTTAGTTATGCTGAGGGCAGTGAGAGGTGTGTGTGTGTGTGTGTGATGGTGCTTACCGAGACTTGAAGGAGCCGGAGGGTTGGGTGTTCTCGAGCTTGAGGAAGATGTTGCACCCTGCCGCTCGGGAGAGGGGCGGCGAGGAGATGAGGGGTGTCTCGACCCATGGCTTGGGCGGGTCGGGGGAGAAGGAGCCCATTGTAATGGTGGTGGATGGGTAGGTAGGTAGTATCTGGTGGTGATGGTCTGGTTTGGTGGTGTTGAGTTCAGGGTATTGGTGATTGCTTGCCAAGACTGCGTGTAAGTCGCGAGATGTCCAGAACGTCAATCGGCAAACGGTCCACGCCGACTCTTATATCAATGACGGGAGCCGGGACGATCAGGAACCGGTGAACTCCTTTGGCATGCAAAAGGCCACCTCTTTGCCGTACCACTGGCTTCCGTTCGCTTCCGCTCACTACCGCTCGAGTGCCGGTATCGAGTACAGCCAGGTACCTGATGATCCCTACTTCTCGCCTGCCACGAATGCCGAGCCGTTACCCTACAATTACAAAACGCAAACTCAGACGTTGGTCCGGTGATGTCGACTATTACTTGAAAGAAACCAGGACTTCCACACCCATGCCCGCAGTTGGAGAACAACGCTGGCATTTATCCCTGCACCGAGACCCAGCAGAGCGCCACACATCAACAACTCCTGCTCGCCTCATCCGGAAGGTCGGTCTGCCAAGAGGAGGTGCTGCATGCAAGATTTAGGGCGTGGTCGGATCGGGGGATTTTACTTGGTGGAGTCTGGGCCGACGATAAACGACGGTTTCTTTCCGGGGGGCCGAAAACCGGAGATACGCGCGTTGCCGCCCTTCGGTCCACACCGACTCCAGTATTCCGGGGTACTCATGTATTTCGTGCAGGAAGCTCCGGGAAGTCCCTTATTGGGCTGGGGGCCGATGCCGAGCCGACGAGGCGCACGATGCTAGCCGTTTGTTGTGTTATCGAGGCCCAGTCCGTCGTTTGTCATGGGCACATGACCTAGGGACATGGGATGCGACAAAGTCTAGAACACGCCGTTGGTACGAAAACCGCTTGATATTGATGGATTTGAATCAGACCGCAGGCGCAATCCGATAATCCGTGATGACAACGCGCTATTGGGGCACGAGGACAGGCCTGCTGGTGAGGTAGAGCCGTTGGCCAAAGTGTAGCGGACGGACACTGGAATTGGATCTTCATAATAATACGGGTGGCGGCCATCCAGGGGTAAAATATGACTCGGGCCTCCGCTTCCGAATAGTTCAGTCAACCTGGACCTGGTTATTCACGAATTGGCAACCATTGCCTGGTACTCTTAGGCTTCTCTGGGAGTTCATTATCTGGCTTGCTCCGAGTCTTCTTTCCCAGCGGATCAGCAACAGGCCACCTTACTTCGGCACCGAGAAGTAATGGCCATGTCTGAGAATGCCAACGCACTGGTAGTGGTGGGATCGATCAGGTTGAAAAGCCCCAGATAAGGTGTTGTGCCCCTGCCTCGGGACATCCGTCGTTGACAAGTGCTTTGCGATAATCTTTTGGGGACGATGGGATTTGTTTCGCGATGCTGCAATATCCACACATGGAGAAAGAGCTGGTACGTTGAAAGAGTGTGAGACCAAATTGCAGTTGTAGGGTGTTGGGCGACATCGTCTTTTTTGGAGTTTGGATTTCGACAGGAGTGATAGAAAACCGAAAAGAATTTTAGCATTCACACTGGTAAGATAGCTCCAGGTATCGAAGTAATTCCAGTATACTAATCTGTAAGATACAGGTATCAGAAGGCTTCCACATTGCTTCGAGATGGCCTCGGCTTCGAGTTGTGACTTCCTTCTGAACTCACTTACACGGCCGGCACCTGGCAGTCTAGGGAAGCTTCGTCCTTTCCCTTGGACAGTTTCCAAGTTTAGACTCCCTCAGCACAGTGCCAATGCATTTCAACTTTCGATTTGGAAAATGGAACCTATTGTGCTCTGGATGTTTAATTCAGGTGCAGAAATATTCTACTTTTCATCACCACCTGGTTGCTCACTCCGGAGCAAGAGATCCCTAAGTGCAACACTGCTTCACCACATTTTGCACGGCTGCACTGGGTTTTCTTAGTGGCCTGCATTCTCAAATCTTCTACCTCTCCTACCTTCTTCATTTATATATTCACCTAGAATCTAGGTGTATAGCGAGGAGATTCATGCTTCGCTCCTCAAGTCAAGTTGACTGAGGATTTCCTCCGCACCTTCCCGGCACACCTCAAGCACCGTGGGGCATTGGGCTCACTACACACACCAAGCGAACTTGGTTTATTCATTCTTTTGACCTTCTTTACGTTCTCAAAACTTTTCCCATTCCACAAAAGAGTTCGCTTTTTATTGTTTTCGCACGGCCTCTCAACATCGCTCCCAGGCAAGTTGCCTGGAGTAGATACACCAGATCCCATTCTCCATTTCACACTCACAACAGCCCTTCCTTTTAAATTGCTCTCTTGTGAGGTAAGTAGAGAAAAGCTTCCAGTCATTCAAATCAATCCTTGATCTTACCATTGCCAGTTTCTGGCCGCATGAAAATTATCCACCCAGAAAGGTCAACGCTTGGTGTCAATGAGGACTCTTGTTGACATGCCCTTTCATTCATAGACGCATTTCTTTCCCACTGAAAGCAGTGGTACCATTGCAGAGAAAGAGATGACCTAGGGAATTGATAGCTCGCAGCGGAATTGCGATACAGGTCAACCTCTCTTATCATCCTGCTCTCAAGATGGCAACTCAACCGAACCCATTCCATGCCGCCCTCGGCGGTGCCAACCATCTCACTCTGGCCGAGATTGAAGCTGCTACCATTGGCTCCAATGGCTTCAACAGGTTCCAGAGACAGGCAGTTCAACCTCGCCCCGAATTCTCAAAAGTCTCAGCATGGCTCTCGCATCAGGGTGTGCATATGGGCGAGGAGTATTTCGTCGACGTAGTTGAACCTAAGACGCCTCGGTCAAACCGACACAACCCCATTTTCATCCCCGATGATGACTTGGAGTCGACGGCTCAGCCGCATGGCCGCACCGTACGTGCTGATACGACCGCAAGAACAGACCGCGGAGTGCCACCGTACACCCCCCCTTCATCTCGACCTTTCTCGTCCAAAAGCCTCAAGCGCAAGGTGTCCGACCTGGACGACGATGTCGTGGAGGTCCTTGCTGCACAGCCACCTCGCAGCATCCGGACACACCGCCCGCGCCCGACGCCTATTATTGATTTGACCAAGGGCGATCGCCCGAAGCGTACAAGGTCCTTTATGGGAAATAGGGACGACGATGTCATGATTGTCGATCCTCCGGCCGCTGAGATACGTCGTGAGCTGCAGGAATTCCTCCATGGAACGGCGGAGGGCTCGGATATACCGCCTCAGGGGCGGTTGAGACGGACACACATGGAACAGGTTGCTGAGGTTGAAGGAGCACAGCGACTGCGCTCTCACGAGATGCCGCGTGAGTCAGCTGCGCCCGAGGCAAACCCCAACGAGACAGTGGCCTTGCTCCAGAGTGTTGAGTCAGTGACCCATTTCTTCACCCTGGCAACAGAGACCCGGGACAAGATTTATCGTCACCTGCTGGTTTCACCTAGACCCATCCACGTCCAGCATCTTTGGACGGATCTTGCTCGCCGCTCCACCCGCCGCGGAGCTCGTGGCGACGGCATCGGGGGCACCAATATTGATATTGGGATTCTGACAGTGTGCAGCCGCGCCGCCCTGGAGGGTACTCGCATCCTTTATTCGGAGAACACTTTTTTCTACCTGTTGCGAGATCCGGAGGTCGTCGAAGTGACAAGCGGCGGCGGACGGCGAAGCAAGCGGGTCGCCCATCGTAGAGAGCAAGAAAGCCGCAGCATCAATCTTGCTAGGTACGGCCATCTCATCCGGCGCATGGCCATTGAGCTGGAGCCAAACCGCACAGCCACTTCATACGAGAAGCTCATGAGTGCCGCTCTCGAAACCCTCGCACCCAACGGTGCAGACTCGCTCCCGTCTCCGCCCCGTCCGCTCTGCAGCTCTATCCACCTGCACACGCTGACCATCACCATCTCGCCGCTGTTCGAGGCCAGCCGCCGCACCGTAGGAGACATGGTCCTCCGCGAGGGCCGCTTCCTCAGCATGGTGAGCTTCTTCAGCCGGGGCGCACCGGTGCTCAAGGCTCTGCAGCGCCTCAACGTCGAGTTCCTGCGCATCAACGTGCACGTCAACTCGGACATCAAAGTCAACCGTCTCGGCACAGCCAGCTCCTGGATCGACCCTGCCGCGGACGACGTCAGCGACTCGGACGACGACTCGCACGACGACTCAGACTCCTCCTCTGGCAGCGCCCAGCAACAGCTCAAGAGACGCCACCTTGAGACAACCATCGACCTGCGCTACCTTCCCCGGCACATGGAGACGCTGCGGCACCAGCCAGGGCCCTTAGGCCGCCTCTGGGAGAACGATGTGCTGATGCAGGAGAAGCTGCGGCAGAAGGGCGCCGAGGCCGCCGACACCCTGGCGCATCTGCGCCGACACATCGAGGACGCCTGTCTGCGGCCGGAGTTTGCCATGCGCGGTATCTGGGAGGATCATGGGGCGGCCGAGCGGAGACGCCGAGAGCAGCGCGCGAAGGAAGACGCGCGGTTCGATGCCGATGCGTATGATGATACGGGGGATGAGGGCGGGGATGAGGACAGTGAGGATGAGGAGAGGGCTGCAAGGCGGATGAAGTCGCTGATTATCTCGATTGATCGCGTTGGTCAGGAGTTGCGGGCGTATCGTGCTTGAGGGTACTGGCGCTGCTGTGCTCGGAGGTGAAGGGGGTTGACTAAAACCGGGGTTTGCTGAACGGGGTTCGGGAGTCGATCAAGTGGATGGACTTAGGGGGCGTTAAGGATGGGTTCGGGGAGGGCATGCATTCTGACCATTTGCGATGGCATTTTAGTTGGCGTTGAGCAACGGGTGATACACGGGGAATTTCCCACCGAGATATCACAGACATATTCGAGGGAAGATCTTCGCGGTAGGTAGATATCGGCGACAGCTCAGCTGGGCAAAACAGGACAACCTTGCTCTAGGACATCGGGCTCGCCCTACATTAATATTCTTTTTTTATTCTTTTCTTTTTAGCTAGACTCGAAAATCAAGCCGTGATTTTCACCTTTGACACGTCGAGCGTCTCGGTGTCTATCAGCACGATCTCCTTGGTCGCTGCGAACGAGGGGACCAAGATTAGCCGCACCATCTGCCCCTGCGGGCTCTCAATGACCTTGGTACCGAACTCGGGTTGGCAGCCCACGAAGTAGAGGTGTGGACAGTCCTTCATAACGAAGGGCTCATCGTCTTGGAAGGGGTACGACCCTGTTTTGTTTTGTGTTAGCAAGTCTTTTCTCTTCCACCGCTCCATAGGAGCTCCATAGGAGATGTGATAGTGGGTGGGTGAGTAAAGAGACTGAAAACTTACACAGCGTATCCGGCGCCGTTGGTGCGCTGCACCGCCACCGGCACATGGCCTCCATCATGCCTAGCCTGTCATCGCTATCGACATACTTGCAGATGTCGTCCAGGTTCTGCCCGCCCGTGCCCAGCACGCGCCACCCCTCCACCTCCCCTCCCACCACGGGTTGGTGACGGGATCGAGCCACCCCGGCTGTTCTGATGATGCCCCCGCCGACCCTAGCGCTGGTGCGGCCGTGTACGTGCGCGCGTTCGGGAACATGGCCGGTGGATTGGTTGCTGGGGGTAGCTAACGTTGGCCGGGTCTTGAGCGCCCGGGAGGAGGGTGATGGGTATGGTCGGGAGGAGGGAGGTGAGGAAGGTGTCGAGGAGCTGGGAGGGGAGCGGGTTGTACGAGGCTGAGTCGTAGCCGTACTTTTTGAGGACCTTTTTGTCGGCTGCGGGGTCGTGTTCGGAGGGTTTTGCGATGGAGTTACCGGCGATGATCAGCCGGGAGATTTGGGAGAGCTCGGATTGCGCGGCGGGGTCGAGGGCTTCGCCGAGGAGGAACTCGAGGAGAAGGTTGAGCTCCATGGCGTAGGAGGTGTCGGCGCCTGAGAACTCGAGGCCGGAGACGATTGCGATCTTTTTGGAGGGCTGGGGGCGTGAAGAGTCGGTCATCTCGACATCTTCGTCTTTCAGTTTTGGTTTTTTGTGGGCCTTGGAAAGGGACCAGCGGCTCGGCTGTGGAGGGAGGTCGGCGAACTTGAGGTCGATAACCTCGAACTGGCCGTCCGAGTTCTCGGTGCCCATGACCGCGATAATACAGCCCGTGACAAGGAAGAAATCCTTGAGCACGCTTCCCACCAAAGGGACCCGACCGGAGTCGTCCTCCAGCATGATTGACTCTCCCCCAGCCCCGTCATAGTAGTGGTCGGCCGTGGTAGGGGCGAGATCCAGCGCTGATTCAAGTCAATGACCCAGGCCTGACGAGTCTCTGGGCATGGCACTCACATCTTTGGAGACATCTTCAAGCACACTGGGTTTGAGCGGCATGTCCATGTAGACGGTGCCAACAACCCAACATAACTGGCCCTGGCGCACATCCAAGACACGGTCTACCTTGGTCGCGGTCTCGCCGCCTAACTTAGTATCTTGCCATGCTGCGGTAGCAACCTCTTCTACGGCGGGCCTGATTTTTGTGAGACGGAGGAAGTATATGTCGGCAAACTGCTGTTTGTATTGCCGGTCGTTTGGTAGAGAGAAGTTGTCAAGGGATTTGTAGTTCGATTCGGGACGCTCGAGGCTGCTAGTCGGTGTATCGCTACAGAACAAATAAGTTAGTTAGTAACCGGTTCGATGCCTTTTTGCTAAGCGTGAGTCCTACGAAGGCTTCTGAAGCAGACCTGTGCCTGCAAGTTCGTCGAGAGTCACCATTGTTACGATCAGTAGTACTGAGGTCCGGCGTTGTGATGGGTTCCAAGTTGCAGGTCAAGACGCGCTTAACGAAGCTTGACGCGGTAACTCTCCTCACACCCTTGTAACCAGCAATTAACAGACCGCGTCTGGCAGGTGCCCCGCTGTGAATGCCCGCCAACCGGGGTGCGATAAGATCGTGGGGTTGCTTATCGGGCCTGGACTTTTTGCTGCAGGGACAAAAAAATCTCGAGATCTGGTCGACCCCTGCCACTGCTAGACAAGACGGCCCAGGAAACCAATTGTGGAAAACATAAGGGAAAAGGAAATAAGAAGAAAGATACGCCCTGAATTGAATAACCACCTCTCTCGAATTAACCATACGACAACTAGACAGGGCAATGGACGAGCCAATGGTGGACGCCTCCGGGGCGCAGGTCAAAGTCACCTTCACCACGATGGAGGCCGATCTCCAGCTTCCCGAAACTAAGCGACAGCTCCTCGTGCCCGCAGATATCCGCCGCTATGGCCTTTCTCGTGTCCTCAATTCCGAGTCGATGCTTGACACTGGGTCCATCCCCTTCGATTTCCTCGTTAACGGCAGCTTCCTCCGAACCAGCCTCGAAGACTACCTCACCAACAACGGCCTCTCGCTCGAATCCAACCTTACCCTGCAATACGTCCGCAGCTTAATACCTCCGGTTTACGAAGCCAGCTTTGAGCACGATGACTGGGTGAGCGCCGTCGATGTGCTCTCCGGGAGCTCGCCATCAGGCCGCTGGTCGGGCGACAGCTTCCAGCGCGGACAGGACAGGATTCTCTCCGCTTCGTTCGACGGTCTGCTGAGGATATGGAACGCCTCTGGCCAGGTCATCGCGACATCCCCCTCAGGCAGCCACGGCGGACACACGGCTAGCATAAAAGCTGCCAAATTCCTCACCAGCACCCAGCTCGCATCCGCCGGCATGGACCGGACGGTGCGGGTATGGAAGTACACCGAGAGCGACCACTTCACCGGCGACCTCAAGCCCACCCTCGAACTCTACGGCCACACGGGCTCGATCGACTCGCTCGAAGTCGACGGCGCCTCCAAGCGCATCCTGACGGCCTCGGCCGACGGCGCGATCGGGTTCTGGAGCACCTCCAAGGCATCCGCCCCCGAAGCCGACAGCTCGCTCCTCCCCAACGCGCACACCTCCAAGCGCCGCAAGGTGACCACCTCGGTCACCGCCGCCCAGCGCGGGCCCCTCTCGCTCATGCCGATCCACGCTGCCCCCGCCAGCGCCGCCGTCTTCGACCCGCGCGACCGCACCGTCGCCTACTCGGCCTCGCAGGACCACACGCTCCGCACCATCGACCTCACCACCAGCACGGTCGTCAGCACGCTCACCACCTCGCACCCGCTGCTCTCCCTCTGCGCGCTGCCCCGCGGCAACAGCGCTTCCCCCTTACTCGCAGCCGGCACCGCGGCGCGGCACATCACGCTCGTCGACCCCCGCGCGAGCGCCGCTACGACGTCGGTGATGACGCTGCGTGGGCACGCCAACAAGGCTGTGTCGCTGTGCGCGTCGCCGCAGAACGAGTACGCGCTCGTCTCTGGCGCCCACGACGGGACCTGCCGCGTGTGGGATCTGCGCAGCGTGCGGCCGGCGACGCAGGATGAGGGCGGGTTGGGGAGTGTGAGCGAGCCGGTGTATGTGATTGAGAGGGAGGGCAAGGACGCCAACAAGAAGAAGAAGGGTGTTGCGGGCGAGGGGTGCAAGGTGTTTGGGGTGGTGTGGGATGCTGAGGTGGGGATTGTTAGTGGTGGGGAGGATAAGAGGGTGCAGATCAACGCGGGGAGGGATGTGGTTGCTGAGTAGGGGGCTTGGGGGAATGGGAGTGTTGATGTAAAAGATGGGGAGGTTATACCCAGATAGTGAATGGATAGATTGGGATTGAGTTGAGTAGTGCTGTTGTTGTGCTGGTGTGTGGGCCAGTCAAAGTTGTACTTCACTACCGGGACGGGTGAGTATGTGACTAGTGTGATCATCTATTATTCTGATCGCTTCGAGCTATACTATATGTGCTTTACGTATATAACTAGCACTCTTACAGTCCTCTGAGACGCCATCTATTTCAAGCACAAATCTCCCCGGTATGCTGACCCCGAATCCTGTATCTTGTTGAATGGAATGGAAGGCAGAATAAAGAACTGCACACGGGTGGACTTCCGTCCAGTTCGCAGCACACATTCGACCACCGGCGCGCGGTTGCCTCCTCGCTTAGCTTTAGCTAGCGTTTGTGTTTTCCAACGTCTGCTGGATTTTGTTTGCAACATCCAACGGCGGCGTGGTGCTCAGTTGAATTGAGGATCCAACCTCAAGTTTCGCCTTAGAAATAGACGTTTTTCGCCTGCTAGTTTTCGGTTCTGGTGAGGTTTTGCTGACCACGTCGGGTTTGTCCGCTACCGGGGCGCTGTCAAGGGCTACTTTAGCCTCGACCGCTGTTCGGACCTCGAGCACGGGCTTGTCTTCGACGACGGTATCGGTAACGGCCTTCTCCTCTTTTGCCAACTTTGGAACAGCCGGCTTGATGACTGGGATGGGGAGGTTGAGCTCGGCATGGTGAGGGACGTCGGGAACTGGAACAAGCTTTTGCCGGTGATGATTGAGGATGGCGTAGAGCTGGACGGCCGCGTAGGCGTCGGACGAGGAGTCTGCGATTTGTTCGTTAGCTACCGCCTCGGCTGGGACGGGAGAAGGCTTACAAGCGATTTGCTTCATGCTTAAAGGTGTAGTTGTGGACCAGTCGCTTGTACGAACTTCGTCGCCTTTGTACATGGGCAGACCGAGGTATTCCTCGACCTGCGTGGATAGGGAAACCAGCTTCTTGTTGATTAATGCATACTCGCCCGTCTCGGAGTACTTGACAAGCCTGTATAGGTGGCTGAGTTCGAACTGACCGCGGGTCTCGATTTGCAGAAAATTAGACAAGCGTGTGCAGTCCCCCTTGATCCAAACACCGGCTTTGGTGATGGCGGGGTTTTGCAGGAGTTCTTTCAAAGCCGGGGTGACGAGCGTGCTGTTCTTGGGAAAGGCGGCGAGATGGAAGAGTCCGACTCGGGTAGGAGAAGCTATTTGGATGAGGGAGATGTTCTTCCTGGCACTTGAAAACTTGTTCGCACCGATCATCCATTCCAAGTCGAGACCAATGACCTTCTCGTCCATGAAATATTGTTTGATGACTCGCTCCATAGTAAACGCGCTGGTGCAGTAATGAACTTTGACCTTGGAATCGAGTGCGCCATTTTCTCCCGGGCCTCGATACATGTCGTAGGACCAAAACGATCCAGGGGTTCCCTCGGGGGCCTTTTTCGCCTCGTGGAAAATTTGGTAAGGGATCTTGTAATCCAGGGGTGTAAAAGGAACAACCACGTCGGCGGCGTCCTTCTGTTTGGGCTTATCCGCAATATCGGTCGCAGCACTTTCATTCTGCCCGGTCGCCCCCCCTTCCACGGCAGCGGTGGTTGGAGTGGTGGCGGTGGTGGTAGTGGTGGTGGTCGTAGTGATGCGAGTAGCCTTCGGAATGGCTGTAACACCATCCAACATAGCACCAGATCCATGGCCAGCAGAGAGCTCTCCAGACACGTCGGTGGTGGTCAGAATAGCCGGCAAAGCAGCCGAACTCCCCTCGGAAACAGCAGCTGCCACTGCCGGGGCGCTGTTGTGCCTTACTGCAGGCAGGGGGCGATAGGTCGCATTGCTGCCACCAGCGAAAACGATACCGCGGCTAACATGCCACACGTGGTGTGCAACTTTTCGGGAACTCATTTTCACATGGTGAGTCCGGCGCCTTGCGAGTAAACTTAGTATTGGTAACCTAACCGGAGAACGAGAGCGGTGTGGTGTGGTGGGATGGATAGTGGGGGTAAACTTACAGCGGGTTCCGCAATGGCGATGCTGAGGATAGAGACCGACGGTGTGAACGACACTGGGAACGTTCGAGGACGTCAACACGACCCGCTCCTCGAAAACGTAAAAATCTCATTGGCCTCGCAAGTGACAGCGAGCGGACGGCGCCATGACTGCACAATGTCATGACGCGGGGAATAAACCACTGAAGCAGGTCTCTCTGGGTTGGAGAGGCAATGGCAAAGTGAGTGCAGGCAGACGCGCTAACACAAGTGATGGGTGGGACGCGAGATGGGCACTCCCTCCAAACAGGCTCCACTTCATTTAAGCGCCATCGTTCTTTGTTAGCGCTTAGCTGATTATGCATTTATTGCGATGTTTGCTTCTTTGTGACAAACACCGTATGATTCGTACGAGCAATACAGAATACATACGCATCCCCACTACAGCTTGCTGCTCAGTCAACGCCTGCGACCTGCAGGTCCTTGAAATACATCAGAAGCCACTAAAACAGCCGCCAACACCAGACAGACATCATGGCTTCTCAACTCCTTCCCCTCGGTATGTGAAAAGGCTATACAGATGAGACAAATCCAAACCCGAGGCCGCTGCTAATTACACAACGCTCCAGAACTTATCGACAAATGCGTCGGGTCCCGCATCTGGGTGGTCATGAAGGGTGACAAAGGTAACCATACACCCCATTCCAGCCCCCTTCCCAACCCCCAGTAACCCAGAAACGGACATGCTAACCACCACACAGAGTTTGCCGGCACCCTAGTAGGCTTCGACGACTACGTCAGTACGTCTAAACCTTCCGCCGTTACCCAGGCTCCTTCTACGTATCTCTCACCTCATCACTAACCGCCCCCTCTGCAGACATGGTCCTAGAAGATGTGACCGAGTTGTAAGCAGTTACATCTTCAGCACGGTCTCCGAGATACATGAACTGATGCCTTGTAGCGACTACTCGGGCAACCACACCAAACTCAACAAGATACTGCTGAACGGGAACAACATCTGCATGGTAAGCAGCAGCATCCCTGATCCGCTGGAAGTCTTCTGGCTTGCGGTGTCTAACACAGTTCCTACCTTAGTTGATCCCGGGAGGTGAAGGGCCGACAGGTATAGCCGCGTCATGAGCGGGGCAGATGGTTTGGTTTGGCTGCGGGTTGGGTTGGGCTGTTTGAGCGCTAGCTAGGTAGTTTGAGTTTCTTCTAGACCGGAGGGAGCAGCAAAACAATCTACGTTCAGCTTGACCAACCAACTAGATTCAGTCTTTCCGTGTTCGTAGCCATCACCTTAGCCAAACAACTAGGCATGGTAAAACCCACCCCTGCCGTGGTCGGCCAGGCAGGTAGGAGACAGACAGACAGACACAGCCCATAGTAGCATAGCACCAAGGGCGCCATGACAACCTCCAACCCTCACACACACAAAATCAGCACGCCCCAAACATGTCAGCAACGAAAATCACCCAGCACGCAGTTGTATGCCCCGGCCTAGTAGTAGTTAAAAGGCTGCCTAACGCCGACCCAAAAGCCCAACGCCATCACCCGCAAGAACAAACGCCTTCCCTCCCAAAGCCAACTTCCATATCCCCCTTAGCTTGGAAGACCCGAAAAAAGAAGTTCCCTAAAAACCATTCTGACCCGACGGCCCAGCACCGGACGGACCACCACCGGGAGCACCACCGGGAGCGCCACCGGCCGGGTTGGCGTTCTCGCCCTGGTCGGCGTACTGGCGCAGGGCGAGCTCCTTCTGGAACTCGCGGCCGAGCTGGCCGTACATGGCGACCAGCTGCTTGCAGACGGTGACGAGGGCCTCGCGCGGCGTGACTGTGCCGTCGGTCTGCACGCGCAGCAGGACTTCGGGGACGTTGGGGTGGCCGACTAGATGGGGTTAGTATAAGGATCGTAATTCGGGTGTTTATTGTAGTGGGGGTGTTGCCTTACTCTTGTAGGCCGCCATCATGACGTGCGGCGCCATCTTGAGGTAGACGCTGAGCAGGTTGCCGAGGGTGTGGTCTTCTTTGAGCATCAGGAAGTCGGAGCAGTTGGACATGCCTAGAAAGTTGTTAGATTGCGATGGTGGTAAAGGGAAATCGGTTGCGAAAACCTACCGCTCACGACCGACTCGGTAATCTTCTTCTCGCCGTCAGAGAGAACGAAGAGCTCGAACCTGTAATCGAGCCTGGTTAGCACCCAACCCCGCGAAGTAAGAAAGCGCCGCAGCAGAAGAATCCAACCCGTGCTGGACGTTGTTGTTGTGCCTAAAGTTGGTCGAAGCCATCTTGATGGAGCTTGATTTGCTTTGGTAGAACGCAGTAGTCGAAGCCTTTGCCAACCGATGCCACTCGATTTCTGTGTCAAAGTCGAGGAATCGTTCGTTTTTCGAGATGACAATCAAATCGATCGATCGACCAGAAAATTGTGGGAGTTCACGAGCAACTGCTCTGAAGAGCAAGCAAGCATGGGCCGCCCATCGCCCGCTGCATACCACACTCCGGTCTTGACGCGGGTCCACGCGGGTCCTGCGATGCAGACTTTGACATCGTAGTGTGCTCGGCCGCCGGGCAGTTTGCTGGGAAAGTGCGACTGCTCGAGGACCAGACTGGAAACCAAAGCCTTTCAACCATCATCGTCCATCTCCCTCCATCTCTTTTGTTTTTGCCATGTCGACCGAATCACGACTTTTCAGGGCTCAGTTTCCTTCCGCAAATCCCTTGATGCCAACATGCCTCTTCAAGACCAGCCACTTTCCATGGAGGATTCACTCCTCTTCACACCACCCCCCATGAACCTGTCAAAGAAACTGTAAAGAAAAAGGACTGGCCTACCTGTCGGGAGCGTTCATGATGGGCGAAAAGAAATAAATACGATATCCTAATGCTTGAAGATGACACCGGCAAAATATCGATGCTGGTGAAAGACAGCAAGGTGGCAAGCAAGGGGGTGAGCAAGGTGGTTGAGCAATGTGGTGGTGATGCAAAAGTGAGGTGGAGGTTCTAAGTTGATGAGGAAGCTCTCAAAGGAATCGGTAAGGCAGGTCAACAGAAGTAAGAATCCCGGTGATGGTCCGTGCACGAGCACCCAGCAGTGGCGATTAGCGTGTTTGGAGATGGGAACAATTGCACAGAACTCACAGACAACATGAAGTGATCAGGAATCTCAAAAGAACAAGACAGCACATATATTCCGCTTTATCTCCGCTATCGTGCACAGATGGCATGAGCCTTCTACTGTACACAACCTCACGAACCCCTCAACCATCTCCTCTACCACCCACGCCACATCGTGTATCCCTGTCTCTCTACCCATCTACCAACATATACATAATAACTAGGTAGGACCCTGAAAGAACAAAAATTTACCCTGAACCCAGCTCCGCCCCATGCAAATGAAAACGCCGGTAAGTGCCATGCTCAACGACGGTATCTCACAACCGCCGAAGAAGATTAAGAAACGAACCTCAATCCAATCCGCCAAGTATACTTACGCAGGGCCCTCACTCTACCTCGCCCCGTACCATCTATAATCCCTTGCCCTCGCAATGACTCGGCAGTCCGCCACCATCGCTGTTGGCCCAGCTCATGACCGTCAGGCTGGTCGTGTACACCATGGCGATGACACCAAAGACACAGAGCAGGATGTCGGACCATCGCCGGAGGGCAGACTTGGCAACCGCCTTGTAGTGCAGCATCGGCTGTATCATCATTGTTAGCGCAAGAACTAGGGTGGTGAGAGAGGGGTTCTAGGAGATACTCACCGGGTAGATATACACTAGCGGGATGCAGGCAAAGTTGCCGACCAAAGCGACGAACTTGTCCAAGTTATCCGCGCCGCACCACGCGACGAAGGCACACAGCGCCACGACGAAGAAGCGGAACACGTTCTTCTGCCACTTGATGTACGGGTTGTATTTGCCGCTCTTAGTGAACAGCGCGTTCTCCGTAATCCGGATGGCCGGGAAGATTTGAAGTGGTGTGGACAGCAGGATGGCGAGCGAGTAAAGGAACTGGACGCCGTTGACCAGCTTGTCGTCCTGTGGCAAGTTGAGCAGCACCACCGTTTCCGTCTTGGAACCGTAGGCTGCGTACGAGACGGCGCCCATGACCACGAAGAGTGTGGTGATGATGACCATGATGATGAACATGACCTTGGGGAACTTCTGGGGGTGGCGCATCGACTCCTGGATCGGGATGATCAGGCCGATGCCTTCAAACGTAAAGATGGCTGTGCCGATGAAGAGGGTCCAGTCTTTCTGGTTGAACATGATGATGTCGGCGAGACCCTCCGTGTTGAGCGTGAGAACGTCGTAGTAGAAGAGGTACGCGAGGCCGATGACGATGAAGGCGTCGGCGATCAGGGCGGTGAAACCGAGTTTCCCAATGTCGCGGAGGAGGGAGAAGGGCAAGAACACCACCATTTGCATGATGATGAGCCATGTGACGGGGATCAGGGTCTTGCAGTTAGTCACGGCAAGAATGAAAGCTTGCAGGTTCTCCGACGTGAAGACAATGTACGCTGCGACAAAACCCAGCTGACTGATGACGATAGAAGCCAGAATCAGGTTCCTCATCCACTTTCCGTAGAGAATGCCACCGATGTCACCGAAAGAGCCGTCGACCTTTAGCCTCGTCGTGACCAACAAGACGAAGCAGTAATAACTCAGAGCCGCCACGAAGAGGAGAACCAAGTTGCTGAACAACATGCCGCCGTTGAGGTACGCGCGGGGGAGGAACAGAACACCGGTTCCGACGAAGGACTTGAGGAGGAGTAGCGCCGCGTTCATCGGACTGTTCTGGCCGCTGCCTCCACGGTGCTTCCTCCTCTCTCTTGCGCCGTGACGGCGTCAGCAGCGCGCTCTCTTCCATGGGCTCATCATCCGAGTCCGACTCGTAGACGTCACCCTCGCTGCCAGAAGTGAAATATTCGCCGGGATTCAACACCTCGTCATCTTCCTCGAGCTCCTCACCAGCGAAATGGCCGTACAAGCTCAAGAACTCGAGGAAGTTGTTCGTGAAGAGGGGAGGGTGCGTCTGGTTCTGGCTACTGCCCGAACCATATTCCATGTCGTCCCCATCCCTGGCGGCCCTTCGAATGAAGTTGCGCCGGAAGCCTCCAGGGACTTTGATGTTGTTAATATCAAGCTCCTCAGTCTCCGGATCCGGCCTCACAACACTGAAACTCTTGCTGCGCTGCATCTTGCCCCGCTGGTCCACCTCTTCCGTCCACTTGTAGATTGGCCGTGTAATATCGCCTCCCTGTAATTGCAAGCTCGAGAACTCCTCATCCAGGCCACCTTGCGTTGAGCCGGCAGGTTGTTTGCCCTTAGAACCATCGCTGGCCTTTCTTGTCACATCCTCTGATGATCCGTCGCCGGGCTGGACCAGATGCCTCTTGATGATTTCTGGGTCCTCATACGCGCCGCCCCATTGTTTCCTCCCATCGAACGAGCCGTAGTTTGTTGGTGTCCCGGTGGCCGGGGCATTGATGGAAGCGAGAGCGGGAGAAGCTGTCCGGACAGGCGGCGTGCCGAATCGCGGCGGTGACGCGCCCAGTGAATTAGACAGGGCGGCGGCGAGGGCGGAAACACCCGGGCCGGCAACGTGCGAGCCAGGCCCGGGAAGGGGGCTCAAACCGCCGCTGCTGGAATCATCGCCCGTCGATAGTTGTTGTGAGCGGACCGCAGGAGACGTCCCGAGGGCCACCGGGGAAGCGAGGCGGGCGGTGGACTCGGCGCGATCATAGGAGCGGCCACGGACGGAGCCGGGTGACGTCCCCAAATGTTGTATCGGCGGAGGTGAGTTCTTAATTGAGTCTGGCATGATTGCTTTGGCACTATATAACGGCTATCGCATGCCTTGTGCTGGGTGCCAATCGGGGTCTTGATTCGGCGGTCGGGGTTCGGTGGATCGGGAGCCTCGAGTCGTCTCCGATGCCGCAACTGTTCTCCCACTGGATAAACAATCGGGAGGCCCAACTGTAACAATCAATTCAACGGCAAGAGAACGAACAGCGGCAATCAAAAGTATTGATAAGCGTGTTTGCAGTTCGGTTATCACGGGAAGGACCAGCAAGGGAGGATGATGAGGTGTTGGGACAAACACCTGACTTGTGGCTTGTGACCTGCTGAAGGAGCCGATTGAGAGTTGAGACACGGCGAATGGGGACCGACCTATCTGCTGGGGCAGCCTGCTGACGGCCCGGTGATGACTGTTCCAAGGCGCCAGGCTGGTGCGCTGGGGCTGGGAAATCAGTGTCCCCACAGGCCCCAGGGAACGAACCCCCGCGCCAATAACCACTCCGATAAAGTGATCAGCAACGGCGGGCACTGTGACCACACGGTGTGTATCAAACGGTATCAGACAAGAGGTTCGGCATTCCCTTTTTGTCAAATTCAATGTCATTGTTTGAGATGCACATGCACCAACCCACCAATAACGGACACATTTGTCTTTTGGAATATCAATATCAGCGCTTGATTTCACCGAAACATATTCTAGGAGCATGATTTCCTATTTTTCTTCTGATTCTCATGTGACTCGGTGCTCTGTTAACCCACCTCCTGCTGGGCAAAAAAACCGATACATCAAAAGTACACAGAGCTGGCTTGATGCGATATTCCTCGGTCAAATCGGACCCGAACTTAAGAAAACGAAGTGGAATAAAATCTCTGACCTTTTGTCTTCATTTTTGGCAAATTTAACCCGAACTTAAGAAAACGAAGTGGAACAATTCTCTGACTTTTTGTCTTCTTTATTTTTGGTGTATCAGTCTTTTTGGCCAGAGGGAGCCCACTATCACAGAGTTGATGGTTTGTTTTGCCAAGCCTGAAACCGACACACTAACCCTTGATTAGGGATGGTGCCTGTGCCTGCCGCTGGCAGTCATGGATTTTGCCTGCCTGGAGGAGAGACTCGTCCCTGCCAAATGACGTCGGTTTTCCCCCCAAACATGACCTCCGGAGCAGGGACGATCGAAGCGCGGGACTGAATTCAGACGGCATACATAATTCATTCAAGTTTCACCTTTTTTTTACTTCATCGGTCTTCGACCGTTGGTTGTGCGAGGAGGAGACAGCGGGCACCCTTGGCTACCTAACCGCTAACTCAATTTAGCTCTTGATCCCTTGGTCCCTGTTGGCCGGCGATTGTGGCCAACGTTCAGCCAAACCCACCTACTGATCAATCACTCACTCTCCGGTCTCGAGTCAATGCAGACTGCCTTGCTGTAGTCTCAGACCATCCCCTCCACAGAACTCTTCCCCTCTTTGTGGAGTTGACGATCTGCGCTCTCCTCAAATCGATGCTCGTTGTGGTGGAGCGATTGCATGAAGACATCTGGGTGCTGCTACCTTTGACCCTGAAACTGGGGGCTGAAAGGCGGTCACGGCGCGCTTGAGAGGGGCCAACGAAGGAGGAGCCTATTAACTAAAGTTCCGAGAGGTCAGCGAGGACTTGCCAAGCGTCTTTCTGTGACCTCTTTTTCTCTTTTTTGGTTATGAACTGGGAGAGACCGCTGCTTGTTTTCCTCATGAACCGTCTCCAGCGGGCAATTTGACGTTCTTGCTCCTCCAAGCATCTGTACGTCAACACCGCCCAACATGGAGCCCGAATCTCTTCACAAGAGGCACAAGTTGGGGGCGGTGTCCGGTGTTTACATCCCGGTCTGCCTCAACATCCTCAGCATTCTTATGTTCTTGAGATTCGGCTTGATCCTGGGGCAAGTTGGGTTACTTGGCATACTGGGTATGTCGCTTCCACCCCGGCACGCGCCATGAAATACGGCCATACTGATACAACTAGGCCTCATGCTCATTGCATACACTGTTGACTTCGTTACAACACTCTCCCTCTCAGCCATTGCTTCCAATGGAGAAGTCAAAGGAGGTGGTGCCTACTACCTAATTTCGAGGTCCCTAGGTCCCGAGTTTGGAGGCTCTATTGGCATCTTGTTCTACCTAGCACAGGTGCTAAACACGGCCCTCAATGTCGTGGGTCTTATCGACTGCATCAAGCTGAATCTCGGGGATGCCATGCCCGATGGGTACTGGTGGGACTATTTCTTCGGCACGATGGCTCTGGTGGTCTGCACAGGACTCTGTCTTGCCGGTAGCGCCATCTTCTCCAAGGCAAGCAACGCTCTGCTGATTGTCTTGACTATTTCCACCCTCAGCATACCCCTCTCCGCACTCGCGAGGCCGGCGTTCATTGATCCGGACAAGGGGATCGAGTTTACAGGAGCCAGCCTGGCCACTCTGAGATCCAACCTTCTGCCTCACACCGGCAGCACAGAATTCAAGGGGTTCGAGACTTTCCGAGACTTGTTTGGCATCCTCTTCCCCGCAACTTCGGGCATTTTCGCTGGTGCGTCCATGTCAGGAGACCTGCGAAACCCCAGTAAGGCTATCCCGGCTGGCACACTCTGGGCCATGCTCTCAACATTCATTGTCTACTTGCTCGTCATCCTCGCGTTGGCTTCGAGTACAACCCATGCTTCGTTCCTCCTCAACGCCAACATCATCCAAGATACAAATATCTGGCCCCCTATGGTCTTTGCCGGAGAACTAGCGACCACTTTCTTCTCTGCCTTGATGGGCGTCATTGGGTCCGCGAAGCTCATGCAGGCTCTTGCCAGAGACAAACTCTTTCCAGGTTTGTCGGTCCTCGGAAAGGGTACAAAAAAGGCAGATGAACCCATCGTTGCCATTTTCCTCACTTATGTCGCCGCGCAAATGGCAATGTTCGCCAACCTGAATCAGATTGCGACGCTTATATCCATGGGGTACCAGGTAAGAACTACGAAGCCGTGACCAAGTACGATGGATAACCTAACAGCCGGTAGATGACCTTCTTCGTTATGAACCTTGCGTGTTTCCTGCTCAAGATTGGATCCGCCCCCAACTTCCGCCCAGGTTTCAAGTTCTTTAGCTGGCAGACAGCATTCGTCGGTAGTCTTCTCTCAGCCGCTGCCATGTTCTTCATTGACGAGACATACGCCACCACCGCCGTCTGTCTCCTGGTCTTCCTCTTCCTCCTTATCCACTACCTGAGCCCGCCAAAGCACTGGGGCGATGTTTCCCAGAACCTAATCTACCACCAAGTGAGGAAGTATCTTCTGCGCCTAAAGCCAGAGCACATCAAATTCTGGAGGCCACAGATCATCCTCCTCATCAACAACCCCAGGAGACAAACTCGGCTGATACAGTTCTGCAACTCTCTGAAGAAAGGGGCGCTCTATATTCTGGGGCACGTCATCGTCACTGACGACTTCGCAGCAGGCGTCACAGAGGCAAAACTACAACAATCGGCGTGGACCAAGTACATCTCCGAGTACTCAAGGATCAAGGCATTTGTACAACTGACCATGTCTCCTACCATTACATGGGGCGTAAGGAATCTGGTCCTCTCGGCCGGCCTGGGGGGTATGCGGCCAAACATTGCCATTATGGGCTTCTACAACATGGATGATCTACGCCGCGCCCAACCCGCTTCTCAGATTCCCGAAGCACCAGTCTCCCCTGTCCCACCGCAGCAGGGTGACTCCCAAGCGGGCCCCAAAGTACGAAGGAGGCGCAGGGGCGACACTTCCTCGCGAATTCTTGAAGGAATATTGCCTACCGATTCTATCAAAAATGAGGATATGATGTCCGTAACGAGCTATCTCACTATCCTTGAGGATCTGGCGCTGCGGTATCGACTGAATGTCGCCATCGGCAAGGGCTTCGAAACTCTAGAAACGCCTCGGAAAGACGGAAGCAACACGAAAAAGTACATTGATCTCTGGCCGATTCAAATGTCGGCAGCAATTACGGCAGATGGGAAGAACATGCTCACCACAAACTTTGATACATGTGAGTGGCCCCGATCGGCGGCCTGATTTGAAGCTGACCGGAAGTAGACACGTTGATTTTGCAATTGGGGTATATCCTCCACACAGTCCCGGCATGGAAGAAAGCCTACAGCATGCGGGTCATTGTGTTTGTCGAGTACGAGAGCGAAGTCGAGGAAGAACGGGGCCGAGTCAAGGCACTTTTGGATAAGCTGAGGATTGATGCTGAGGTGCTGGTGTTTTACCTAGCTTCGGGCAGTCTCTCGACGTACGAGACTGTGATCCACGGCCACTACACAAACCCGGAAACAGAGAACCTCGTCAACGAATGCTTGAAGAAGGAGGAGTGGTGGGAAGATCTGCAAACCTACCGGGGCAGCCGCTCAATGACCGAGGCTCAGGAATTCGCATCAATAGCCCAGGTCATGGGGTCAACTTCGGGCAGACCAGGGATACAACCCTCACAGTGGCCCTTCGGACGGCAGGGAGAGGAGGCGGCATAGTCTGGCGCAACTCCCCGAACTGCCCAAAAAGCCGTCGATGTCACAGCTAAACAAATGGGGCGTGAACATGGGAATCCATACTCAAAATCTGCCCTTCAGCGTCTTTGACAGCTCGGACTCGGATCTCGGCCCCGACAGCGATTCAGACAGCGACTCATCGGAAACGGAAGCGCAGTTCGCCGATGTGGAAAGCGCCTCTGGGGAAGACGGTTCCCGTCGACCGCTATTAACCACTGTTCGCCGGAGACGGAGCTTTGCTGATGTATTTGCTCGTGTAAAGACCCCTCGAAGGGAGAAGCGAATGAAGGGGTTGCAATCGCCAATACCAAGTTCTTATGGAACCATGCCAGACAGGCAAGGCGGTAATGACGCAGGAATAGAGCCACCAAGGCACAGCAGGAAGGGGTCGGCGTCATCGCAAACCCCCGAGGCATTCTCAAGCCGGAACGGCCAACGCTCTCAAGGCACGGTTCTTCGGCCCCGAGGTTTTCGAGCAACCTTGTCCCCCAGACTACCATTACGAACGAGGATGGCACAGGGCCGCGGATTATGTTTGCTGAAGCGGAAACTCGCACCGAACGCCCTGCTTTATCGCGCCAGTCGTCGTATGGACGGGGCACTGGCGCAGAAACTGGTTCCGGTACAACGACTCCAGTTGATAAGCGAGTTTCATTCGCAGAGCTAGTGCCGGATACCAAGTCCCCGGCGAGGTCTCGCAGAAGCTCGATTTCAAAAGGGTCCGACAGCGGCGGCGATACCTCGCTCAATATTCCCGCGCTCCTGGCCTCTTATCAGCTCTCCGAGGATGACAGCAAGAATGGGTCAAGCTATTCAACGCAGGGGCTGTCGCTTTCTTTCAATGACCTCCCCAGCCGGGCTCAACATCTCATTCTGAACGAGCTCATGCGCCAACATAGCAACGACACGGCCGTGATGCTGACCACGCTGCCCATTCCACAGGAAAACACCTGCCAGAGCGAGGAGGCCAGCCTGGCGTATTTGTCCGACGTCGAGGTCCTCTGTAACGGGTTGCCTCCTGTCCTCCTGGTGTTGAGTAACCACATGACTGTGACAGTGAGTCTTTAGTCTGGCAAACTTGGGGATGGAATGGATTTGTGGCATCATATGCCGCCACTCCCGTGGCCTATGCCATTGTTTGGCTGACAAACACGAGGCGATTGGAAACAAAGAAAGGTACCTGTTGGCCACAATGAAACTCACGGAATCGGGCCGCTGGTCTCATAAATGATAACGATAATGGAACGTCTCTAATACAAAGAACACGCTTGATTCCCCTGTCCTTTATTCGTATTAAAAAGTGCCTGTACCGCCACATGCCCCAACATACAATGCACCCTGGCAAAACCGCTCTCCAGCAGAACCAACCTCCATTCTCTACTGCCGTTTTCAGGACTGGTCATGGCGATACAGCCAACAGACGCAACCCGCCGGACCCCTAGCCTTTCACAAAGGCTCCGCGATCTAGGCCGGCTCAAAAACAAACGTGACGAGAAAGCAGAAAGAGAATTTGAAGTTGTCCACACCCCCGACCGGCCCACGCGGCTCATCACGCCCCATCGAGGCGCCCACTGAAGACGAATGCGGTACCGTGATTGCAGGGTGGCAGCGCGCATCAGCCAAGGAGCGCCTCATCATCCCCCCAAGAAGCCAGTACCGGGAAGCATATATGGTACGTAGCCCTTCCCTTCGGCACGTTTCGGGGCGGTTGGAGAAGATGAGACGGGAACCACCACTGTGGTATAACATGGAAGATGTCGATCTAACAAGGCTTGAAATCCAGGACGGCTCGGCTATTGTTAGCGATAGTGATGAAGACGAGGATGCGCTCGACCGGCACTATGGCGGGAGGTTTGTGTACGGTCAGGGGCTAGGACGAGGAGTCCATAGTCAGCAAGCAGGAGTGTATCGCCCCCAGCCCCCCAAGCCCGCGTCGCCGAGATGGGACGGGGCAATGCGAAAGGAGCCCGGTACGGTTCAAGTTTATATACCATCGTTTTTTCATGGCATTGCAACGGCCTCGTCTGGCCCGGCTCCCTTGTTCTCCGGCACGGCTTGGCCGCAGTCGCCAACAAGTCACCCCCGGAGCCCCAGTCCCGTCGGTCAGGGTAACTCAGTCCCTGGACCGCGATATACCGGAGGTGAGTGCGTCCATGAAAATGAGAAGGACGAAAACACCCCGGTTGACATGGAGCAATTAGTCCGTATGGAGATATACCGCCGCGGCCGCTGCCCCTTTTGCCGCAAGTTCTTCCCGAATGGCCCCTTACCCCTGAATTGCCCCTTTCTAGATTGCCAAAAGGATCTCAGACTGTATCTGGAGTATCCAAACCGGAGAGAGGCACCAAAGGCGCCGCCGAGACTTGCGCAGAGAGCGTTTGTCGACACTAGTAGTATCCGGCCGGAGGAGGAGGTCGGGAGGGTGGGTCAGTGCCTTACAAGTCGCCCAATTGTGCCCAACTACCAAGCCGAGACTGCCACTCCCACAAAAGAGCAACAAAAGTCGATGAGGCACCACACACCTCAACGACCCTCACCGCCGTCGCAGCAGAGACGAAAGTCTACTACTTTTCGAGTTGAGATTTCTGCTCTCACAGAAGAGGAACAAGAACCACCAAGATACCCTAATTCCCGAGAAGCTCCCCCGCCATTGCAACAAAGCCGACAGTCTTCTACTTTCCGGGTTGAGGTTTCTACTCCCATGGAGGAGCAACAAGGACCAGCAATGCATTACACGTCCCAACAATCTTACTCGCCGCTACAGCGGAAACAAAGACCCACCTTCCCAGCTGGCACTCTCATTCCTAAGGAGAAACAACAAGATGCACCGAGGCGCCACGCTTCCAGACCATCGCCCCAACCGTTGCAGCAGAGGGAGAGGGCCCCTTCACCCTCCAATACCATCCGGACAGTCTGGCCGTCCCCCGTGGGCGTCTACGACCCGGAAGAACCCACCCGCCAAACCAGATCTAGCAAACCAGCAAACTTGGAAAAGCCCCTTCCCCCACCGCCAGCCCGATCAGAAAGGAGACCCCCCCTATCAGAAAGGAGGCTACCCCCTACTTCCCACAAATCACAACCGCGGCGCATCGCCACACCGCGCCCCGAATCCATGTTAAACCGCCCCGGATTAACCCGTACCGGATCCCTCTCGGCCCGTCCCGAGTCCGTCTCAACTCGGGGCCAATCCATCTCGGCCGAATCCATCTTGAACCGGCCCAGGTCTATGGCATCAGGCCCCGAATCCATCTCGGCGCGCCCTAGGTCTACCTCAACCCAGCGCCACTCTACCTCAACACGCCCCGAATCATTCACAGCCCGGCGCCCATCCATCTCGGCCGAATCCATCTCAGCACGTCCTGGGTCTATCTCGGCACCACCGGAACCTATCTCAGCCGAATCCGTCTCAAATCGGTCCAGATCCGTCTCCAGACGCCCCGAACCTATCTCAATCCGGCGCCGATCCTTTCCACTCCACCACCGAATCAGTCTCAGCCCGGCGCCAATCCATCTCACGGCCAGAATCCATCTCGGCCGAGTCCATCTCGAACCGGCCCAAATCCGTCACAGCACGCCCTTGGTCCACCTCATCACAGTCCATACCAAGCCGCCCCGGGTCCATCACAACCCGCCACCAGCAGCTCTACAGTCCCCAGTCACAGGCACAGTCGCAGCAGCCCAAAACCCCGTACCTCCGCACCCGCCGCAACTCTCTTTCCTCTGCCCCCGGTTCCCAACCACTCACCTCCCCAATCTCCCCAACCAAAACAAGTACACCTCCGCTCACCGCGGCGTCAGCACTGCGGTACAGGAGCAAAGACCGGGGCAGGACTGCCGACCCGGACGGCGGCGCGTACCTGCGGAGGCGAAGCACGGACACGGACCCAGACGGAGGCGGCGCGTACCTGCGGAGGCGAAGCACGGACATGGACCGACTCCGAGACATGGACAGAGCGCAAGCCATCAACAGAGACCGCGCCACCACCACCACCCCTACCGCCACCCCCAACACACACACCAAAACCAGCGAACCCTTCCGCGGCCGCGCCACCGCCCGCAACACGAACGCTGCCGCAGGTACAGACGCCAAGAACAAGCGGCGGCGCTCGACCCACGGCGATCTGCTGGACGACGCGGATTTCCTGGCGTGGAAGGGCCCTGCGGGGAGGGCACGGTATCAGAGGGAGAAGATCAAGGCTGGGGGGGACGATGCGGAACTGTTTATGGATATTATTGGGCAGTATGAGGAGGATGGGGGTGTGGATTTGGGTGTGGATTTGGATGTGGATGAGGGGGGGAGGGGGAGGGGGAGGGAGGGGGTCGAGGGGGTGGGTTTAAGGAGTTTAGGGCATTTAGGGCCGGGAGGGGAGGGTGTGGTTTGGTTTCTTTGTGGTTGGTTGGTTGGTTGGTGGTTGGTTACCTACCTACCTACCTACCTAGTAAATACACTCGTTGGTTTTGACCGAGAGGTTGATGGCTTTTTAGTTATGGTTAGTGAGGCTTCTTTGTGTTGGGTGAAGAGTGGTGGGCTGAGCCCACTGGTTATGCTTTCGGCCTCTGATATTCGGTTTATATTAAATGCTGACAAAGAATAATATGGATTGACTCCCTTTACACCCCGTGTTGTTAAGACTCTTCGATGTTGCATAGAGTTGGTGAGGGTGGGCCATCAAGGTACATGCTCCTCGTCAAATACATAGTAGACATCAAAATAAGACGCAGAATACCTGACTTGCTCAGTACATACCCCATGTACGTGTCTAACTACAAACACCGCCTGCAATGCCTCTACTCTAGTCTAGTTGACCTTTGTCACCGTCAGTTCCCCCTTGTCCGTGCCGTCTAATTCTAGCAGCCCCCCAGCGTCTAATCTCTTCTTCCACTTAGTGCTCTCATATCTCGCCAGAATTACCGTCATCCTCAAGATGGCCTCGCTACTCGACGCATGCTCCGCCACGTCCTCCGCCACAGGCGTAAAAGTCCACCTCCCAAAGGCCCAGTTCAGGATGTACCTATTTGTAGGATGTGACGATGCCCGCATCAGCACATCCTCGTCCGAGTTTTTGACCGTCCCGGCAACGGTCAACACGGCCTTGATGCGGTAGACCTCGTCTTTCGGTGTGCTCTTGAGGAAGCTCATCAGCTTACCCGCATCGACCGCCGCCCCTTGCCCCCCCTTCAACTCCACCGACAACACCTCCACCTCAGACTGGTGATGCTCGTCCTTCTTATGGTCATGCCCGCACCCATTCTCATGTTTACACCCATCCCGACCACCATCAAGATCCTTCTCATCCTCCAACCCCTTCGCCAGCCCGCCATCAACTCCAAACACAACCCCGGCATCCACCCACCCCTTATCGCTCTTCACCCACGCCACATCCACCTCCAAATCCCCCAACCGATCCAGCACCTCATCAAACCTCCTCTCCCCACACCCCTCCCACTTATTAAACACCACCAGATCCGTATACTTGGCCTGCAGCCGCGCCGTGTAGCTCGTGTCCTCGTAGCCCTTCCAATTCTCCACATCGATCACGCTAACCACCCCGTCCAGCACGTACTCGCCGCCCGTCTCCCGCGCCAGCCGATTCACCTCGAGCGCGAGGGTCGCCGGAAACGCACTGCCGCTCGTCTCGATCACCACACGGTCCGGGTTCGCGGCGGCGGCGCGCAGCTCGGCGAGGGCGGGCCCCAGCTGCCCGACCAGGTTGCAGCAGATGCAGCCGTTGAGGAGCTCGGTCACGCCGGCGATGGCGGAGGAGGAGGCGAGCTGCGAGTCGATGGCCAGGTCGCCGAACTCGTTCTTGAGGAGGGCGAGTTTGTAGGACGGGTTGAGGGCGCGCAGTTGCGGGAGGAGGTTGAGGATGAGGGTGGTCTTGCCGGCGCCGAGGAAGCCGGTGACGATGGTGATGGGGATCGGTTTGTGTGCGGCGGCGGCGGCGGGGTCGGGTTGTGTCATGATGGGCGGCTTGTTGTTTTGGGGACGGTGACTGAGTGAGTGTGTTGTGTTGGCTTGCGCTGGTTGAAGGGGCGTTTCCGTAAAGGAGTGATTGGTTTGGCGCAAGGAGATAGGCAACCTGAAAGGAATGAAAAGTGTTGGGCTACCGTGGTTGGTGGGCGAGTTGTAGGCTCTATACCGTGCCGGATGGCGGGGTGTTTGGAGGGGCGGGTCTTGGCAGGGGCGTCGAGATAAAGTTCGCTCCCTGGAAAATCCCCGAATGGTCCGTTTTCATGACTGGACTCTTCGATCTGGGGCAGGTCTAGCGAAAAGGAAGCGATATCCCCTCTCGCGCGAGCATTTGTCAGGCCTATGAGCGACGTAGAGTGGGTTTCGCGCATCTGGACGACTTTTTTGCGACATTAGGACAAGTCGATTACCCTTCAGCCATCGGGCTGGTGCTGGCGAGAGCTGCCATGACAACTCGATGTGCGAGATTTAAGTCGTAAGAGTGGTTGAACAGTGGTATGATTCGGTCAAGGGACGGACGTGGTTGTCTTGGAACGATAAGACGCCCCTTAAGAGCGAGTAATGGAAGGTCTTGGGAAGAGGGATTCCTTCAGCTTCCTAGGCTTGGGTGACGTCATGTACAGTAACTACCCTTGACATCTGAACTTATTAAAGCGTCAACCCTCGGACACGGACAACGCTTAGTTCTCGACGGTTTATGTTCGTACAGTACATACATACTCGAACACCATGTCCCAGCCGGTCTTGGAAAAGAGGTCAAATAAACCCGGCCGCTCCGACTACAAGGCTAAGCTTGATGAAGCCGCGAATCAAGAAAAGAGTTCTTCCCAAGAGCAGCAGGGCGGCGGCATCGTAGACAAGGGTAGGGCCATCCACATGTCGAGTTCACTCATCCAAACGCCTTGCTAATCGATGCGCCACTAGTATCCCAGTACGTGCCAACCGTGGGGAGGATACTCGGGGCTCAGGAGCCGGATCAGGGTCGAGAGCCATCACCAGAGAAGAATGTGTCGGGACCTCCAAACCGGCCAGAGAACGACGTGCAGATCGAAGAATTTCTCAGGGATCAGCACCGCAGCAAAAAGGTTGTGGGGATAGAGGAGCCGACACAGGCATAGATAAACGGCAAGCCTAAATGATAGCACGAAAATATTTTCAGGACATAGAGGCCACAGCGAAGGACCACCACATGCTCGTACTTCGTGTTCCATTGCCTGTTACCGCTTCACATTGGTTATCAACGGGAGGGACAGAGGTTTGTGTACTGCCGTTCTCCAGAACGTATTCATGTTAGCCGGAACTGGCAGGAGGACGATGGCCGTGCCTAAGCAAGCAGCAAAACACACATGATTTCAAGCACCTAACACAATGGAAAAATACCACCGACACACCAGAAACTGCTAGTGACGCAAGCAGCATTCCAGCCGTTCGGCTGTCACTCAAGTCGGTCGCAAATCACGTTCAGTCGTCGCGCAGAAATGTCTCCAATCTTTCAGCATTTCACACCCACATGGATACAGGGTGAGAAACTTCCTATCAAGGAGGTCCATCTCCGAAGTAGACCTCATTTGAGGTCAGGCAACCTGGCACCGTGGGATACTAGTGGCGGTCGTGGCAACTTCGTGTCATACTTTTTGATCTGGAGAAAAAAGGAAAAGAAAAGTTCAAAGAAATTTTGCACCCGCCGCAAAGTTATAGTCGCGGTGCAGCCCAAAAGTGGGGCCACCGCAGCGCTTTTCGCAACTCTGCCAGCGCGGCCCCACCCACTCCCCCCCAATTGAAGCCTATCGATAGATAAGCACCAACCCATCCAATCCTCCCCAATACATACATACCACGTAGAAGCAAAGCAACCAAGCACTTCCCATCGCGTCCATCCATCCACCGCCATCGCGTCACGATCACCACACCACCAATCACGAACCCCATCCTCACATAAAAAGCGCGCGGAGCGATGCCCTCTGACGAATACACACCCGCCGCGCGCGGGCCGCTGCGTCTCAAGGGCGGCGCGGGCGTGACCAAGAAGAAAAAGAAGAAGAGCGGCAAGAACAGCAGCACCACCGACCTCGAGAAGAACCTATCCACGGGAGACGCGGAGGCCGGCAGCAGCAGCAGCGCGCTTGTTCTGGCCGCGGAAAAGGCGGGGAGGAGTACATCTCCATCTGGGGGGGATGGGGTGGTAGAGAAGAGGAGGAGGAGGAGGGGAGGCGGAGAAGATGAGGAAGGGGATGGGGAAGGGAGAAGGAGTGGGAGGAAGGAGGGGAGGGGGAAGACGGCGAGGAGGAGAATAAGACGGAGACGGAAAGGAGGTTTGCCGAGGCCAAGAGGAAGAGGGTATGTCAAACGTTGTTCCTATCACATCAGCCCCTTTTGGAGAGAGAGGAGATGGAGAGGGTTCGTATGGAGAGAGAGAGTGCTAACGGATGATGTCGTTACAGCTGAAAGAACTTACTGAATCCGGGCGGATCCGGCCCGAGCTGCTCAAGACGCACAAGCAGCGCGTCGAGGAGCTGAATGCGCACCTGGCGAGGCTGAGCGAACATCACGATATGCCCAAGATCGGGCCTGGTTAAGAACGGCACTGGATTTACCGGCTCGCCGCGGTTGTTGTCCTGGATTATATGGGGAAGTGCCACACCGCGCAGGAGCAGACAGTTGGCCTGGACAACAGGCGACGGCGCAAGTTGGTACGGTTGCTCTGGAAAACCGGTTGCATGTACGAGGCTGTTCAAGGGGCAAAACAGCGGTTGTTATATATATATACCTACTCGATACCCAGATTATTTCAAACACTCACAGAAACACTAAACTAGTTGCAATTCTTGCGGTGTCTGCAGTGCTTGAATCCCCTTTTATTACGCTGTTATTAACCCGGCCAACGAGGCCCGTCCGTCTATGTACTGTATCCTTGCGTGTATATCCCGGCCAATTGCCGTCCGATGGTCTATCCCAATTTGCCTGTCTTCTTCCCGAGAATTAAATGAATGTGGTATCGTTTTGTGGTCACCGTCCCGACCCCGATGCTGATGTGTGCTGTACAATGTGCCGTACCCTGTTGGCGTGTAATGAGAAATGACTCCGTAATGAATGCCTCAATGTGTAAAAAAGCAAGGACCGAACCCCGCGCAATGCAGTGCTGAAAGTCGCCGAAATAAAGCACAACGAATTAAATGAATGGATGGGTGGAACGTTCTCCCTCGAAGTCGGATCGTGGCACCGCCCTCTCCGGCTTCCGTCGTTCGCTCGTCGTTGTATTTGCCGGCCTAAATCATCAACAACAGCATGGCAAACCCGACGATGCCGGCCACGGTGGAGGCACCGCTGCGGTGGTCAACGGCCGCGTTCTGGAGGCTTGGCGTCGAACCCGACGAGGTAGGCGCGGGCGTCTCGCTGCCGTCGGCAGGCACAAAGTTCGTCCTGGTGACAACGACGACAACTCCGTTGGGTGATGTCGAGGTGATGGTCTCGGTGGTCTGGCGGGAAGTGGGTCGCGGCGAAGTCGTCGACCCTGGCGGCTTGGTCGATGTTGTCAAGGTCGTCTCTGCTGATGGTTAGATACAGGTTCGATAATGAACTGGTCACGGATGTGGAACTAGGACGGCTGAAAAGGGGCAGTGATCAAATAACACGAAACTAAAAACAGAACGAGGCTCACGTACCTCCGGGAATTGAGGAGGACGGCCGAGTCTGAGGGGCAGAGGACGACGACGACGACGACTCCCGCTCAGAAGAAGTAATCTGAGAAGAAGTGGAGTCACTTGTACTCGTAGACGTACCAGGCAATGAAGAGGAAGGCCTCGGTGTAGACGTCGACCTTGGGGTCTCCGAAGTGGGAGGCGGCACGCTGCTGGTGCTCGAAGGCCTGACGCTCGTAGGGGCTGGTAGGAGGGACGATGGTCGTCGAAGGCGTGGTCTCAACCGGAGGCTCGGAAGTCGACGTCTCCGGTTCAGTCACCGTCTCTGACTCAGTCTCCGTCTCGGTTTCTGAGTCCGGTGGGGTTGAGCTGGGCCCCTCGGAGGTTGAGTTGTCGTCGCGCTTTGCGAGTTGCAAGATGGCGCCTCCCAGAGGCGCATCGCTTCGGCGCACAGCCTCCAGTGCCTTGTGGTTCGTGGTTCTCCCATGACAGGGCAACCGTGTCGAGGCAACTCCCATAAGTGCTAGCATGCACACTAGCATGATTATGGTGGTTCGGCGGGCGGTTGTCATCTTGCTGGTGGAATCTGGGCGTTGCTGGTTGTCGGTTGCTGTTGGCTGGGTCCCCGCAGCGGTCTTCTCCCGTGCGTCAACGGGAAGAAGGGATTCGGAGGCTGGCGATTTGCCGTCTTTGAGCATGTCGAAGTCCATGACGGAGAACCCGGGTGAGTAGAGGAACAGGCGGATAATGTGCTGAATATAGTCCACTGAAAGGTCTGCCCCTTGGATATGCAGTCGACAAGTGACGAGCTGCAGACTTTGCTTCCGTTGAGTGGTCAAATTATGTCTGGTTCCTCCAGTCAGCGGTTTGGAGTTGCAATGGTTGGGCCACCTTTTAGTCAAGAAAAACAAGCTTGGAAAACGAGTCGATGAGCCGGCCCCGAACCATGAACCAGTCTGAAACCCTGGCTGCGTTGTATTGCGCGCCTTCTTTCTCTTTGTCTCACTGCCGGGAGAGTGCAAAGCACAAAGTGGGCACAAGAAATGCAAGAAACTTGATGATGATGAATCTCACCTTGTGCCAACTCGTTTCCCGTTACAATTTTGTCGCCCACCACGTTGTTATTCGTACCCTTTAACCCCACAAGAAGAGCCAACTGCACGGTCCTTCGCCTTGGTGTTTTGAATGGTTGGCCGAGTGAGGTTTCGGCGCCCCCATGCCATTGGGGCGCTGCCGGAATATATGTCAAGCTCACTCACGATTACTGCGTAAGGTGGACGGGCTCCATTGAGGCGCTGATATCCTGGTTAGGGGAGGGGCATTGCAGATCGGCTCAGCTGGGATGACGCTGCAAGTACAGGGGTCTCACAAAGTGCTCCCGGTGCCAAGGCGGTCGACGACGATGCTCATCGCACACTGGGCAAGCCTGCCATGTTGGTGTGTTGGTAGCACAAACTGTCCACACAGACGCGTGTTCACTTCTGGCTCTGCAGCATGCATCGGAGATCAGCCTGTAAGACGGAAATACTCTCCAACGAGACGCCCTCCCTCTTCACTTCGTGTTTGAAGCCATCGAGCACCTGGATGAAGCGATCGCGGCTATTGGAGCCCGGCTTCGCATGGACGTGCACAGCCGCCAGCCATCGCCTTTTCCATGTTTTACCATTGGCGGCTCCTGGTTGTGTGGGGGGCAGATTCTGGTAAGGCTCCACCAAATCGACGCAAGCAGCGCGAGCTGAGCGTGGTGTGAGCGCCCAAGCGCCACCTCTATCGCAGAGAATGCTTGATTGATGAAACAGCCTGCAGCATTCCAGACCAGACTGACACGAGTGGCGCCCCAACCACTTGCCAAACCTCCATTTCTTCAAAGCGCTTTCCGAACGTGTGGCAGACCATCAGAATCACTGTGTAATTGATTACCCAGTTCCTGTAATCTGTACACACTCAGTGACAATACATATCCATTTTTCATAAAATTGCTGTTATTGCATTAGGTGGATGCTCCTCGTATTGCCGACGTCATTGATACTGGCAAACTTTTGTGCCGGATATCCCGTTGCCGGTCGAGGCCCGAACCAGGATACTTGGCTTGGCGCTAACACGAGGTTTTTGGAACGGTGGTGAGGGTGGTGTTGTTGAGCCAGTGGATCACCTCAGATAGATCGACGCGGTCTCTTCCGTACCACGGCGAGCATGGTTCGTGCACGACTTGTTTGAGCCTCAGTCATCCGATCGGCGTCCAAACCAACGCCGATGTCTGAGGGGGAATTGGGGTTTTGTTGTTGCCATCGACAGCCAAATTCAGGAATCAAATGAGTTGTGGAGTTTGGATGGCCTCAAGGTGAGACCGGCCTTACCGCTAACTGCGAAAATGTCCCCTGGGTACCTGGCTAGACTGCCTTGTCAAAAGATGGGTACTCAATCAAGGAAAGAAAGCCCCGATACTGCGGGCGGAAATGTGCATTGCAGCATAAACGTTCAGCCTGCTGTGGAGCAGCTTGGCTTGGCTAAAATGCACAACAAGAAGCCACATGGTTGTGGCGTATCGACAGGAACGGGAACGGGAATGGCCTGCCGAAACCCGACCGTTTCCATCCAGGCCCCGTCTGTTGTGGGTCGTGACACCCTTATCGCGCCCAGCCCTGGCAAGGCCAGCGAGCCACTCTGGAGCTTCGGCCCATGACGATGGAAGCTGTTTAGACTTTCATGTGATCCATGATTTTGACTTCGGAATGACACCGGCCACGCGAGTCCACTTTTAGCACGCGCAACACTCAACATGCGGGATTCCGCAGCGCAGCATTCGAATTGTGCATTTGGTGATATTCAATCGGTGATTTTCCCACTCTTGCAGGGTCCATTTGGTCCCATGTTGCGCCAGATCGACACCGTCTTCAACTTCTCGACTGGCCATGCCTGAGCATCTTCAACCGCCCTCAGCCCCGAAAGCCCCGACCGGCCCCGGTAGCTCCGACGAAGATCATGATAATCTTAGGCTATTATCCCGCTCGCCTCATCCATACCACAAGTTGAATACCGAGCTTCTCGAACCTTCAGGCCGTATCACGGGCCCGCGAATCGCGATCGGTGACGGCGAGATCATCGCCGAAGATTCGGACGCTACTTCTTCCCGCCCCTTTCCCGCTTTTGCCAGAGACTCGCCCCTCACGAGCGAGAGCGGCACCGAGGCCGACGATGAGCATTTCCTGAAAGGGCTCCCGGCTCCCAGGGCCCGATCACACAAGGGATTGAGGGGCAAGAATGAACCACTCTCGGGGACCTCTACGCCCTTGCTTTCGCCTTCAATATGGGAAGAGGAGGGTCGAAAGGCAAATCCGGACGCAGGCCATGGTGGGCACGGGCGCGAGAAGAGGACCGTAGCCGAGAGGCTTCGCCGCCGCAAGGAGCTGGTTCGGAGGGCGACTGAAGTGCTGCTGCTGATATGGCAAGGAGGGATGGTTGCTTCGAATGCCGAGGCCCGATCTTTCATTCACCTATACCGGAAAGGTAACTCTTTTGCTTCTCATAGTATACAAGCCAAGCTGATCAGAATTGCAGAGTATCTGGCTGTGGGCGCCTTGTTCTGCGGCCTGGTTGCCGTCTACCCCTTGAGGCTGGTGAGCTGGGCTTATCGTCAGGGGAAGCCCAAGAAGCTCGTACCGATCCGTGTTCCTGCCTCCTTTGACCCCGCACCCGTCCTTTATCCTCCGGTAGTGCCGGTCCTCGTGTCCCTCCTCATTGCCGAGAACGTCAAAGGCGCCATTCTACCGAGTCTCGTCCTCAGTATTTGCGCCCTACCAAGGCCGCTGATCCCGGGCGCACGGTACTGGGAAACCATCAGCTGCACCCACTGGCTGGCTACTGTCATGTATACCGTTCACGCTACATCCGCTTACCCATACGGTCCAGGCGTTTAAAGGGGATGACATGTCGCGGGAAGTCCTGGTCTTGCTTTACCCCTTACATCAGACACTATGCCTCGCTTTACATCACCTTACAACGACTAGTCTTTTAATTTCGGAGCTTCAACTGCTTTCGGCTGCTCTCATCGGCCTCCTTTTATTGGCTAGCTCCCCCCAAACTGTCATTCTAAAGGCGGTGCTCTGGGGAGGCGGTCTCGGTCTCGCAGTGTTCTGCGGTCAGGTAATCCAATGGGGGATCTTGTTGGCTCGCGTACCGAAATGGCGCTTCAGACGGGCACATCCTTCGCCGAGGAGTGAGTCTGGTTATCAGTTGTTACGGCAGATCTTCCCTTTCCGCCGGCGCCGCTCTGGCTCGAGGGCGAGTCAAGGCAGCGCTGTGTCAGACACGGAGCACTCAGATGAATATCTCGACGGCTTACCCTCCTTGTCACACAAAAAGGACACGCAGGCAGACAGTGTCAGCGATGCTGAACTTATGCCGGCTACTCCTTCAGGCTTGAACAGGGTCCAGTCGGACTCGACAGAACTACTGCAACAGAGCCCAACCCGGAGACACACCCTGCCTGCCACAGGGAAACCACCCAGCCACCCCAAACTGACAACCACCCCCTCAGGCCGCCGGAAGCGCGCCGCCTCAACTCGAGTCCGCGCCCTCTTCTCTCTCACACAAACCCAAGCCACCATCCGCAAGTGGCTCTACGCCGGTTATGTCTACCTTTGCATCCTTCTCGTCATTTTCGTTGGCATCCGGCCCTATGTCCAGCACTACGCCCTCTCAGGCCACGAACCAGTCGGCTGGGCTTTAGGCTACCTATTCGGCGACATTCCACAGTTCCGCTTCCAAGTCGTCAAAGCCAACCTCGAGCGCTGGATACCCCTCCCCACTCTCCTCTCGGCCATCAACGCCACCACCAACTCACCACCAACCGGCTGCACGCCAGGTGACGGCTGGGTCCAACATACGCGCCTCAACTCCCTCACTCCCTCGGCGCCGCGACCACCCGCCTCTTCCTATCGGCCTACTTCCTCCTCACCATCCTCACGGGCCTCGCCGTCGTCTTCCGCCTCTCCCCCGTATACGAGGTCGACACGCGCCGCAAGGTCTTCCACTTCATGATGGTGGCCATGTTCCTGCCCACCCTCTATGTCGACCCCTGCTACGCCGCGCTGGCCCTCGCCCTCGTCCTCGCCGTCTTCTTGTTGCTCGACCTCCTGCGCGCCAGCCAGCTGCCCCCGCCTCCCGCCCCATCGCCCGCTTCCTCACCCCCTACGTCGACGGCCGCGATCTCCGCGGGCCGGTAGTCATCAGCCATATTTTTTTGCTCATCGGCTGCGCCATCCCCGTCTGGCTTAGCCTCGCCTCCCTGCCCCGCGTGTCCACCACCACCGCCACCGCCGCCCCTCCTTCTGACGACGGCACCCCTTCTGCCACCGCAAATACCGGGTGGGAAGTCCCCGTCCGCGAAGTGGGTATGGTATCGGGGGTGGTGTGTGTCGGGCTCGGCGACGCCGCCGCCTCGCTGGTCGGCCGCCGCTGGGGACACCGCAAATGGCTGTGGGGCGGCGGCAAGAGTGTCGAAGGGAGTGCTGCGTTTGCGGTGGCTGTTTTTGTGGGGCTGATGGCGTCTGCGTTGTGGTTGCGGGTTGGGGGGTGGGCTGTTGCTTCTGCTTCTACTTCTTCTACAGTAGGGGGGGGGGGGGAGGAGGTTCAGGGATGGAGAGTCTGATGAGTGTGCTGGACTGGCGGGTGCTGTGGCCGTGGCTGCGGGTGGAGGGACCCAAGACGGCGGTATGTGCTTCGCTGGCGTCGCTGACGGAGGCGGTGCTGACGGGGGGTAATGATAATGTGGTGGTGCCGGTGGTGTTGTGGGGGTGTGTCAAGAGCTTGGGGGTATAGGGGAAGGGATAAGGAGTTGGATAGGATAGGATGGGATAGACAAAAAAGGAAATAGGATACGGCGTGTAATGTTGTGATGAGGGGAATGAAAGATGGTTTGCAAATACTGTCTGTGCTTGGGATTTCTAAGCTGATTGTCCCAGGGCTGTTTTGGTGTTAGTTATTCGACGGGAAAATGATAGGCGCCGTTACCGGGATGAACACGCTGTATCATCTCATCACAATATCAAATCACGAACATGGGCAAGACATCAGACGAACGCATCGTACAACTCTATTTTTTTTTTCTCATTCATGCCCAGCCATATAGGTCTATCTATCCTACACCCCCAAGGAAGCCGCTCTTCTAGTACACCCACTTGGCCACGGCGGTCCTGGGCCCGCCCATGGTCTTGCGGGCCAAGATCTCCTCGACGATCTCCTTGACGCCCTGCTTCTGGCCCCGCTCCTTGACGAAGGCGTCGACGATCTGGGTGCGCGTCAGGGTGCCCAGGCTGACCTTCTTCTCGACCTGCTCCTCGGTGGGCACGCCGAAGTGGGCGTACGGGTACTCGCCGTAGTTGGCCTCGGTCAGCAGCTCCAGCGTGGGCTTGTCGCGCGGCACGATGAAGTAGTCCTCGGTCAGCTTGGGGCTCTGCTCCGGAGAGATCTCGACGAGCGAGGCCGGCTGCCAGGTCGGCGGCCGCTTGTCGATGAGCAGCGCCGTGACGCCTTCGGTGAAGTCGTGCGAGGCCATGAACTTGGACGCGATGGCGTGCTCGCGGATGAATGTGTCCTGGATGGACCACTTGCCGCCGATGCGCATCTGTCGCAGCGCCACGTGTACGGCCATGGGCGAGCGCGCGTGCAGTGTGGCGAAAGTCTCCTCAGCCCATTGACGCGCCGCGCCTGTCTCCTTCTCCAGGGAGCGCAGGATCTGGTCGACGCTGTTGTGGCTGAAGCACCGGTCGATGGCGCGGCGCAGCTCACCGCCGAGAAGAATCGGCTCGTTGTGCGGCAGGCCGGTGACGAACTCCTCGATGGTAGCGTTGATGGCGGCCAGGCGGGTCTCCATATCGTCCTGGTCATTGAAGCGCAGTTCGGCGAGGCGGGACTCGAGGCGCGGAAGAGAGGTCGAGTGCAGGTAGTGGGTGGCGATGCCAGCGTAGAAGACATTGGCGCCCATAAGGCGCGAGCTGGTCAGTGCGAGGTAGGTGCCGACGGAGCCGGGCATCCTGGGGAGGAAGAAGGAGGCGCCGACGTCGGGGAAGAAGCCGATATTCGTCTCGGGCATGGCGAAGATGGTGCGCTCGGTCGCGATGCGGAAGGGGGCGTGGATGCTGAGCCCGACCCCACCCCCCATGGTGATACCGTCCATAAAAGCGACGTAGGGCTTGTTGTAGGTGGCGATCAGGTGGTCCAGCTGGTATTCCTGGGCGAAGTACTCCTTGGATTTCTCCTGGCCCTCGGGCCCAGACCGGTTCCAGTCGGCTAGCTGGGCGACATCGCCGCCGGCACAGAAGGCCTTATCCCCTGCGCCCTTCATCACGATGACATTCGCCATGTCCGACTTGGCCCATTCCAACATGCGCGGGGCGATCTTGCGGATCATGGACCCGTTGAGAGCATTGAGCTTATTTGGCCTGTTGAGCTCGACGGACCGGAGGCCGTAGAGACTGTTGAAGAGGACATCCTCGGGCTCGTCGCCGTCGCGGGGCTTGAAGCGATCGTAGGCTTCTTGTGTCGACATCTGGAGTAGCAAGCGGTTAGTGGTTTGGTCAACGGTCCAGGTGGGTGATCGGCGGTGGTGGTGGTGGTGTTCGAGGGCATACCAGCCGTTGTGACTGCGGCTGCTGTGACAGCAGCTTGGCTCTAAGAGGCATGGCAAACAGCGTGCTTGTGCGTGTGGAAGGTCCCAATCTTGTGTAGGCGCGGGAGACGGTTGCCGCTATTGTTGCTGGTGCTGCCGGCACCGCTCGGCTGGCAATCGTGTGGGCGAACATTTAATATGACTGTCTGGTGGTGGTATATTCCCCCCTCGGACAGTGGACCATTGACCTTGAATTCGCACCGAGGCCCAAGACACTTGCTGCCGCCGCCGTCTTTTCCAGTCCACTGCGATTGGCGATTGCAGCTTTTACTGGACCGAAGGTTACCGCGCAAATCAACTCGGCGCGGGGCAGGGGTGCCAGGTGCCGATTGCCAGTGGCAGCAGTGAGTGGCAGCTGTGGCCGGCCGTGGGATCCAAAACCACAGCCAATCGGCATTCTCAATTGGCATCCTCAATTGGGCAGGGATCCAGCAACACCTCTCTTTCTTCACAGGACGAACAATCCATCTGGAGGTCTGGGTTTAGTGCGGCTTTGATCCAAAGATCTGCTAGAAACAGGGATATGTGACAACGGTAAAAGATATCCGGATATTCATGTCCCATAATTTCCATCAAAAATACAAACTTGGAACGACAACTACCAGTTTCCCACCCCTCACTTCACAGCTTCTCCCACCCTTCATCCACCTTCTTAATCCCCGCCAGACCCAGGAAGAAGCTGGCAAGACCCCATGCGCCCGGGTCGGGTACCTGCTCATAGCCAGACCCGCCAATGTACACGGTCCTGCCTAGACTAGGTTTCATGCCCTTGGTGCCATCGGCCGCGTTCTGAGCTGCCTCAGCTGACTGCTTGATGTCGCCCGTCTGTTCAAGAACCTCAACAAACGGGTACAGAGCATCCACGAGGGTACGGTCCCCTGGGCGGGCTGGTGTGTACTTGGAAAGCGCTTCGCAGCTCTGCTTGAGTGCGGCCGCCCATACCTGGGGAGATGCCTCGCCTTCGCCCTGGGATCTCAACGAGGCCAAAAGGGCGTTAAGGAAAATGGCGTATAGCGCCCCTGAAGTACCGTCCATCTCCCTTTCCACAATGGGCACAATGTTAGCCAAGTCTACCACGGCGTCCCCCGACAGCGGGTGTGACTGCAGGTAGCTCAAGATGGCTGCACCTGTTAGTGAGGGCCAACTGGCGCAGGGAGGTTTCTCGCTTACCTTCGGCACCCCTCTTCAACCCAATTCCGCAGTCACCATCTCCTACCACAGTGTCGTAGCGCGTCACTTCTGGCTCAACCGCCACTACAGCCTCCAAGGCCTGGTGGAGCGCCTGCTGTGCGGCTGCGCCGCCCATCTTCAGACCACTGGGCTTGATATCGCCTCCTCCCGACGTGTCCTGATCCCGGGTCGCCGTGTTCTTCTCCTCCCACGTCCGTTTCGAGACGGGAGACGACCAGCCCGTGGCCTCGCATGGATAGTCGAGCAAGTCGATCATGCTGGGCCCGCCAATGTCGGTGTTGACCACGTTTAGCAGCGTGATGCTGAAGCCCAGCCCGTTGAGGCTCGTCATGAACGTCCCGCTAAGGATGCGCACCGGCCGGATATTGTAGCTCTTCTCGAGCTGCGCCACCACCTCGCTCACGATGCCGCCCATCTCCAGCACGCTAACTCCTCCCAGGTTATTCACCAGTAGCACCACCTCGTTGGAGTTGACGTTCACAAACGCCCTGTCCTTGTCGCTCTGGTCCAACATCTGCGCCAGCATCTTCCGCACCAGCGCCGGCAGCTCAACCACCTCCTTGCTCGAGCCCGGCTCGTTGTGAATCCCCATCCCAATCTCCACCTCCCCATCCTTCAAGTACTCAGCCGAGTTGACGTCCGGCTTCGCCCTCCCCGGCACATGGACATGCTCGAGACTCGCCCCGACACTGACCAGATTCCCGGCCACCAGCCGCGCCACCTTGACGACCTCCTCCAACCCCCTCCCCTGCGCAGCCAGCGCTCCGCTGATCTTATGCACCAACACCGTGCCCGCAATGCCCCTCCGCCCAACCTTCCCAGCCTTGGCCCTCCCAACCCCCACATCATCCCCGACAACCACCATCTCGACCCGCACCCCGGCCGCCCGCGCCTTCTCCACCCCCACCCCAAAGTTGAGCACGTCGCCCGTGTAGTTCATCACCGTGACCAGTACCCCTGCTCCCCCGTCCTCCTTGTCTTGGGGATGCTCCACACGGCCCATGATGGCCGCACGTACCTGCTCCGCGGCCGGGCTGGCGAAGATGGTGCCCGCGACGGCGGCGCTGAGCAGGCCCGGGCCGACCATCCCCGCGAAGGACGGCTCGTGGCCGGAACCGCCCCCGGAGATGATGTGTACCCGCTGCGGTTGTTGTTGTTGCTGGTGCTGCTGGTGCTGCTGCTGGGGTAATGATCCGTATCCTGGCCGCCGGTATATGATTTTGTTGGCGGCGTCGAGGGCGAGGCCCGGGTTGGTTAGGGTGAGGGAGTGGAGGGAGGAGGCGACCAGGTCGGTGGGGGAGGGGAGGAAGTGTTTGGTGGACATGGTGGTGGTGGTGGCTAGGTTGGTAGTTTGAGTGGTGGGTTGGGTGGTGGTTTGGTGGTTGGTTTGGTTGTTGGTTTGGTTGGTGGTTTGGGTGGTGGTTTGGCGGTTGGTTTGGTTGTTGGTTTGGTTGATGGTTTGGTTGTGGTTGGAAAAGGGGGTAGGTAAAGGGTTGAGCAAGAGAATAAGTAAGATCTCAAGAAGGGGGCTTGGTCGGGTGAGTGTGTAGTTTGAAGCCGATAAAATAAAGAAGAGGAGAAGCCGGAGTTCAATCAGCTCTGATAATCGTGACGGCATTCGCAAGAGAACCTCTAGTGCAAGTGTTGCTTGCTCTATTCGGGACCTGGTTGGGCGTGTTTAAGCGGTACCTGAGACCCTGAACCGAGGGCTCGGAACGACCTAGAATTTAAAGTGTCTCTAGAACTAAACTCAAACTGACAACCGGATTCCACGGTTATGTTGGATCAGTAGCGTCTCTCGGCAACCACGTTCTCGGGAGAGCTTGCCCGATGATGAACGGCACTGATATGGATCACAGGAAGGTGGGGTGAATGCGGGGCGGCTCATGGCCCAACCTGCTGCAGCTTGATTTTCCCGTCGTACCAAGCCCAAGTGACCTCACTTTTGACTCCCGATCGTCACTACGGGGATTGGGCAAGCCATCGAGGTCTCTGGGCCAAGCAATGGTTTCGGGTGTAAGATTGGCCGTCGGTTGTGGAGGAATAGGAAGGAGAAGTAGACAATGTAACGAGGATTTTCAACTATCCTTTTGAGAAATGACTCGGGCTTTACCCAAATTGTGGGCTTTGTTTGTTAAGATAGCTAGCAAAATGGTATAGTTTGCCATGTTGTGCTCTTAGCTAGCAGTTCTGTCCTGTTCATAACTTCCCTGGGGCCCTTTCATTCCCCATTTCCAAGCCAGTCATCACTTATTCCTTCGGTATCCAAACCCAATCCAGCTCTCAGAGCCGTAGATATAGCCCTGCATCCAACCACCAAATGATACCCAAAACGCCAAATGATGCCAAATCCCAAAACGCCTCAGTCATAACCCCATACCACCCAGTCCCTCCCCCCCCGAAAAGCAGCCACCCGGGCTATATCATCACAAACGCAGACCCCGCCACCACCCCCAACGCCAACGCGGACGTCACAAACCCCGCCGCGACCCGATCGCCCAACGTAATTTCCTTATACCCCAACGGCTCCTCATGCTCCATCGCATCAGGCTTCCCCTTCGAAGTCCCCCCCGTATCAGCCGTCACTGGCGCGGCCACCTTCCCAACCAACGTGTACATAACCGCCGACAGCGCATTCATCTGCTCGCCCACGCCAACCGACCCGTCAAACCGGCCCGGTGTCGTCCAACTAAACCCACACGCCGTCCCGGAGTGGCCCTTGAAGGCGGGCGCGGGGGTGTCACCCACACACACGGAAGCGGCGGCGCGCGCGCGTCGTTCTCGAGCAGCGGGT
The DNA here is from genome assembly GCA_039881045.1 of Chaetomium olivaceum. Taxonomy (NCBI): domain Eukaryota; kingdom Fungi; phylum Ascomycota; class Sordariomycetes; order Sordariales; family Chaetomiaceae; genus Chaetomium; species Chaetomium olivaceum. The sequence continues at coordinate 94,457 of JAYWVB010000042.1, read as the reverse complement.
GGATGGCGTCGAAGGTGTAGGGCGCCATCTGGGTGGTGCCGGCCAGCCAGCGGGTCAGGTAGCCCTTGAAGCTGCGCTGGTCGTTGTTGCAGAAGCCGCTGGGCTCGCACAGCTGCTCGAAGATGATGCCCTCCGGGTTGAAGAAGGTGGCGCGCGTGGATGCGAGCAGGCCGTCCACGCGCGTCTGCCAGGTCGACGAGGCGTTGGTGTAGTTGTACATGACGGCCGCCCCGTGCAGGAAGATGCCCGCGTTGTAGGACCAGCGGTTCGGGTCCATGCTCTCGCAGGTTTTGGTGTCGAGGTCCACGTGCACGCCATCGCGTACGGTGTAGTCCTCCGTGATGAGTCCGACTCTTTCTTCCCAGTCAAAGATTTTGTTCGCCCACACCGCGTACGTCTCGTTGCCTGTGTAGCGCGCCAGCCGCGCCGCGATGTTGAAGAAGCAGCCGTTGGAGATGGAGTTTTTGTAGTTGAAGCCGTTGTTGAAGGTGAAGATCTGCCAGCGGAGCCCGCCGCCGCAGGCTTCCTCGTCCCAGCGGGATGCGAACTGGTTGAAGAGCGACTGGGCGAGCGCGAGCCATTGCGGTTGGTCCGGTGGCGGGTCCGGGAGCTTGTTCTCGGCCGCCGACATGGCCGCCATCCCCCAGAAACCCTGGTCATCGTTGCCGAGTGTGCGTGACTGGTTCCGGGGCTTGAAATCGCCATTTTCTGTTGCTTGGTGTACAAGGCCCTGGGCGGTGATGGCGTTGTACGAATCGTCCCCGGTCAGCGCCCAGTAGTCGATCAGAGTCCCGAACATGGCGCCCATTTCCCACCAAAAATATGGATCAGGGAGGTTGCCTGGTGTATCTCCTGTGTTGTTTCCGGTGTAGTATTTGGCCAACCCGAATGCTATTGTGCTAGCGGTGGACTTGATGGAAGCTGGACATGATGTTAGCTTCTAGGACAGTCAAGGTTCCCGACAACGCTGCTGCCTTACCTTCATCATCGAGGTTCAACTCTATCGCCTTACTGTATCCCACCCACAGGCCCAGAGAGGCCACAAGCCCAAATATCCTCATGATTCCAGTGTGTCCGTATAATCAACGAGTGACGAAGAACAATGTTCAGCCTGGAGTGTCTGGGAGCGAGGCTTGCTCATGGAGCTAACGAAGAACAACTGTCGTCTGACAATAGGGCGAGAGTAGGTGACCAGCCCCAATAATGAACGACTCCGACAATAAGAGACCGTATTCGAACGAAACGACAATTGCGAGTCGTATCGTGATATCAATGAAATGAAAGGAAGGGCACAGCCTCGACAAAAAAACAGCGACCAAAGCGCGTGAACGAATTGAAGGGAAGGAAAGAAGAAATGGAAAGAAAAGAAAGTCTAGCAACTAGTTGCCATAGACTGTGTGTGGTCCAACAAACGGATCCAGAAGAAAGGTAAGGTTGAAGTGGAAACAGAAGAGAGTGTGAGAGGAAGAAGAGCTGGACCAAGTGACATGGAAACTCCCAACTAGTCCGGGTAGGGACGCGTACATCCAAGGAAACGTCCCATCACAGCCCCAAGCCAAGGGCTACCTCGAATCCCCTGGTGTCTTGGTACCCGGAACGTCGGGTACCGTGGTGTCATGGTGCGGGCGCTCTGGAAGACAAGAGAGGCTGAAACACTTGCAGTTCGAGATGGGGGGTGGAACCCCTGGTGACACAAATCACTGCCGAGGGCGGCAGGCTGGGTATCATGTTTCTACTGGTTGATGATCTGGGCATTCTGAAAAAAAAAAAAAAAAAACAGAGTAAACCCCATATATACGGGGGTTGAAGAGGGAGCTTCCCTGCGTTAAGCGAGGATCTCTGCTATTCTTGTTGCCATGGTACGTGTCGTGAGCCAAGTCGGTGGTGTTGATGGAGAGGGAGGTCTGAGACATCCCCCACCCACAGGGTACCCCTGAATTCTCGTTTGCGCCAAGACATCTGGACCATCCACTGGGTTCAAGACGTAAAAAAGGAGACGTAGGAAATAGAAAAGAAATCGGGTACGAGGAACGACAAGGAATAAAGAGGAGGAGGGAAGAATAAAAACTACCTCAAAAATCAAGAGAAATGAATAATAAAAAATGAGTGAGAATCCCCGAGGAAAAGAGAGAACAGACAAGATAAGTGACGCAGCCTATTCTTAAGCGCCCTCGGCGATTTAGCTGGGCGTCTCGCCTCACTGCCCTAACGCACCATGACACACAGTTTGTTGACAATCGAAACAGAATAGCTCAAGTATGGTGGCGAATATGACCTCGAGACTTGGCCGGCGCCTGATACCAGGAGGTATGGGCCAAGCAAATAGAACCCGACTTCTCGAAAACCCGAGCTAACTTTCATTCTAAGTGCTCTCGTCTATGCAGCTTCCCAAGCTACTTTTGTCTATCCATCATTCATAACAACTTCCTGTGTCCAAATCATGAGAGTTTAGGGGTATCGCAGACGTGATCGTGACAAGACTTCGCAGTTGCAGCTCAGTGCTTGCAGCCGTGGGCGCAGCCGCCCTTTTGCTTCTTCTGCGGCCTGTCGGCGCCCTCGGCCTCTTCGTCATCCTCATCCTCATCCTCATCGTCCGTCTCAAAGTCGAGCTCGCTCATGCCGTCCTGCTCCTGGGCTTGGACTGTTACGGGTTAGTGGACCATTCGGTTGAAAAGCCAATAGCGGTAAACTCACTGAAGTACTTGAGCGCGCCGGGCCACAGATCATCAGCAATGGCCATGGCAACTGCATCACCCATGGGGAAGATGTCCAGGTCCTCCTCGAGCTCCTCGTCATCATCCTCATCGTCATCGGCCATCTCCTCATCCTCGTCCTTCTTGGGCACCTCCTCACCAGCCTTCCGCTTCCTCCGCTCCTCCTTCTCCTCCTCAACCGCCTCCTTGCTCTCCTCGGCAGAGACGTACTCGCCAATGTAGCCGAACCATGCGAAGAAGCTGACACCACCCATGCCGGTCTTGTCAATCTTCTCCTTGAGCGCCTTCTGCTTCTCGGTGAAGACCACCTTCTCGGCCTTGGCCCCCTTCTTCTTCTCTTGCTTGGGCTTGGCCACCTGCTCGTCGTAGACGGCCTTGACCAGGCCCAGAAGACCGTCGGTCAGGTCCTTGTCCTTCTTCCACTTGATCTCAACGGGCTCGCTGACGAGGCCGGCAAAGCCGTCCTTGCTCTGGCGCCACCAAAACTTCTTCTCCAGCACGGCGTCCTCGAAGTGCTCATTCTCGGCGAACTCGAAGCGGATCGCGACGCTTCGCGGGTCGCCCTTCTTCTCGTCGGCGTCGAGCTCGAAGCGGCTGACCGAGAGGTTCTTGAGCGAGGTCAGGAGGATGGAAGAGTCCGTCGGCTGGATGTACTCGTCGATGTCCATGGGCGCCTGCTCGAGCACGAGGGCCCAGAAGTTGGGGATCTTGGCGAGCAGCTCGGCGCGGCGGGCGTAGAGCGGCTTGGAGAGGGGGTGTACTGCTGGCGGACTTGGGATATTGCGTTAGCACTCTGTGCTCAATGACATCAAACGGCCATAAACTCACTGATCTCGGTCTCGACATCATCAAACTCCTGCTCGAGGTCCGAAAGCTCCTCGTAGCTGACAGGGGTTTCTTCGATAGTGGCGGCCATTTTTGCGGTGGCTTTTTGGTTGGTATGGGATTATCTTGGGTGGAAGAAGAATGGGAAGAGCTCTGGAACCACAATGATGCCGACCGCTGGGTGAAATAGGGTGGGATGGAAGAAAAATTCTTCTAGTTGCCCACTGTGTCTAGCGACTAACACGGCGCAGGTCCCGCCCTGTTGCGAAAAGTTGTGCAGGCCTTGGCATTCACAAATTGTTCAGTCGGAGGGGTTGGATGAACAGCGGGGCCCTGCCAAGACGTGGGGTCCAGGGCGGTTGCATTTTCTGTCGCTTCAGTTCGCTGAAGTCTGGGCACCACGGCACCTGGCTCCCATTGCCGAATCCCGGGCCGAGAACACCCCGGCCTTGAATTGATCTAGAACCGTTGAATCACGGCTTTCCTTTCCAGTGTCAGGTCTGTTGTGTACCAGTAGAAACTAGTTACCCGATTTGCATTTGGATCCCGCTCCTCAACGGTTCTCTTGGCGGCGGCGCAGAATTCAGGAACCTCGGGACCTAAGGTAGGTGGATAATAATCTGCACAAGGTACCTAATTGGAGGTGTTTCTACAAAATTCCTACTCTCTTACCACTTACACCCAACCACCGCCAGCGCGCCATGATTTCTCCAGCAAGGTGAGAAAACTAGAATAATCATCGATCAGCCCACCGTCGGCTCTGACTGCCTACCAATTTTACCTTCCCGCTTCCTCTCCCAATTTCGTGATCGAGCCTCATATATCCCAATTCGTGACCGACCGTGACCGCCAACGCAATAAATGCAAGGCCCGTCCGTTATCGGGTTTCCGAGACAAGTCCGTCTACGAGGAATCCCCGGCAACCCTGACCGGTCTTCACCGAGCCCACCGCCGCCAAAACTGCTGGCCCTGCCTTATCTCCTTCTACAACAATGCATCGGTGCATTACCGACCCATGACGAAGCAGCCCGAAGTCGGTGCTGATGCCCTACCGAGAATTTTCACAGCGGCTGCCAACGGCTCCCGGATCCTGGTTCTGTCCGGGGCGATCCGCAATTGACTTTCTGTTAGCTAAGAGATCTGGGAATTCGATGGGCGCGTGACTACCGCTTCTCCAGTAGTTTATTTCGTCCCGTCATCGGTCTGCAAGGGGTTTGCCATGTTGAGTTTGTTTATCTTTGGAAACCTTAAGGTTGGCATTCCACGCGATCAGAATTTCTCGTCAAGGAACCCCGGGGCATAATTCAGATCGAACACCATCGTCACCTACTGTGTCGAAGTTGACAAAGAGCCTTATTTCACGATCTTGTGACCTATCTTGCTCATTTTCTACTGTTTCTCAGATAAAACAGAGCAGTCCTAGCACAGTGCTTATTTTGGAAACGTTTTAAGATCAGGAACCGAGTGGCAGGCGAGAAGTCCGCTCGCTTCCATTTCTGCACCCTCAGAAACACTCGACTTCTCACCAAACTCTGCTCGTCCTCAACCCAAGATGGGTGGAACATTGCTCATGGAGGGGGACAAACCCCGATTCTCGCTACCCAGAGTCCCGGGTGCTCATCATCATGACCGGCGGGACAATCTGCATGCAACCTAACCTTCAGCAGACGGTCTGGTTCCCATGACGGGCTTCCTCGAGAATGCCATGGCACCTCGCCCATCGTTCAACGATAACTCTTCACCTTCAGGTAAGTTTAGGAGATCACGCAAAGATACACCGCCGTGGTAAAGCACGTATTTCGAGAACCAACGACCGCTAAGAGCGAAGGCCTGTCTTTCGTTGACTAGCTGCAACACACAAACCACGAAAACGGCCGTTTTTGGCCCCCTCAAACTAACACATACTAACGACACCCAGTCAAGATCCACGCCTACAAGAACGGCGTCAAGCTGGCCCTTGACAGCCTGCGCACGCCGCCGAGCGCCTACTCGCGGCACATACGCTACGGCATCCTCGAGTTCCAGCCGCTGCTCGACTCGAGCTCCATCTCGTCGACGGGCTGGACCGAGATCGCCATGACCATCAAGGAGAACTACCACATCTTCGACGGCTTCGTGGTGCTGCACGGCACCGACTCGCTCGCCTACACGGCGTCGGCGCTGTCCTTCATGATGGCCGACCTCGGCAAGCCCGTCATCCTGACGGGCTCCCAGGCGTCCATCTTCGCGCTGCAGTCCGACGCCGTCGACAACCTCTTGGGGTCGCTCATCATCGCGGGCACCTTCGTCATCCCCGAGGTCTGCCTCTTCTTCCACCATACCCTCTTCCGCGGCAACCGCACCACCAAGGTGTCGGCGTCGTCGTTCGAGGCCTTCGACAGCCCCAACTGCGCGCCGCTGGCCAAGGTGACGTCGCTAGGCGTTGACGTTAACTGGGGCTTGGTGCGGCGGCCGACCAGCATCGCCGGCTTCCGCGTGACCAAGTACCTGGACACGGCCCACGTGGCCTGCCTGCGTATCTTCCCGGGGATCAAGCCCGAGATGGTGGACTCTGTGCTTAGGGCGCCGAACCTCCGCGGGCTGATCCTCGAGACCTTCGGCATGGGCAACGCCCCCGGCGGCGTGGACGGGAGCCTCACCAAGGTGATCCGTGACGCCGTCGAGCGCGGCATCGTCATCGTCAACGTCAGCCAGTGCACCAACGGGTTCGTGTCCCCGCTCTACGCCCCCGCCACCGCGCTCGGCCGCGCCGGTGTCGTTTTCGGCCACGACCTGACCACCGAGGCGGCACTAACCAAGCTTTCCTACCTGCTCGCGCTGCCCGAGTGGAAATATAACGAAGTAACAGCCAAGATGGCGCAGTCGATGCGCGGGGAGATGACCGAGATGGCGCTGACGTCCTTCTCCCACCCCGCGGGGAGCGTCGATTCTGTCGTGGACAGACTCACCTCGGCCGGTACGGCCCCTTCTTCTACTTGTCCCACTTGTTCCCCTCCCCTCTCTCCTTGGTCCACATTGCGATAAATAAAAAAAAGCTCGCTACTAGGTAAAACCACAAGCTGACACTATTGCTTTTTTTCGCTTTCCCCCAACTACAGAGACGGCGTTCACAGCACTAGGCTACGCGATCCGTAACGGCGAATTGCGCACGGTGCGCGACATGATCGAGGGCGACGAGTTCAACCACCAGCTGACCAAGCGCGCCGACTACGCCGGCAACACGGCGCTGCACCTGGCCGCCGTCGGCCCCGAGCCACTCGTGCTGCGCGACCTGCTCACGCGGGGGGCCAGCGTCCATGCCCGCAACCGCGCCGGCAACACCCCGCTGTACCTCGCCGAGAAGGTCGGGAATGCCGAGTGCGTGCGTCTGCTTAAGGAGGCCGGCGCGCACCTCTGGCTGGACAACGAGCTCAAGGGCGAGGGCAGCAGGGTGCCGAGTCAGGGAACCAGTAGGGCGGTTTCCCCCGATCGTACTCCCGAAGGGCGGCCTGGAGATGGTAGCGGCAAGGGCGAGGCTGCTGCTGCAGCGGCTGCTCAAGAGGAGGGTGTGGGGGCGGCTAGTGATGGTGGTGGTAGTGGTGCTGAAGGGCCCGGGTTGGGTCTGGCGGAGCCTCCTCGGCCGTTGTTGACGGGGGACACGGGGAAGATCGTTGGTTGATTGATTTACGAGCGATCTATCTAGCTGCTGCTGGTGGTAAGGCGGTTGGCAGGTGTTGCTGCTGTTGGAGGTGTTGGGCCACGATGTGTGCAGCCAGCTGCGAGTAAGCTGCATTGCATACCTACCCAGGAGGTGCTTAGTTGGTTCAGATCGCGGCTTATCAATCTAGAGGTAACATGGGTGGGAGGATCCGGCTCTGAGCCGACAAGGCCATGTTGTGAGCCGCGACACCATAAAGGAAGTTCTCCGAACGGGGGTGGTCGACGACTCGCGGATAACCAATGGAAAGTCGACTATGCACGCCAGTCAACATTGCTGTGGCTATCGAGGCCGTGACTTGTGTTCCATATGTCCGGCGACTGTCTGAGTTGTCTGTCCGCCAAGAAGCTCAAGCGGCCGTGTTGGTAGTGCTGAGCTTCTGTTGTTGTGACGATCCCTGCTATGTACAGAGGGAGTGTGACATTTTGTAGAAGGTCGGGTATTTCCCATGTCGACATGTCGATATTATTTTGGTGTTTCGTTCCATGCCCGGCCCCGTGGCCGCGACCCTTCCTAAAACATTCGGCATAAATATCTAGGCTGAATTTGGGGCCATCAGCGGCCGATAACTCGCTTGTTGTCTCAATGTCTGCCTTGGGGAGGTATGAACTCTTTCAGCTGTGTGGGTGAATGGACGATCAGTCGTCGTCGTCATGCAGAAAACCATCGGTTTTAGGAAGGCACCGAATGAATGGTCGGTCGAGTTAATTGGGGGTTTGGGCTGGGTTAGTGTTGCGTTTCAGAACGGTCCAGGGACCTGGTCAGCCTGGAATGACTTGCATTTAGGGCGGTGGGATGTATGGTGGGGCTGAGCCCTAGAAACTATCTCCCTAACAGGAACTCTCCATTATACCAGGCAAATCTGTTAAGAATTCATGTAACTATTTGCTTCAGTTCTGTACCCTCATTTACCCCAGAACGCTAGGCCACTCACTGCAACCCAGAACCTCTTCAGCTCTCCCCAAACTGACCCCTCCATCGTCTGCACATCGCCTGCACATCGCCTGCGCATGGCTGGATACCACCGATACCACCCCATGCTTGAGCCGAGTATGTCACCTTCTTTTGAGGCCAACCCCCATTTCGAGGCCGTGTCTCAACAGAGGCGATACACAGCCACAACAACGCCCTCGACCATCATTTCATTGGACAGCTGATTTCCGACGTCTTGCCTCTTGACTCGTCACCGGAGGCGATGTCACTCGCGCGTTGCCATGGGGCTTGTCATAATTTCCCGGTTCCATGAACTCAGGTTGGGGGCCAATCCGCTTCTTTGTCCGCCCACGAGTGGCTCTGGGTCGGTTGTCGTTGGCTTCTTGGCTTCCTCCAACTCGCTGCCAGTTGGTCGGTGTCCCCCAGACAGCCTCGTTGGTCCCGGCAGTTTGGTGAGACATTCGAAAGGAACGAACAAATCTTCCAGCAACACGGGAACGACGTGGACGGATTTGGCAGGTATAACAGCGGTCGAGGACGGACCGTTGATGCCTTAACCTCAGGCACGAGGTTTTCGACGAACCTGTGTCGAAAACCAGTCATTGGACGGAGAGGACGATGAGTTGGTGGCCCGACTGCCGTCCGCTTGACTAGGCCGCAGAGAGAAGCCCCTACCGAACCAACCGGCCCATGACTATGCGGCCACAAATCCCCAGGGACCCGGCCCCGGAGACAGAGCAGGAGGTCCTTGATGCCTTGATCCCCCCTCTCTCGTCCGGGCCTATCTGTCCGGCCTGCCGGCCCAACCGCTTAAAATGGCCTGTATAGGTGTCCCTCAGATCACGCGTTCTGACACACACATCGTTGGGGCGCGTGTCATGCTTTCAGTTGTTTGTTTATGTGGAGAGTGGATGACTCTTTCCGATGACAACAACAGGGGAGGGAACTTCCCCAAGCCCAACACGAGGTCGGCTACTCCGTCCTCGCGCTGTTTAAGCCAGCTACTAAGGATATGTGCAGACGGGAATTTCTGGCGTCTCTGATGCTATCTGGTGCGCACAAAGGAGAAAATTAAGTCGCTGGAGGGTAGGACTGACTGTGTACTGTTGACGTCGTGATCCCGCTTGTACGACAGAAGTATCAAAGTGCCGGCCACCTATCCCGGCTCTGCGGTCTGCTTTTCTATCACACCTTGTTTTCTTTTGCCACGACGACGCCCTCGGCCGGGAATGAGAGGGTCAGATCCCCAGCGGCCGCCAATCGAGTGAGGCAGCCGTTGGTTTACATACTAACTACCTTTTGCGGTCGTGGCTCACACACCGTCCGCCCGAAAAGTATAAGGACCTTGCCACTTCTCCCAGATCGGTAATCCTTCGTCTCTCAACACGGCATCGTGGCTATTCCCGAGTCGGCGTAACATAGACCATAGTTACTCCCCAACCCTACGGACTCAGCCCAAGTCTTATCGGCTGTCCTTCACCCCTCAACCCCCCCAGCACTTCGCTGGCTACACGCCCCCCACTCCCATGGACTTCAGCAACTTCATACGAGGCGCTCTGCCCACCCTCGTATCCAATACTAGCCGTGGTGCCAATGGTTCCGAGAGTGCCAGTGGTCTTCCGGATGGCCTCCTCGACAGTCTGTCGCCCCTGCTCGGGTTCCAGTTCAACCCGCTGATGAAGCTATTCATGGTCTTTTACAATCTCACGGGGAATCATCTCGGCATCGATCCAACTTACATCCTGACCGTGGTTGGCCTGTTCTGGGCCGCCAACAAAGTCTGGATGCAGCTCTACACGGGCTTCTTCACCCTTGCTCGACGGTATTTCATGGCGGATATCGAGGTCAGCAACTCGGACGACATTTATTTCCACATGATGAAGTGGCTTGCATCCCAGCCCAAGATGGTCGACTCTCGCTCTCTCACTGCCGAGACGGCATCGAAAGGGGCGTGGGAGGAGGAAGACGAGTCGGAGCTCATGACTGGCAGGGTGTCGGCCGATGGTTCCGACGTCTTCCTCAACTTCTCGACCCAGGAAGCCAAGGCGCCCCCCCGCTTCACGCCAGCTCTGGGCTTGCATAGCTTTTGGTGGAAGGGTCGGTATTTCAAGCTGAACAGGAGGCAAGAGGCCTTGTTCGACCCTTCGGCCGGAGGAAACGGCATGCCCCAGTTCAAGGACAAGGAGATTCTGGTGTTTTCGTGTTTCGGCCGGTCTCCTGAGCCGATCAAGCAGCTCCTGCAGCACGCCAAGGAGCAGTACTACCTCGACCACCAAGCCAAAACCATCGTCAGACGCCCAGCCGCCCAAGGCATGCGCCGCTACGGCCATCGGCACTCGTGGCAGCAGGTCGCCAACCGCCCGGTCCGCCCCATGCAGACCGTGGTCCTCGACGATGAGCAAAAGATCCGCATTCTTTCCGACATGAACGAATACCTTCACCCTGCCACCCCGCGATGGTACGCCAACCGCGGAATCCCCCTCCGTCGCGGCTACCTGTTCCACGGCCCACCGGGTACGGGCAAGACCTCACTTTCATTTGCCCTAGCTGGTGTATTTGGTCTCGATATCTACGTCATCTCTCTTCTGGATCCCACCCTGACGGAGGAAGACTTGCTGGGTCTCTTTACCTCACTCCCCCGGCGTTGTGTGGTCCTGCTCGAAGATATCGACACGGCCGGGCTCAAACGTGCCGAGGACGAGTCCGAGTCTTCATCTTCATCCTCTTCGGACGACGACAAGAACAAGGAGAAGCAGGAGGAGGACGACGGCAAAGAGAAGAAGTCCCCGAAGAAGTCCAGGCACCACAAGGGCGGGAGAGTTTGGAAGGTCTCGGACCTCGCCCGCGAACTCAAGCGAGCCGGGGGGCATGGCGACGCGGGCGAGAAGAAGTCCATCTCGCTATCCGGCCTGCTGAACGCAATCGACGGCGTCGCTTCGCATGAGGGCCGTGTGCTCATCATGACTACCAACAAGCCGCAAGCCCTCGACGAAGCCCTCATCCGGCCAGGGCGCGTCGACCTGCAAGTCTCCTTCACCAACGCCACCCAACAACAGGCACGGGAGTTGTTTGTGCGCATGTACGAACCGGAGAACACCTCCACCTCCACTCCGCCGTCTTCTTTCTCGCTCTCAGACCATATCTCCTCTCCTTTACCACCCCTCACCCCCTTCTCCGAGGCCCCGCCCACGCCGTTCTCTGTCGCCTCCTCCAAGGACGGCAACATGACGGATGTCTCTGGCGTCACCGAAGTCGAAACCGACGACCACGATCGAGACATCTACAACAACGACAACAACAACATCAACAACGACAACAACAACATCAACAACGACAACGAAACCTCCCCCTACCTCCCCCCCAACACGGACAGCACCACCACCCCCAGCAAACCCACCACCACCACCACCATCGCCACAACCAAAAAATCCCCCCCCACCCCGCTCAACCTCACCCTCTACAACAAATACGACCCCTCCCTCGCGAGCAGCACCATCGCGCCGGCCGAGCTCCTGCACATCGCCTCGCAGTTCGCGGCCAAGATCCCGCCGGGCCAGTTCTCGCCGGCCGAGCTCCAGGGGTTCTTGCTCAAGCGCAAGAAGACGCCGCGGCGCGCGCTGGAGGAGGTCGAGGTGTGGGTGGCGGGGATGGTGGCGCAGAAGGCGGGAAGGAGTCGGGTTCTGAGTTTGTCGGTGCAGTGAAATGACTTCTTATTGATTTTGGATTTTCTTTTAACTTTCTTTTGGTGTTTGTTTGTGGGGGTGGTTGGAGGGGGGGTTGAGTAGGATGGAGGATGGAGGACGGGGTGACTTAGGGTGTAGTGTGATGTGACCAAATAAGGGGCTGGGGAGTGATAGTGAGAGAGCGGAAGAGGAGAACAGTTTGTCATGACGGGTATTATGAACAGGTTAGATATCAGATTGCACGTGGCTTTATTTTATTTTTGTTAGTTAGGGATGGATGAACAGTAAGACAGAGGCCGGTGGGATTCGGTACGGAAAGATGGGCGGCGGTTGCGTTAGGAGGGCGTTGCAGGATTTTGGTATGGGATAATAGGTTTTGGAATCGAGCGGCTATATCATCATGGACAAAGTAATGAGAATCATTTCCTACTACTAATTCTTCGTATTTCGCTACGGTGGCCATTTGCATCCGAAACTACTAATGGGATGCTAACATCTTCAGGAGCACTTCTTGAAATGCCATAGCCCAACCTACTCATAATATGCACCGCCAAACTCGTTCTTGTTAGAACCCCCTTCATCTTCCCATGTCTGGGGAAAGGCTTCACCTTCCTCATCATAGAATTCCTCCTCCTCGTCACCGTACCCTGCCTCGCCGTCCTCCCCACCAGCATACTCGTCGTCCTCTTCCTCTTCTTCGTCCTCCATGTCCTCCTGATCGTCTTCGTCCGAGTACCCGCCCTCCACGTACTGTTCCTGCTCCAATTCTTCTTCCAACGCCCGCTCTTGAAACGGCCGCTTCTTCCGAGGTGTAACGTCTTCTTCATCGCTTTCTTCTCCCTCCTCCTCCTCACTCCCATCTTCTTCCTCAGTGCCTTCCTCTTCCATGTCTTCCAGGATTTCTTGAAACATGCGTCCCTCTCCTCGCTCCTCGTCCCTCTCGTCTTCTTCTTCTTCCTCTTCTTCCTCTTCTCTGACGCTGGCACGCTTCGCCACATTCCCTGCGCGGCCAGAAGCTTCCACTTCTCGCAGTGATATCTCGCTTGGACCTGCTTCCGCGCCGGTAGCTGCAACCGCGACCCCGTCAGCGGCTTCCTCAGCAGCCTTTTTATCTTGCGCGTTCTGCGTGAGCAGCCGAATCATCTTGACGGCCTCGCGCTCCTCGGCCTCCTTAAGCGGGATGCGCACGCGGTAATGGGTCCTGCGCCGCCGGGTGACGCCCTCGACGACCTCGCGCCCAGACGACTTAATGCCGGGCCGCGGGCGATACTTGCCGCCGCGCAGCTGGTCGTACTCGGCGGCCGTCAGCTGCAGGTCGGGAAGGCTGATGCCGATGCTGTTGCCCGGGCCAGCGCCGTCCCCCCGTCGTGCGGCACGCCCCGCACGGCCTCGAGCGCGGCGCTGAAGTCGTCGTCCGTCAGCGTGCGGTTGAATCGGATGGCGACCATCTTGCACTTCATGATCGCCTTAGCCACCGACCACAGCACGCGGTGGTAGAAGCCGCTGATCTCCACGTCGCACTCGGCGCGCACCTCGGCGTCGGCAAACAGCCGCGCCAGCAGCGGGTCGGTGATGTCGCAGACCTGCCAGACCTTGCCGTCGGTGCTGAACGACTCCCCGTTAAAGACGTGCGTGCTAAGCATGGCCTCGTCGCCCACACCAAGATCCTGCCAGGCCTTGCCAAAGTTGGACACGCCGAGCTCCTTGCGGCGCACGGCCTGCCACGAGCGGCCGACCGACCCGATGCGGGTCTTGTGCAGCTTGAAGATGAGGGTCTGGTAGATGCGGTACTTTGGGTCGGCGCGCGGGTCGAGGCCGTACCGGACGAGGGCATCGCGCCACGGCCCGCCCTTGAACTGGTAGCCGGCGTACTGCAGGCAGTGGCGAACGAGGCCGCCGTTCTTGGGCAGCTCGGCGAACTTGGCCCCCAGCCGATTCCACATGCTGCGGCGCGTCCAGATCGGGCGCTCCGCCATGGCCTGGCGCATTTCGGTGATGATGGCGGCCACCTGCGGGTCTGACATGTCGGGCTGACGGCGGGGGGCGGTTGGGACGGGATATTCGTCGTGTGCGATAAAGTAGCCGGCGGCGGGGACGCGGGAGGTGATGTTAACAACCCGCTCGTACTCTTGGTCTTCCGATAAGGTGCCGGAGGCATCGGAGAGATTGGGGCTGACCTCCTTGGTATGGGGGTTTTGGGCGTAGTTGTAGCCGAAGGGGAGAGTGATGGGGGTGAAGTAGGGGGGCGGAATGAGATCAATGTTGGAGCCCGATTCGATGCCTGGCTGAAGAGAGAATTCTTTTAACTTGGCAACTTCGCCGGGGAGAACCTTGTCGACGAATTTCTTCATGAAGTTGGACTCTCCAAGAGCAAACTGAAAATCGGCGAGGCCTATCATGGTTTGGTTAGTCTAGCGCAATATCTAACACGAAAGGCGATGCTAACCTCTATACCGGTGGGTGTTGTTTATGACACCTATCGGTTCGACTACGTACTTCCCGACATTGTCCTGAAGCTTGCGCCGAATGACTTTTGGTGTGTCGAGCCTATCTCTCGAGAGGACCTCTGGGGAGACGGCCGAGCTCCCGATATTAGCGGTTTGTTCAACTTCCCCTTCCCAAGGTCCGTCGGTGCCCCGCTTGCGCTTCCTTCCGGTGCGCTTCGGGACGGTAACTTTCAAGACGACGTTGTGCGTCAAGGCATTGTGCGATGTTAGTGGTCTCGCTGTTGGGTTGTCATAGCGAAGATACAGCGGGACTGAGATCTGGGGACTGGCCGAGTCGAGAATCTAATCAATGTTAATAAACTTCCCTGCGATCTTGTCAAAACAAAGCGGCAAACATACGGCTTGGAATGCATTATTTTGGCCGAATGTTTTGATTCCTTTGTCGAGGTTTTTGATGATCATGGGATGCTCGAGTGCACCCAGTCGCCTTGAAGGGATGGTGTATGTCGGCGCAGTATCGCCATCTCCAAAATGAAGGGAAGACGCCATCGTGGTTGATGTGTGTTCAAACTCGAGTTTTTCATTTGCTGGACCGTTTCCAAGGTTGGTAGTTTGCATTGCATCAAATTGAGAAGAGGACTCGGATAAGAGAAGATGTCGATGAGGGTGCAGTTGTTTCGATTGTAAGGTTGAGTGAGAGTTCCACCAAAAGTTTCGAAACTCGCGGGTTTACCGATTAAAGAAACAAGCTGTATCTCTGCACAGTGCAATTGGTTGTGAACAGCGACAGAATTGCATCATTCCATAGTTTTACATCCGAGTCTGATAAACTGTATCTCAGTAGGAATTCAACGCCCAATACTTCGTAACGAAAGCAGGAACCCGTCAGGTGTTGGCCAGGCATCCCATGGGCAAAAAAGCCGAACTCCAAGTGTAGAAGCTCGAGTTGTTGGGACGAAACGGCAGTTCCGAAAATCTAAAGAGGGTATTTTCTATTCTATTTAATTTTACTCAATTTCTTTTTTTCTTTTTTACCTCTTTCCTCCATCTCTCATTGTTTTGTTGTTCTTTTCTAATTATTTTACACAAACTCAATTTCTTTTGGAGTTCAGCTTTTTTTGGCCAGAGGGTGCCAGGAACCGGGACCAGAGCATGGGCTGGTCTGTGCGCGCTTCTGCCCAGCAAGCGGGATGCAGGGACCGCTGGTTGTAATTACCAAATGACCACAACTCGGGAGTTACCATAACGATAAAATGGTAATTCTTAGGTAGTTCATTACCTTGTGTCCCGTTTCAGCACATTCGCCTCAGATTGTCATGCGTACCTTTCACAGTAAAAATAAAATAGTAGTTGTGTATTAAAACACAAAATAAACCACATCAGAATTACAATGTGAAGCTGAGTTAAGAATCTCGGTAACTAGACAGCAACTCAATGATACCTTAACGAAATATGGTAAGCAATGTTTCGTTTCGGATTGGTGCCAACAATACCAAAGCGGGACTTGGTGGGTTGTTAAGCTTCAAACCGCATCCCCCTCCTTGGCACTAACAACTTGGGGAGCCCGCTGTATCCAGCCTCCCATTCACGAACCGACTTCTCTTCTCTTCTAAACACCCGCTGTTCTGTTCAACAAGGCGGGGGGATTGGTAGTGAGGTTGTTCTTTTTTGTTTACCTGGTTATGGTGGGCTACTTGCACCTCTAAGCACACAACGAATGCAGCTGTTGTGCACACACACCCAGTGCGCACACCCTCTCGCTATCTCCATCCAAGCACGTCCGGCTCCCCTGACCCCGTTCTCTATCCCGTCTCCCTGCAGTCACCGTCGCCCAGCCTGAACTCAACTCAGCTCCCAATCTCCGCAAAACTCGAACCGATCAGCTCCAAAAATTACGGATGCGTGTGCACTTAGGTCCCGGAACCAGTGCGGCTAGACCGTCGACACTATCCATTTATTTCACCGTCTGACTTTCATAGCCCCCGTTGACCCTGGACCCCAGCCCCGGCAGACCAAAGACCAAGGACACGGACCCGGACGAGGTCCCGCGACTCTGGAGCCCCCGCAAAAACACCTTAGCAGCCGGGACGTCAGCTCAAAGCAGCAGCAGCACCGTCTCCATCTCCCAAACGCCCTGGCGCTGCACTGCACTGCACTGCCAGCACAGCGATTCAAAGTGTGTTCCCCTCACAAAACAACAACAATAAACACTACCACCACCACCTTACCAAAAACTCGAGATACTAACTGCATCCAACCATTCTGACAGGCAAGGCAGGGCATCTCGGACCATCAGCGCCAAGTTGTTTCGTCGCGCTCCCATCTCAATTGCCGCCCTCCTTCGTACCCCCCTTAGACCCGCCGCCGCCATCCTCGCCCAGCCCTAAGGAAACCGCCGATTCAACAGGAGCCTTCCGACTGCGCCGCTCTGACCATTTTAGCGGCACGGCTGTGCTTGAGATACCCTGCGCCGACCTTCCCTTCCTTCGACTTATCGACGACGTCGGTTGTCAAACACGGTGGTTCATACCGAACCGCCTGGGGGATCGCATCGCATGAGGACGAGAGTCGAGCCGATACCCTCTCAGTAACTGAAACACCCTATTATCAACAGGCTGCTTCGGTTCGAAGAAGGGTCGAGCTGGGCGCCTCTAGTCGCCCACAGAAGAGAAGCTGTTGTCTTCAAAGATGAAGCGTTTCGGCGCCAAAGTCGTAAGTCGGTCGGGACAGGTAGAAACATGGCGCACCCTGCTAACCTGGTTTTGGTGCAGCTCTCGCGAGGCAAGGACAACAAGTCCTCCAAGAAGAACAAGGATTCCAAGGATGGAACAGCGTCGCCGAATGCCGCCGCCAATACCAACCAGTCGCCCGTCTTGACCCCGTCATCTTCTACCTCGACCCTCAACGATATCCGTAACAAGCCGCTGCCCCCCAACAGTGTCTCCCATGCCGACCATGCCGCGCTACTTGCTCAGGCCCAGGTCGGCAACAACGGCGCCAACGCCGGTGGACAGGACAGATTCAACACCGGTGGCCCCGGACAGGGCGCCAACGGCGGCGGAACGCCTGCGAGGCACGGCCCCTTACCCCCGACTGTTATAATCAGCCCGAGTGCTCCGGTGAGATGAGATATTCTGTTGGTCTTTGTGTGGACGGTACTGACACCGCTCTACAGCATGTGCCGCCACCCGGCGCTGCTGAGACCATGCCCCATGATCTCGCTCCTCCCAAGGCGGGCCAGAAGTCATTGATGTATGACCGCCTGCAGCAGACCCCTAAGGATGTCCTAGAAGGTCCAAAGACGCCGAGGCGGCAGCATTCGTCCCGTTTCGACATCTCTGCCCACCGTGAGCTCGAGAAACTCCCCGGCTTCCACGAGGTCCCGCCCGGACGCCGGGAGGACCTCTTCATGAAGAAGATTGAGCAGTGCAACGTCATTTTTGACTTCAATGATGCCAGTGCCGATATGAAGTCTAAGGAAATCAAGCGCCTGGCCCTCCACGAGCTCCTGGACTATGTCGCCAATAACCGGCAGGTCATCACGGAACCCATGTACCCGGTCGTCGTTGGCATGTTTGCCAAGAACCTGTTCCGTCCGATCCCGCCTCCCATGAACCCGCAGGGCGAGGCCTTCGACCCGGAAGAGGACGAGCCCGTTTTGGAAGTTGCGTGGCCCCATATTCAGGTCGTGTACGAGTTCTTCCTTCGCTTTATCGAGAGCCAGGATTTCAACACGAATATCGCAAAAGCGTACATTGATCATAGCTTCGTACTTCAACTCCTAGAGTTGTTTGATTCCGAAGATCCACGGGAAAGAGACTTCTTGAAGACTACTCTGCACCGCATATACGGCAAATTCCTTAACCTCAGATCTTTCATCCGCCGTTCCATCAACAACGTCTTCTTCCAATTCACCTACGAAACGGAGCGGTTCAATGGCATTGCCGAGCTTCTGGAAATACTCGGTTCCATCATCAACGGCTTTGCCCTCCTCTAAAGGAGGAACACAAGCTCTTCCTGACGAGGGTTCTGATCCCTCTCCACAAGGTGAAGAGCCTGAGCATGTACCATCCTCAACTCGCCTACTGTATTGTACAATTTCTCGAGAAGGATGCTTCGCTGACAGAAGAGGTATGTCGTTGCAATCTATCGCTTTGAGAATCGTTTACTGACCTGCGACGCAGGTTGTGCTTGGTCTCTTGCGGTTCTGGCCCAAGGTCAACAGCACCAAAGAGGTTATGTTCCTCAACGAGGTTGAGGACATTTTTGAAGTCATGGACCCGGCCGAGTTCGCCAAGGTTCAAGAACCTTTATTCCATCAGCTAGCCAAATCCGTGGCGAGTCCCCATTTCCAGGTCGCCGAACGCGCGCTCTACTTCTGGAACAACGAGTATTTCTGCAACCTGGTCAGCGACAATGTCGAAATCATTCTGCCCATCATGTTTGCGCCGCTCTACGAGAACTCGAAGGGCCACTGGAACAGGTTGGTGTCTCGCCAGTGTTCGACTGTGACTTTGATGACTAACTGACGACTTTGCAGGACGATCCATGGCATGGTCTACAACGCCATGAAGCTGTTCATGGAGATCAATCCTCAACTGTTCGACGACTGCTCGCACGAGTACACTGAGCAGCAGAATAGCGCCGCCTCGAGGGAAGCCCTTCGCCAGAGAAAATGGGCC
Source organism: Chaetomium olivaceum (assembly GCA_039881045.1). NCBI lineage: Eukaryota > Fungi > Ascomycota > Sordariomycetes > Sordariales > Chaetomiaceae > Chaetomium > Chaetomium olivaceum. The sequence goes on along the minus strand of JAYWVB010000042.1, from coordinate 75,476 downwards.
GCCATCCAGGACCAAGCCAACGCCAGGAAAACCACCAATGGGGCGACCGCCGCTGCCGGGACGCCGACACCAAGGATGGCCACGAGCTCACTGCCGAGGGTCGACGAGGTGGACGCCGCCGAGGACAACCAGAAGAGACTGAACTCGCTCAAGTTGCAGGATGGCGACCGGAGAGACCGTCGACCGGAAATGCACGACAGACAAAACTCGGTTGGCTCGGCGCGGAGTCAGCGGTAACCTTGGAATTATGTTGGATTTTCTCTAGCCTTCCCCATGCAACGTCACCCGGTCGGTCATGTCGTCTCTTGCCGAAGATATTCTGTCCTCGTTATTACAGCCCCCCGCTAGGCAGCTTTGGCTTTCATCCTGACGTGTTTTAAACCTGAGGAGTTAGATTGTCTGAGGAGGCTCAAGCGAGGCATTAGAAGATCAATCCGAAGCACCCAATATGGAAATGCAACCTTAGTCTGCCTTGCCGGGGGGAGGTTGCTTTAGCGTTGGCATCCTCTCTCTCGTTTTACCGCCTCCTACCCCTTGAGGTGGATGGGTTTGGGCGCATATTGCCTTTAATACCGGGGCGCGCGTGTTGATGTCGGCTTTTGTCTCTTGGTTTGATGGTGGGATTAGAGAGGATACAGGATGGAGGGGAAGGGGCGGGGTTTCACTCAGGGCTGGACAGGACTGGGCGCTGCTGCTGCTACTTGCCGGACGGGGAGGGGGGCTTTTTTACAAGCAAAAAAGGGGTAAAGTGAGAACGACTGGGTAGGGCTGAACTGGGCTGGACTGAACTTGGACTGGACTGGATTAACCTCGCGCGTGAGCGGTCAGGCGAGAACAGAAGCCCCCCTCCCCTGAACCGAGCCCCGACCTCAACCGTTCGCTTTTGTTGTTTGGCATATCTTCTACTACTTCTACTTTGCACTTCGTCTTGCCTTTTTTATTTCCTTTTCATCTGTTAACTTCAGCTCTTTCCCTTCTCTGAGTCAGAGTCCCTTTTCTATAGCGGGGACCTTGTTAAAACAATGAGATGGCTATTTTTCTGTGTGGGTTTTATTGGTCTTGTTATTCCTTGCCGTGGCGAGAGGCCAGTTGTATCCTTGTCGTCGTTCGCCCAACTCAAGTCTTTTATGATATGGGGGGGAGGTTTGAGGAACTTAGGGCCCGCGTGAAATCGTTCGCACGGGGCCGTGTCTCTTTGCCCTCTTGCACACGCTTGGAAAAAGATGGGACCACTGAGTGGTGAGAAAATGGTTGGTTTGGAATGAGCAACATAATGAGATGTAGTTTCTATTTTTCTTCTCTCTGTTTTTTGTCTCCTCTTTTTATTCTGGATTTCGCAGGCGCATTCTGGTCACGGCGGGCTTTGTTTGAATAATAGAACACATGATTTTCTCCCGTTTTCAGGCGACTTCTATTCACGATGACCTTGGCGCAGAAAGCCCGATGCTGTTTGTTGTATGGTGTCAAGGGGGTTATTGCATAATGGCGGGATCTATTGATACAACCCGAATCTACAAGGCGGGTGGGTAGCACAGCCGGAAGTCAACATACTCCGTTAACAGTTCATCCAAACATTTTCATGCCCCCCTAAACAAAGATCCCATCTCCGCTACCGCCACCCGCCACGCCCGTACCCTCCCCTACCCTGGTACCCTCCCCGTCCCGGGCCTTGCTGGTACATCCAATTCTCGTTCCCTGGCAACGGTCCCGGACCGGGCGGCGGAGGCGGAGGTGGAGGCGGAGGCACCGCCCAACTCCCCTGGAAAGGAGGCGGTGGCGGAGCCGCGTTCCCGCTAGGCACGAAGTAGTTTTGCGGTGGCTGGTGCGGTGGCTGGAGCGGAAGCGGTGGGGGAACGGGCGGCCACGGCCCTTGATAGTTAGGCGGTGGGGGCGGGAGTACCATACCGGGCTGGGCTGGGAGGGGGTGTGGCATGGGGTAGGGCATTTGCGGCGGCGGTGGTGGCGGTAGGTGTTGATTCCAGCTGCCAGCTGAGGGCGGGTGTGGAGGGAGGAAGCCGTTCCGAGGTGGTGGCACGGGTGGGTGAGGGTGGGGTGCGGGAGACTGAGGACGGCCGCCCCAGGATCGGTTTGGGGAGAAGCTAGGACTCCGTGGTTGGTAGTTCCCGTCTCGGTTGTCGTTGACGCTCCGGGGCCGGTATCCTCTGCTGCGCGATCTGGACCCGGATGGTGAGCGCCGCCGAGACCGGGAAGCGGATCTGCTTCGTGACCGGCGGTAACTGCAACTCCTGTGTCGGCCCGGACTAGACAGGTCGCTCCCGTTCCGGCTACGGCTGCGGCGCCTACTTTGTGGCGATGCTGACATTCTTTGGCGTTTGAAGGCAGGTCGGCTGGGGCTTCGGCTGGAGCCCTGGCTACGATCCCGGTCCCGGCTGCGGGATCGGCTCTCGGAGCGGCTGTATGATCGCGAGGAGCGGGTTCGACCGCGCTCGTCACTACGGTCTCTCCGCCCATCGCGGCCATGTTTTCGCCGTTTCATTTTCTCGCAGAAAGCGCGGGACCAGCCGTAGTAGGTATCCCCATCAATAACCTCCCCTGTTATCTCGTCTAGCTCGACACGCTCGCCCAGTCGGCTGACGTTGGGCGGCGGCTCATCGTGGTTCACCTCCTTGGCGTATATCTTGTCGATATCCACGAGCAAGCTCTTAACGGCGTCCACGAGAGACTTGTCGGCAGAGCCCTGTGATAGGACCAAAGGCTTGATCATCGAGGGGTTCATCGGCCGGGTTGAGTTTGGCTCCAGGACTGGAAGCCAGTTCGCCGCGGGTAGATCGTACCATAGAGTGGAAGGGTCGCCGTGCGTCGCCGGCAAGACCCACGGCGCCGTCTTGGCCGCTTTAGCCACAGCGCTCAGCGAGTAGTCCCCGTCGTTGCCATTCTTCTCCTCCTCGTTGGACGACGGGCCTTCTTCAACTGCCGCCCGGAGCTGTTGAACAAAACCGCGGGAAAAGTAGCGGTTCTCCTCCCATAGTCCTAACAGGTCTTGAATTTTTCGGATGTGTTTCGGGCAGTTGTTGAAGGCGGCTGCGCTCCTGACCAGGGCGGGTAGTGTTGGCTCCAACTTCTGGGCGAAGGCCTCGTCTCGATTGCGGTGCTTCGCGTGGTAGAGGATGTCGTTTAGGATGTACAGAACATGGAGACGCCGGCGCTTGGCTGACGGCACACGGCCTCTTTTCGAATCCCCAACAGCGGCATCCTTCTCGCCGCCGAACGACTTGGAGAGCGCGACCAGGTATTTGCCAAACGGAGCGACCCGAGCCGACGAGGGAACCAGGTTGGAGAGAGCCCATTGCTTGCATCTCTGGCGCGCGGCTTAGCCCATGGGTCCACACAAGGGTAAAAGCGACACGGATAAAGCGCGTTATCAAACCTGGACATTGGAGGGCGAGCATTCGGAGACAGTCGAATTGATGAGGGCGATCATGGTCTCGATGTCGTCGCGCGAACAAGGCCGCGGATCTGGCCGGAAGAGGGCGCCTGACAGCGCCGTCTTGGCGACAATCAGCTCTGCCGACGCCATAGTTGGTCGGTACCCTAACACGAGGGATGACGACAAGAAAGCACTGCTCTTGGTTTTTATACTGTCGCAAACAGAAGCGTTTCTTAGGTAGGTAGGAAGCTCAATGTTTCGGCGCTGCTTCCAGATTGGCGCTGCGTTTGGTGGTTTCGGTAAAGCGCCAAGCCGGCCAAAAGCTCAGTCCCTTGCAGGGCGGCACTGGGCGGGATGTGGGGGATCCACCAAGATTGTTCAACATGCAATTAGTGAGACCAAGTGGATTCTTCAATATGTACAGTAGCTAATGGCAGTGTGACTTTCACGTCGTGTTCAGTTCTCTATCTTAGAGCTATGCCGTGTATCCCCATCCAATCTAACGAGCTATAAAAGTCCTGAGCATCGCAAGAAAAACCTCTGTTCATTGCATTGGAGGATGATGACCCGACAAGCGTGCCATCCACGAGAGGCGAAAGGTGCCTAATGCGGCCGTGCGTCTGCGACTGGTCTCGATATCTCGAGTGTCACTCTTGTTCTCATAATGTGGCCGGACGAGCGGACTGAACAATCCCGTCGCTACTACAGCTGGCGCGCCCTCTGCCCCAACCTAGCAAGTACTCAAGAGAACCGATCCCCTTTCGGGCTGCTGAACGGAACGCTTGCCTCGTACTTGCTCTTCTCTGCCACCCTCTGGCCCTCGGTGGCTGGGGCGTGCCTCGTCGGGGCTGGATCGCTGCTAGATTCCTGGCTCGGTGAACCCGCGGTGTCTGTCCTCGCTGGACCACCGTTTGCCACCCCACCAGTTGACCCGCCCATGGTTGCCGAGGAAAGCGGCCGGGTTGGAACGTTCTCGGAGTACTCGAGCGAATCAACCATGGCCTTCTTCTTTCGCTGTTCTTCTAGTCGGGATTGGCGGTCGGCGTTGATGCTCTTTTTTGCGAGGTAGTATGCCCCGCCGCCGGCTAGAAGGAGGCGCGACGCCAGTCAGCCACCCTTGGTTTCTCGTTTGGTTATCTTTGGAATTGGGAGTTGGCATAGCGTACCAACACACAGTGAGCCCCAGCCCAGCCTATGTGATATTCCCCATTAGTCTCGGCGGTGGTTTAGGCGTGTTATCTGGTGGTGTCTCACCAGAAGGACCTAGCCTGAGCAACAAGTCAGCAACATTTGTTGTGCGGCAGTTTTGAGTACAATAGCCAGGGAGTGTCACTGACGGTATTCATCGCGATTCAAGGCAAGCTGTTCTTTGGGCGAAAAATAAGCCGTTGCAAAGCAGAGAAAGTTCGACGAGGAATGCGCGCTTAGAATAACTTTGAACTTGACCTTTCCTCCTCCAGCGCCAGGGTGATGCAATCGATAAGAGCCGAGCTCGAAAATGGGTCGATAAAGTTCTGGCCAAGCGTTCAATGTGGACCAAACAGCGGGCGATTTCGGCCAGGTTGGAGGGAGGTTGTATTGTAACACACAGTGTGAGTGACTTTCGAGATCAAGAAAATATAACCATAACAGGTTCTTTGAGTGCCTGTCGGATCGGCCATGACCTCTAAATACAACACACACCTCCACGTCTATCACAACTGCTGATCTACAACTACAGGTCGCATGATAAATCCTCTCAACTTTATTCGTTTACTCCAAACAAGAGAATCAAGCTACAAGGATCAAGGGGATACAGTAGCCCAAAAAAGACTAGCCAAGGTACACACACAGTATGCATTAAGCCACGGCATTTCACGATCCTGATGGACGACCGGTTCATTTTCCCGGCCCCTGCCATTGAGCTGCAAGCCGCAAACCACATCTGGACTTGTGATACAGTGACATCCCGGCCGACCAACAACTTCTCAAGCATGGAGGGGTTTACTGTGTGAGTGTGAGAAAGTGTCTGTGAGAATGGATTTACGGTTGGCTCTCTGCTGTTTCCGGCGAGTGCTTGGCTGTGGGTCGGTACTTCAGAAACATCGGACGCCTATTGCTCGGAACCAACACCCGACACGCGCCTCGGATTCCATTATGGACTGCACCCGACTGGGCTGCACTGCACGGTACTCTTTACTGCTATAATTACTTGGGGTCAAAGGGAGGCACATCGTCATTTGCCTACACAGTACAAGCAAAGCCACGGGGCATCCACTTCTCATCGTGTGCACCACCAACACCGACAAGACGGCCCCCAATCATCTTCAAGGACCTTCCAGGTTCCCTGGACACGCGCCACACTTTGCCTCGTCTTCGTCTCGAAGGAGTGGGCATTTTCTGGGCAACTCTAAAACAAAAGCAGATGGTAATCTGTAATATGAAGGCGCAGTTACTTCGTAGCACATAACTACTACAACGACTACAGTTACCTTGACAGCGCCCACCCGACACAAGTGCCCCGCGGCTCGTCAATGCACACCACCAACCTGTCCTGCATCGCATCGACCGTGCATGTACATTTATTTTCCGTGACAGAGGGCGGTACTGGTCTCGAATCCCCTCCGGATGTGCGACATCTTATGACAACAGGAGTTCCCTGGCTGAGGGTTAATGGAGCGTGCAATCGCTGAAGTACGATCCAGCAACTATTGTTCTCGACCCGACTTGTCATTGCCATGGACCCTCCGCCAAAAGACGGGCCCGATGGCTCATCCCTCGTGAGCAGCACCACCACCAAACCAACGGGTTAGAGTCGTGAAACGGAGTGAGACTAATAGTTGAATGTTGCACCAGAGACCCGTGTCCTCGCTCTTAGCCAAGTTCGAAAACCTAAACAAGACCGAAACTACCACCAATCCGCCAACCGGGGCCTCTTCAAGAACGGCATCCCCTGGCCCGGCACCGGCAACAGCACCGAAGCCCGTGCGACTCCGAGAACGGGATCCGAGTCCCTCGGCGGCCCGAGAACCACCCACTGTCCCAGCAGCGCGCCCGAAAGAGAGGCTGAACGTCTCTAACATAAGCCCGCCCGCCGCCAACGTTGGCCTCTCGACATCCCCTACCCGTCCTCTCCCTCCACCCATCAGCCCGCGGCCTGGTCATCCCCCGTCGCTTACAATCGAACCTCCCCATTCCCCGCCTAAGAGGGGCGTGGGCATACCAACAGGGGATCGTCCGGCGTTCGTGAATACCGACTCCCTAATCAAATCGCCCACCGCTGCGACAGCGACGAAACAGTTCAAGATACCGGGCCGGCCTCGGACGCCCGTCCACGAATCCGGTGTATCAGCTCGCCCTACACCTTCAAAACCTCCGTCCCCTCCTCCTCCTCGACGGTCCGGAGAGCTCAGGCGAGACCGAGAAAACAAGGATGTTGGCAGGCCTGCAATTCCACCCCCGGTCAACCGGGCTGAGAAACCGCTGATAGGCGCAGCTCGCTTCTCACTCTTTTCGCAACCTAGCTCACCTGCCCATGTGCCCAGCCGCGCAAACGACAAGATTTCGCCCTTCAATAGTCCGCCGAGTAGTAATGGGACTACTGAAGAGGACGCTCCCCCCGCGTTGCCCACGCGTCGGAAAACGGAACTGGAACGACCACAGCGGACTGGAGCGACGTCTCAGACAGTCAGCGATCCATTCGAATCACCGCCCCTCACCATTCACTGGCCGCCAGGAGGTTCGACAGAGATGGCGTCAATGGCCGAGCGGGAGATCCGCTCACGCCGCAACCCACTGGCGACGACCAGCCGCCGGCACTGCCGGCGAGACCGCAGAGTTTCATAGACCCTTCCCGTACCGTGCATGTAGCCCCAGCACCGCCGCGGCCACCTCGACCGGCGCTGAACACCAACCACCCTCACGAAATCGGCACAGCTGGCGCCGCCGCGCAGAAACGAGTCGCGTCAACACCCACGGCGCATGCACCGCCCACCATCCCTAGGCTCAATGGTAGGTCCATGACCATGGGAGTGGAGCGGATGCCGAGTAGGGTTGTCAACGACTTGCGCGCGCCGGCCACGCCGTGGACCCCGATCGAGCACCGGTCTTTGGACACCTTGGCAGGGAGCTCCGCCAGGGGCGACGCCTCTGCGCCGGTTATAACGGCCTACCCAGACACGTCGAGGACAAACCGGAGTAAACCTTACATCAACAAGGGCGTACATGAGATCGCTACGAACTACGACAGCCGGGTGTTCGACGTCTGTGGCGAATTTGTCTGCGCAACTGGCGCGTACACGAGGGCCTGGAGCGTGCAAGACGGCGAGCTGGTAATGAGCCTGGCCATGGGCGAAGGCCTGAAGGGGACGGCCGTGATATTCAAGCCGGGCGAAAACGTGGATGAGGAAGGCAAGCGGATCTGGGTCGGCAATAATCATGGCGAGCTGCTAGAGGCCGATGTCCAGACGCAAGCCATCCTGAACCAAAAGCCGGGCGCCCACGGCCGGTACGAGATCATCAAGATTTACAGGCATTTTAACGAACTGTGGACTTTGGACGAGAGCGGCACGTTGCATGTTTGGGGTCCCGACGAAAAGGGTGTCCCGAACCTGTCTCTGGGTCCGTCGCAATCCTTCCGCGTACCAAAAGGACACTTGTTTTCGATGGTTGTCGACGACGAATTGTGGCACGCAACAGGAAAGGAGATTCGAGTCTTCCTGCCTACCCTAGATGGGAGAACACAATTTCAGGTCTTGATACGGCCGCTCATCCAAGATAGCGCCGGCGAAGTAACCTCGGGCGCCATTCTCGCGTCGGAACCAGACAAGGTCTACTTTGGGCACAACGACGGGAAGGTCAGCATCTACTCGAGGAAGGATTATTCTTGCCTCGGGGTGATGAATGTTAGCCAGTACAAGATCAACTCGCTCGCCGGGGTGGGCCGATACATGTGGGCCGGGTTCAACACGGGCAAGATGACTGTGTTCGACATGGAGCAGACGCCGTGGGCTCTCAAGAAGGACTGGCAGGCACATAAAAACCCCGTGGTCAGGGTCGCCGTCGACCGTTCCAGCTTCTACAAGCTCGACCGGTGCCAAGTGGTGTCGTTAGGTGCGGATAACATGCTACGCACCTGGGACGGAATGCTCCAGGAAGACTGGGTTGAGGGCGAGATGAAACTCAAAGACGTCGAGTACTGCAGCTTTGAGAAGATCAAGGCGCTGGTCTTAACCTGGAACGCGGGCGCTTCGACACCCCACAGCCTGCGCTATTCCGAGTCCGACGCGACCTTCGTTCGCGATCTCTTGCAGAACAGCGACTCGCCCGACATCATTGTCTTTGGGTTCCAAGAGCTCGTGGACCTCGAGGACAAGACGGCCACGGCAAAACGCTTCCTCAAGCCCAAGAAGAAGGAGGGCTCGGACCAGGAGCGGATGAGCCACCAGTACCGCGACTGGCGGAACTTCCTCGCGCAGAGCCTAGACGACCACATGTCCAGCGGCGGGCTTTACCACGTCCTCCACACGGCGCCCCTCGTCGGCCTCTTCACTTGCATTTTTGTCAAGGCCGACCTCCGCGAGCGCATCAGCAACCTGAGCAGCGCCGAGGTCAAGCGCGGCATGGGCGGGCTGCACGGCAACAAGGGCGCCATTGTTGTCCGGTTCATGGTCGACGACACGTCGCTGTGCTTTATCAACTGCCATCTGGCGGCAGGTCAGACGTCAGCCAACGCGCGGCACAACGACATCGCAGCGATCCTCGAGACACCACTGCTCCCACCACAGCGCGACCCAGGAGTGCGCGTTGACAGCTTCGTCGGCGGTGGCGATGGGTCCCTGATCCTGGACCACGAGCTGTGCTTGCTCAACGGCGACCTCAACTACCGCATCGACACCATGAGCCGCGACACGGTGGTCGCCGCGGTGAAGGCCGGCAACCTCGCCAAGCTGCTCGAGCGCGACCAGAGCTGGTCGCGCGGCGCCGCAACCCGGCCTTCCGGCTGCGCGCCTTCGAGGAGCAGCCCATCGCGTTCGCGCCCACGTACAAGTACGACGTCGGCACCGACACGTACGACACGAGCGAGAAGCGCCGCAGCCCGGCCTGGTGCGACCGCTTGCTGTACCGCTGCGGCGGCGGGCGCGGCCGCATCGAGCAGCTCGATTACCGGCGCCACGAGGTGCGCGTCTCGGACCACAGGCCCGTCAGCGGGCGGTTCCGGTTTCAGGTGAAACGCATTGATCCCAAGCGCAGGGCTGTTTGGTGGATGGAGTGCCAGCAGCGCTGGGAGGATCGTAGGGGAAGGGAGGGGGAGGGGGAGAAGTAAGTCCACTTTCTACTCTTTGTGTTTATTTGTTTTGGTATGTCTTACGCTTTCCGATGCTAACCATCTCGGGTGGCAGGATGTTTTACTTGACCAGAGTAATTGGCTACGACAAGGCGACCGCCCAGCGACTGATTAATGAGCGGGCTTCGAGGAGAGTACATCGGAGCCCCAGCCGGCATCGGGAATGAATGACGCGGGGACGGGACGGGACGGGAGAGAGTAAACTCGGACGGACACCGCTAATGAATGAATGAGGCCGCATACGTAGGGTAGGGTATTTGGTGTCCATGGCAACAACAAGATCACGGGTGTGGGCCAATGTTAGAAGATGCATACCCCTTGGAGTTGGGTCGGAACTATGGATGATAGACGCTTGATTGCCATGAATTGAATTGTGGTGGGGCGGAAGCCCTGGTTGTCATGTTCATTCAGTCTGGGGGTTGAATGTTTGGGGGCGGGTTTGAATAAGTGTATCTGCCATAGGTGGTATTTGATGCCCCTTTTAATGTTTATGTTTATGTTTTTGGTAGGTACAGTACCTATGTATATTTGTCTTAGTTAGGTGAAAGGCAACCCTGCATGATGTCATCTTATCCTCCCTCAACTCACACCTCGGACTGATACCACGGGGTACTTCGTACGTCCGAGCCCGAGCCGAACCACAACCATCGTTCATATTACAAAGATCCGTGACATCAGGTCGTCCAAAGTAAGAACGGATTAATAATTGGTAACTACTACAGCCTCATTGCTCGAGTATATGAGTGGGTGGACCTCAGGCTTCTTCCAGTTCTCAAGAGCTTCTCTCCAACTCACACTCAGCTCAACATAGCTTCTGAATGAGAGCCTTCACTCGAACTATACCAAGTCTAAGGACACTCGCAACTACCACCAAGATGGCTTCCACCGCGGATCTCCCTTTTAAGATGCACGTCACCCCGGATAACACTGGGCTCTGGCACATCAAGCAGACCGACGAGGCAGCCAAGAAGGTGTCGGAGCTGCTCCAGGAGGACATGGAAGTCAGTGTCCCTCGTTGCTTACCCCATCCCTTTATTGGCTCTTGGCTAACACACATTCTCCCTACTTGTGTCACAGAAACACCACGTCTTCTTCAACGAAGAGGGCTTCCACAACCATGTAAGCACTCCCCCTTAACCCATAACCCATCTCACTCTTCCCAACTCATACCCCCCATCTCACCCAACCCTCTAACCCACCCTCTCCTACCCCAACCCTCTAACCCACCCTCTCCTACCCCAACCCTCTAACCCACCCTCTCCTACCCCAACCCTCTAACCCACCCTCTCCTACCCCAACCCCCAACCCACCCTACCACACTCCCCCAGCTAACAACCGCCCTCCCCGTTCCAAACCAGATCCCACACCACCTCCTAGCCCTCTACGGCACCGGCGCCCCCTTCCGCCCTCCAAACCGCCTACCGCGTCAACACCAGCTACCAACGGCCCGCCCTCGCCCCGCACACCCCCTCCCTGACCCAGACCCGGCAGTCCTTCCACCCCTGGCCGGCCGCCGCGAGCGCCCACTTCGGGGACGAGGCTTACTACCCGGATTTCTTGAGGTTTTTTCAGGTTGAGATGAGGGAGTTGGGCGGGTGGCGGGGGGTTGTGGGGCGGTATTTGCTGGGGATTGGTAAGGATGGCAAGGAGGGGGTGTTAACGGCGGCGGCGGTGGTGGTGGTGGTGGTGGTGGTGGTGTGGTGGTGATGATGAGTTGTTGGTGCGGTTGTTTGCGGGGTTCCTGCACCCGTTGATCCAGCTGATGTATGGCGTGGAATGGGACCAGGAGGCGGTGGTGGCCGAGGGGCTTGCGCAGGCGGCGGTGCATTCGGGGAGATTGGCGGGTTTTTGTTGGGGGCGGAGAGGGAGGCGGCGAAGTTGAAAGGGGGGGATGAGGGTCGGGGTGGGAAAGGCGAGGGCGTGTTGGAGTTGATGGCGGAGGTGAGGAGGGACAAGAAGTTGGCGGGGGCGGCGAGGAATGAGGACGCGAATAAGGTTAGGGATGGCGTGCTTGCGCGTGCCAAGGAGGAGATGATTGCGTTGGCGGCGAGGGTGAGGGTCAGGCCTGAGGAGGTGGAGGAGAAGACGGCTGAGATGTTTGATGCGGCCGTGTATGCGGCGGCTGCTGCGGCGCTGGTGAAGGAGGGGAAGCAGCCCAAGTTTGACTTCTTTTTGATGTGAGTCGCGTGCCCAGCCTTGGGGAGAGGAAGTAGGGAAGTTGAGTCCTGAGACCTAAGTGCTAACTAACACTTACTGATAGGCACCACGTCAACTCGAGCCCCTTCTTCGTCACGATCAACGCCCAAGACTGGATCCCCGCCGAGACCAAGGCGCGCCTGCTGGAGTGGAAGATCCGGATGGACTTGCTCCAGTATGCCGCCCGCGGCGCGCCCGAACTGTCCGTCGAGAAACTGGCGGCATATCAACCGCGAAAGCACAAGGCCGGGGAGTCGTTGGCTGGTGCGTCGCTTGCCTCACGTCTTTCCTTGTGTAAAACACACTGACAGCGAAAACAGACATTGTTTCCCGCCTGCACACCTTTGAGGATGATGGGCACTCAATCAAGCTGGCCCGGGCGGCGGTGATCTGCCGCAACATCTGTAAGAAGTACGAAGACGAGGGCAAGGACTGGCTGAAAGTGAAAGGAGACGACATGTGGGCAAAGGTGTGCCACCTTATCGTCGACTCGGTCGAAGCACCTGGGGAGCGCTGGATACGGAGCTGTGGCTTTGATGAGGCCTGGAAGGTATGTTCAATCCTAACGTTGAGAAACAACATAAGCTGACTGGCGCAGGATGTCCCGAACATCTAGTTCTCGGGCGGAGGCTGGCGAGCCCCATGGGTCAAAGGATTCAAATAGCACAACATGTAACAACACTTGACCATGTGGTATCAACCTGTATTCCTAACGCCTGGTTATGCCTGCTTATTCTAGTCCAATCCACTCCTCTTCACTGACATCTTCGCGCATCATGTCGTCTATTGTTACCTCCTTCGTAGTCGACGGCAATGCCTTCACTTCGAGGCCCTCGATCGCCTCCGGCTCGCCACCAGTCGGCTTGTCTCTTGCCTGGCCAATAAGGTAGTCCACCATGTAAACGTTCTCATCAGCAAGCCGCCTGATCTCGTCCTTCATCTTGGCCACCGCCCGTGCCACAACACGCAACTCCACATCGACCTTGCCCCGGTTGGCCGTCAGCCACGCGCCGTGCTTGTCCACCAGCGCCTTGATCCAGAGCAGGCAGAACTCGACGTGCGGCGACTGCTCCGTTTGAGCCGCCACGTAGCGTAAGAGGCGTGCCACGTACACTGTTGGGAAGTGCTCAACGACCAGCCCAATGTCCGTGTAGGGGATGGCCTGGAAGACGCGTTGGATTAGGCCGGCCTCGTTGAGGCGGAAGGCCATGACCAGCGCCTTGAGGTAGTCTTTTTCCTGCTCGAGCACGGCAAGCGTTGATGCTGGCGTGATTTCCATGTTCAAATCGAACGGGTCGAACTGAACAGTGCTGTCAAGGCTGTAGATCAACAGGCCTTCTGTCGACGCAGCGCAAAAGGATGTACCGCTTGGTGAAAATGCCACGCCGGTTACCCTCACTTCTGGCCTTCCCCTCCTGGCCGAGGGATCGCCGCGTTTTGAGCCGGGCAATGACCTGTCAATTCGGTCTTCCAAATCTGATGCCTCGCCCTGCTCATCCAACAACCCGGAAGGCCCCGCTTCTGTGAGCATCTTGCTGTTGAGGAATTCCTGGGTGCCCGACAGAGACAGGTTAACGCTGACAGTAAACTTCTTGAGAAGCACCATGGTCGTCACAGAGTACAAGCAGATGTACTTGCTGTTGCCGCCGGCGAGGAGGCAAGACCCGTCCATGCTGTAACGGATAGTATTGAAACTTTTGGTTCCAGCCACGTTCGCAGCAGCTCTGCGGTCCGTGATCCGGCGACCTCCTGAAACGTCACGGCGGCCGTCAACACCAGATATTTGCTGCGCTTCCGAGACAGACCAGAATGACAGCTGGCCGTCGAGTGTGGAGATCGCAACCTGGAGCGAGTCTGGCCTGAACGCAATGTCCAGAACGTCTGACTGCAGCTGCAGGGGCTCGCTGGTTTGTGTTCGGTTGAAAATGGACCAAATCCGCGCCGTCCTGTCCCAACTGCCGCTGACTAGAAGGCCGCCGTTCGGGGCAAACGCTAGAGACGAGACTGGCCCCTCATGGCCCGAAAGCCGATCAAGCAGTTGCCCGGTCTGGACGGACCAGATATGAACATCGAACGAGTCGATCGACCCGGCAGCAACTACTTCGCCGCTGGGGTCGACCGCCATGCAGGAAAAGGATAACCTCTCGGCAGCAGTGAAAGTCTTTCCTGTACCTGATCAGATCCCACGCCCTGATCGACCCGTCCAAACTAGCCGTGAAGAGCACGTTGCCCTTCTTCGCAAACTCGCAAGCCGTTATACCACTTGTGTGTTCGGTAAACGTGACGATACAGAACCCGGACTCGATATCCCAGACCTTGATCTTGCCGTCGTCCGCTGTTGTGACGATCCGTTGACCGTCGGGCGAGTAGACGAGCGCATTCATCGAGTCGAAGTGCCCTTGTTGTTTCAGGATGTACGACTCGGATTGCCATTCCCATACCAACAACTGACCCAGCTTTGACGCCCCAAATGCCAGCCACTCTCCGCTCTTGTTGATCGTCACAAAATCGATTTCGTTCTGCGAGATGCTGAGCGTGTGGATCATGTTGAAGTCTGGCATTTCGTACAGGCCGAATATGCCATTCGAGAAACCGGCAACGAGCAGATTTGATTCCGGGTGGAAAGCGGCGCATCGGAGGGTGGCGGAGTTTTGCATAAAGTAGTGTCGATTGACAATCCTCCACTGCATGTCGGACTCGTCCACCATCTCGTCCTCGTCATGGCCCGGTTTTGTAGTATACTGCCAGTCGAAGACAGCTCCGTCTTTGCTGACAGTGTAGATCGTTTCCTGGTCCTTAGAGAACCAGGCGCCCACCACTCCCTGCCTGTGACCTGACAGAACCGTGGGCGTGAAACCCTCCTCCGCGTTCAGACTCCATATCCTTGCTGTTAGGTCCTTCGAGGCGCTGAGAAAGAACCTAGAGTCGCTCGACCATTCGATATGCCGGGCGTCGTCGAGTAGTGTGTTGTGTGTGGGTATGGTGGCGCACGAACGGCGCAAACTCGAGTTCGCCGGCGGCGTTGGAGTCTGGTGTCGACGGAACGTGCCAGACCTCGATCTTCCTCCCTAATCCAACCACGAAATACCGTCCCGAGGGCGAGAAAGAAAGCGCAGTCACGCGTGACTTGAAGGAGAAGTGGTATAACACCACGCGGCGGGGGACGTGGGTCAGGACTGCTTGGCCATCTTCGTCGATCGATAAGAGTAGGTTGCCCTGCGGGGTCAAGCCTACCCTCGAGATATTCTTTCGGTGGGCGAACGGGAGGGTATACGACTTGTTGCTGCTTACAATTAGCACACGTCGGCCCGGGACAGATCGGCAGAGGGAGGGAGCTGGGATGCATACTCAACGAGATTGAAGACGGTAACTTTATTGCCAACGGGCGAGTATAGATGGGTTCCGTCGGGGCTGAAGAGGAGATTCCCCTGGCAATACACCGTCCCCAACAAGTTGGAGAACTTAAAATCTGTCTTCATGGTCGCTGGCAGTCCATCTCCCAAAACCAAGAAATCGACCTACAGCAAAGCTCCAATCGCCAAAGTGGGATATCGCCGTTGCTCGCCGCCAAAAATTTGGTAACTTTTTAGCGGGGCCGGCGAATTCTTTCTCCTGGCTCCCGACGTGCCTTTTCACTCGGTTGTCAAGCTTAGGTGGCTTGGCAGGGACCCTTCTTGGTGGCTTCTGGGGAAAGTGGAAAAGGGGAGCACGACCCACTCAATTTTGAGTTCTCGCACCCTTACCGCCTGAGAGCCCGCCCATCAGTCCACTGTCCACTGGCAGTCCGTGCTTGTTCGCTGATCCGTGCACGGCAGCTTCGCTGGTCTGGAAATTTGATGGGCAAATTCCCCTGAAGCACAAGCTCCCGACCCCGTCTCCTCGTACCCGTCAACTCCAACACATCCACCAACCTCTTCCGCTCCAGCAACTCTCCCAATTGCACCCGCCACGGTTTTGGCTGTACATTCTTGATACCCTCACCCACTTTTATTTCCTTTCCATCAATACTTAGCTCGAGATGGCTCCTGCCGCTGCCGAGAGCGCGTCGCCTATCGGCATTGCCAATTTGCCCAACCAACGGCACAAGATTGTCGCGAAGAGGGGTGCCGCGTTCACTATTATGGTCAGGAATACCGGCAGTGTGTGGGGTTGCGACCTGTTCTGACCCGTTACTAGGTTGCTGGCGAGTCCGGGCTGGGCAAGACGACCTTCATCAACACGCTCTTCTCCACCACGATCAAGAACTACGCCGACCACAAGCGCCGGCACCAGAAGCAGGTCGACAAGACCGTCGAGATCGAGATCACCAAGGCTGAGCTGGAGGAGAAGTTCTTCAAGGGTACGCAGCAGCCAGGCATGCCGCCTAGATGTTACGATTACACCACTGACTGGCAACTAGTCCGCCTGACCGTCATCGACACCCCGGGCTTCGGCGACTATGTCAACAACCGTGACTCGTGGATGCCCATCATCGAGTTCCTCGACGACCAGCATGAGTCTTATATGCTCCAGGAGCAGCAGCCGCGTCGCCAGGACAAGATCGACCTCCGCGTGCACGCCTGCCTGTACTTCATCCGCCCCACCGGCCACACGCTCAAGCCCCTCGATATCGAGGTCATGAAGCGACTGTGCTCGCGCGTCAACCTCATCCCAGTCATTGCCAAGGCCGACACCCTCAGCCCGGCAGATCTGGCCAAGTTCAAGTCGAGGGTGAGCACGAACACTCATTCCCTGACTTGTTTCCGTCATGCTGACTTTGTTTCCTAGATCCAAGCCGTGATCGAGGCCCAGAACATCAAGATTTACCAGCCGCCGATCGAGGAGGATGACGAGGCTGCTGCTCAGCACGCGCGCAGCTTGATGGCTGCTATGCCCTTCGCCGTGATCGGCTCCGAGAAGGACGTTAAGACGAACGACGGCCGCATCGTCAAGGGCCGCCAGTACTCGTGGGGTGTGGCGGAGGTTGAGAACGAGGACCACTGCGACTTTAAGAAGCTGCGATCGATCCTGATCCGCACTCACATGCTGGACCTCATCCACACGACCGAGGAGCTGCACTACGAGGCGTACCGCGCGCAGCAGATGGAGACGCGCAAGTTCGGCGAGGCGCGCCCGAGAAAGCTCGACAACCCCAAGTTCAAGGAGGAGGAGGAGGCCCTGCGCAAGCGCTTCACCGAGCAGGTCAAGATCGAGGAGCAGCGTTTCCGGCAATGGGAGCAGAAACTCATTGCCGAGCGCGACAGCCTCAACAAGGACCTCGAGCAGACGCACGCCCAGATCAAGCAGCTCGAGGGCGAACTGGAGCAACTGCAGGGGAGCGCCGTCCGCAGCCACGGACGTCGTTAGGGGACAGTGGCTACGAGGTACTGACCTGCCGCGTCGTGGGTTTTGTCAACCGCCGGTTTCCACTGCTTGTCTCTGTCGGCTCGCACGGGCTATGGTACGGTGGTGAGCAAGCGGTTGGTTGACCAGAGTCCGTTGTCGTTCGGCTTTTTTTTATTGTTTGTCCGTTGTTTCCTTATACACCTCTTCCCGCCCTAGTTATTTGATAGCAAACGGGAAAAGGTGCGCAAATTCTCGGAGGTAGAGGGACTTGGAACTACCCCCAGGGACTTCAGGTCGTCGTCCTCGACGGACTCAACCTTCACGTCAGTTGTTTTCCGGAGCCCCTTTTTTATTCGACCTTAGGAATGATGTAATTTAGCCGCCTTCATGATACCAGATAATGAGAAAGGCTGCCTGTCCTGAAGGAAAGCGACTTCTGCTGACCACGGAAGTCCCTGTGTTGATTTGAAACAAGCCATCTTTCGTAGACAACAGCAAGCAAGTACGAAGTACATGCATACATACAGACAAACGTACCAAAGGAACGCCCGCTCAAACAACGAGAAAACCCGGTTCGAAAAACTGACCCGAAAGCATAGTCCGAAAAGAAAAAAGGACATCGTCCACCAACGCCGCCTTCCTTGGCTTCGAATCTTTACACTACACAGCATCCATAGTCGCCCTCGTCGTCAGTTGCTCGTTCTTGTTCCCCAGCTTGGATATCTGCAGAAACGCGTCCACCCCATACCCTTCCAGACTGTGCACCGCCAGACTCCCCGCCCAGTACTCGGCATACACCCTGCTCAAGGGTAGACCCATCCCCAAGCGTAGGTTCGGCGGCCGGCTGGAGAGCGAGGCCAGCGAGCTGTTGACGTCGCGGCCGATCTCGCCGCCCTCCACCGAGGTGCTGCGGTTCTCGTGGCTGTGGTGGTTGTGGTCATAGTGGTCGTGGTGATCGTCGTCATCTTCCAGCTGCAGCTCCTGCATGGTGGCGGCCATCTTGGGCACCTTGCCTAGGTTGGCCAGGATCTTGCCGCTCGCGGGGCCCTTGCTAAAGGACCACAGGTAAGGCAGGCTGTCACGCGGGATGCCGCCGCCCTGGTCCGAGATGCGGATGATGACGTGCTGGTGGCTCTCGCAGATGGTGACCTCGATGGGCGGCGGGGGCTTGTGGGCGAAGCTGGCCGGGTCCTTCTCCCGGCGCCGCTGGTGCTGCTCGGCCACGGCCTGCACCGAGTTGCGCAGCAGCTCGCCGATGATATACTCGAGGTGGCTGAGGATGTAGGGGAAGTTGGCGTCGAGGTGGCCGTCGATGCGGATCTCGGGCAGGGCCACGTCCGGACCGTAGGCCCGCTGCAGGATCTCGCGAACGGCGTTGCCGCAGCGTGTGACGACGTCTTTGGCGACGCACTTGAGGAAGACGGCGCCGATGAATTCCGACTCGGAGAGCTTGGCCCCCGGGGAGAACCACGGCGCGTGGAAGGTGTCGGTTAGCGCGAGGTGCTGCTCGGCGATGACTCGGCGAGAGATGCGCTAGAAATATGTGTTAGCCGGTGGCGCCCTGGAAACTTTGGGGTTTGCCGGTTGAGGGAACGAACGGATCGGAGGATAGTGTTCATGAACTTGTCCAACTCGGCCGAGTCCATGAGGCCATTGCTTTCAAGAATACCCATTGCCAACTTTGGGATGACCGTCAGGTGAGCCTTGAGCATGGAACGGATTGTCTTGCAAAAGCGATCATTGTCCTCGAGCGTTTTGATCTCCTTTACTTTCCGGAACGTGTCGAATGCAGTGTAATACAGATCGTAGACCTCGTTGACGTGTGGGTTTGTGACGACGACATAGGGCAGTTGCTGCATATCGCGGATCCGGTGGGCGATCCTAACATTGAACGCTAGTCAGTATAGCGATTGGCAGTGAAGCATGGGATATAAACTCGCCTGGTTGGTAGTTCGGTCCGAACATAGTTCGCCGAGCTGATCAGTCTCGACTCGGCCAATGTGCGACCGAACACCATGAGCTGTCGCAAACTAATAGGCCGAGCTTCCTTTGCAACCCATCTATTACAAGATGTGAGCACGGTAATGCGTCAAATATGGAAGGGCCGGACCAAAAGGTAGAGAGGCACGCACTCATCCAGAACAGAAACGGGGCGCCATTTTGGGCTATGAGTAACGTGATGCGAATGCCGCATCGTTGGCACCATGAGATGATTTATTGATTGCCATCTTGCTGCTATGCCCGGTTGCCCTGGCCTCGTTATTACCCGGGCACACGCCGTGACGTGAGACACCGAAAAGCGCTGCATGCCTTCGTCGTTGCCATGCGAGAGAGCGTGGATGTGTGACTCGTTGGACTCGACCAGGGACAGAGATTGGCGTTTTGAGGGTTTCAGAGCTTACAAAGTAAAAGTGGTTGGCAAGAAAGAACACCTCAAAAGAATTGTCGAGTTGGTTTTTACGTTCAGGGGGCCAAAATAAAAGGAATGACAACCGTTGAAGCAGCTATGGCTTGAGCGGCAGCTGCTCTGGGCGTACTGCAGTTATCAGAGATGCCATCTCCAGCAGCACATGCTTTTACGGCATGACGCTTGCGATACCGCAATGAAGCTTGGTTGATGGGTCATTGAGTTACCCCACATTTGGTTTAGTTCCTGACGGTTGCTGCAACTCACATGTGGAGCGGGGGATTACCAAGACAGTGCGGCAGGATTCTCAAACCAGGTAATTACACTGTACTATGTGTCTTTTCGACTTGTTCGTTGTTCCAGACCGAGAACATTGAGGAACTCGAACTTTGCTTCAGCAAGCAAAACATCACTTTTCTATTTCGTGTTCTCTCCTTATTAACACGCAAAAATATACCAAAATAATCAAATATCTGCATTGGCATTCTTACATACTCCTGAATAGCTGCCTAATACATTGATTCCCCTGTTGTCACATTAACTGCTCGCTGTTGGTTTTACCTCGGATCCAAACTGGAACAAATAGGCGGCGGGTTGAGTCGAGACCGGCCCTCTCACAGGCAAGATGAAAACAAGTCATACACAGTGCCTAACTCAACAGCTCGGCAACCAATATTTCATTCTCAACTCTGGGATTTGGGATTCGCAAGCCACATTTCACAAACAGCAATATTGATAGGCTTAAGGCATCACTCAGCCCAATGTTCAATCAAGTCTGAGGTTGCTTCACTGTGCCTGGTCGCATGGTCTCTCTGCACCCCACGTCATTGGAGGGGCAAGGGTTGTGGTGAATTCAGTGCGTTAGAGAGGTACCTTGAATCCCTTGCCACATCCATCTGATTTGTGCGAACAAGAGGTACCTGCTGACCTGCCGAGCCTCGAGATACCCACATGTCAACTGTACGACCCTTGAGAACCAAAAGCCGTCTGCTGCGCCCGGTCGTAATACCGGGGCGACAGAAAGTGGTGGGTTCAGTTCAAGTTCCCTTTGCACCATCTCACATTCCCAAACTAAACTTTGTTGCTGCTGATTGCTCTTCCCCTTCGCTGCACAGCTTCTGTTTGTCTCGCTACAGCAGAAGTTTGCCATAACCTAGGGACCGCACAATCTGTTTTTACAAGCATTCTTACCCTATTTGCCCCTCAAAGTCGTTGCCGGATCGCCCGACAGTGGCCCTGGCGCCCGTTCTGTGTGCAGGAGGAAGCTTTGACTTAGCCCGCCATCAACGGCTTCTGCCTTCCAGACACGGCCCCTCCACAGGATGGTGAGTTCCTTCGCTAGAGCACTTCTCTTTCGACCCACCACTTTGCTCCACGATTGTTTTACTCCTCTACCTACCCTCTATCCGTCAACGTTTGCGTTCCACCCCTTTCTCTTCAACCATTGGCGCCGAGACCCGCCGCTGCGAAACATCCCCTCCCCCGATCGCCAACATGGACGGCGCTACCCCGCCAACCGGCGCCCTCGCTAACCTTGACCTTCAGGATGACAACCAGAACCCTGAGGCCGCGTCGCCTAATGCCACGATGGTCGATGCGCCAGAGGAGCATGTCGTCGAGGCGAATGGCACCGAGGCTGAAGACGTCGCCATCATCAACCCCGACACCATGGACACTGACAGCCCCATCCTCGCAACCGACCGTACGTTGGCCCCCGCCCCTATTCTCCCCGGTTTCCGTTATGGACGGCCCCACGCGCTAACTCGCCATAGATGATGCCATGAAAGAGCTTGTGCTTCCAACCCTTATAGAGGAACCTCGAACCATAGACGACCAGGTCCACACGTGGTCGGTAGAAGGGTGGCTGGCGCTTCCAAAAAAGGAACATGGCCCTATATTCCACGCGGGTGGTTACCCATGGTACGTGATACTCACCATAAGTCCTCCTTGACTATCTGATGGAGAGTCACTGAACCAGCATCGCAGGCGGATCCTCCTCTTCCCGTTCGGTAACAACGTCCCCGACCAGTGCTCCATCTACCTCGAACACGGCTTCGATGCGAACAATGTCCCCGACGACTGGAGCTGCTGTGTGCAGTTCGCGCTCGTGATGTGGAACAAGAACCACCCGAATATATATTTTCAGCATTCCGCACATCACCGTTTCACGAAGGAGGAGAGCGACTGGGGGTTCACAAGATTCCTCGAAACTCGTAAGATGTTCAACACCGTCTGGGAGAACGCGGACCGGCCCCTCATCGAGAACGACTGCGCCAACATCAGCGCATATGTTCGGGTTGTAGAGGATGAGACAGGCGTGCTGTGGCACAACTTCAACAACTATGACTCGAAAAAGGAAACCGGCTACGTCGGTCTCAAAAACCAAGGGGCCACCTGCTACCTGAACTCGCTCTTGCAGTCATTATATTTTACCAACGCCTTCCGCAAGGTAACCCGCCACATACCTATTCCAACTTTAACGAGCCCGGCTAACTGACACTGGATAGGCCATTTATCGCATCCCAACGCAGGAGGAGGAGAGCATGACTAACAGCGCTTACACATTGCAAAGGCTCTTCTATCAACTGCAGACATCCACCTCGGCCGTAGGCACCGCGGAGCTCACCAAGTCCTTTGGCTGGGAAACACGCCACATTTTCGAGCAGCAGGACGTGCAGGAGCTCTCCCGAAAGCTGATGGAGCGCATGGAAGAGAAGATGAAGGGCACCGAGTTTGAGAAGGCGCTACCGCAGATGTTCAGCGGCAAGATCAAGACGTACATCTCTTGCATCAATGTCCCCTACGAGTCGAGCCGGATTGAGGACTTTTGGGACGTCCAACTCAACGTGAGCGGGAACGAGAACCTGCTAGACAGCTTCCAGGACTATATCCAGGTGGAGAAGCTCGACGGGGAGAACCAGTACTTCGCTGGCGACCAATACAAGCTTCAGGATGCAAACAAGGGCGTCATCTTTCAAAGCTTCCCCGACGTCTTGCACCTACAGCTGAAGCGCTTCGAGTACGACATCCAACGCGACGCCATGATGAAAATCAACGACCGCTACGAGTTCCCCGAGGAATTTGACGCCTCGCTTTACTTGGACAAAGAGGCGGACAGGTCGGAGTCCTGGGAGTACCAGCTGCACGGCGTTCTGGTACACAGCGGCGATCTCAACGCCGGTCATTACTACGCCTTCCTCAAGCCTGACAAAGAGGGCTGGTGGTACAAGTACGACGACGACAAGGTCACCAAAGCGACCAAGCGGGAAGTACTGGAAGAGAACTTTGGCGGCCCGTTCAAGTTCCCTAGCGGCCAAGTGCGGCCTACCAACAAGAAGGGCCCTATAATGAGGCCTAATAGTGCGTACATGTTGGTGTACATCCGGAAATCCAGGCTCGACAAGATACTCTTGCCCGTCACGGCGGAGGACACTCCAGAACATCTCCGTAAGTTGGAATTCCTCCACAAAATGACGGACCCGTATTTATCAATGCTGACCTAAAATCAAGATCGGCGGTTTGAGGAAGAATACGTCGCCCGGGAGGCGCGGCGTAAGGAGAGAGAAGAGCAGCATCTTTACCTTGGTGTCAAAGCCATCACAGAAGCGACGTTCCAGCAACACGGTAACACCGACCTTGCCAACTTCGACGCGACGCCAGATGAGGACTCGGCCGCGCCTAGGCTCTACCGCCTCCTCCGCACCGCGACCATGCAAGATCTAGTGGACCAGATTGCGGGGGATATTGAGCAAGACCCGAAACGTGTGAGGCTTTGGATTATGGTCAACCGCCAGAACAAGACGATCCGACCAGATCAACCTGTGATGGACCTTCGCCCGACCATTGAGGAAACATACAACAGAGCCGCGGCGCATAGGGACCAAGCACTCCGCGTGTGGGTCGAGGTGGCCGAGGAAGTCAACGCCGAGGGCGCTGCTGTCTGGCCGACATACGGCCCCGGCCTCGCGAATGGGGTTGTCGTTAAAAATGACCTCATCCTGCTCTTCCTCAAATGGTTCGATGCCGAAGCGCAAGCGCTGAAAGGTGTCGGCCATGTGTACATCAGCAAGGAGAAAAAGGTGGAAGAGCTCATCCCTACCATCATGAAGAAGATGGGCTGGGACAAGCTGCCAAGCGACGAGAGGATTCAACTCTGGGAGGTGAGAAGAATGATTCATAAACTTACCCCGCAAGCCGAGAAGCTAACCTAGGCAGGAAATCAAACCCAATATGATCGAGGGCCTCAAAGGCAAGCAGTCTCTTAAAGCGGCAGAGCTTCAAGATGGCGATATCGTCTGCTTCCAGAGGGTCCACGAAAAGAAGTCGAAATTGGGCCTCACCGGGGGGAGCGACAAGCAGCCGTCTGAGGAAACGTAAGTTTCAAAGCATCTCATCCACTTTGGAGACGCGTAACTAATGACTCGGTAGGAAATCGCTGGACCGGGCTGAGGACGCTCGTGAATACTACGATTTCCTTCTCAACAAGCGGACCGTCATGTTCCGCGCGCATCCCCAGAAATGCGACCCCGACGCATACCCTCCGTTTGAGTTGGTGCTGAACTCCAAGATGAGCTACGACAAGCTGTCGGAACAAGTGGGCGAGAAATTGGGGATAGAAGCAACACACCTCCGGTTCTACACTGTTAATGCCAGCTCTAATAACCCAAGGGCTGCGGTCAAGCGAGGCCAGAACCAGACGCTCCAAAACATTCTTGTCCCCACGGGCTACGGGCAGCTGAACTTGAACCAACGGAGCGACGCCCTGTTCTTCGAGGTGCTGGACATGAGCCTTGCCGAGCTGGACACCAAGAAGAACATCAAGCTCACGCTCCTCAGCGAGGGTATCACCAAAGAGGTGAGTGAAGAAAATGGGTGCAAAACGAGATCCGGCTAACTTTGATTCTAGGAGCAATTTGATATCCTTGTGCCCAAGAATGGTCAGGTGGAAGATCTCATCGACTGTTTGACCAAGAAGGCAAAGATCCCCAGCGAAGCAGAGGCTGGGCCGATCCGCATCTACGAAATCAGCAACCACAAGTTCTTCCGGGAGCTCGAACGAAGCTATCCCGTCATTAGCATCAACGATTACACGACGGTCATCGGCGAGCGGATACCGACGGAGGATGCCGAGGTTACGGATCAATCACAGTTCATCTCGGTGTTCCAGTACCATAGCGAACCTAGCAGGGCGCATGGCATCCCGTTCCGGTTCCTCCTTAAGGAAGGCGAGCCGTTTTCAGAAACGAAGAAGCGGCTCGAGAAGCGCACGGGGCTCAAGGGCAAGAGCTTCGAGAAGATCAAGTTTGCTGTAGTCCGCAGGGCGCAGTTCTCACGACCGCAATACTTAACAGACGGTGAGCATCCCTCCACGTCTAAACACGCATATCAAAGACTGACTCGGCCGCGCAGATGACATCCTCTGGGATGTGGCGTCGGGCGCGGACGACTCCCTTGGTTTAGACCACCCCGACCGGACAAGGTCGGTGAGGAACGGCGCTGGGGACCTGTTTCTCAAGGGCTAGATATTCTCGGGCGAGGGTATGCATCATTTCATTTGGCAGGTTACAGCTTCCCGCGTGTGTATCCTTTGTCATGGCGCCCGGTACCGGGTTGGTCGTCGAGGCAAAAGCGGTAACCTTGGGGATTTAGGTATATCGTTTGTGTTGGTAGTTTTACTTTTTTGGGTTTCTTCCGTTTCTCATTACTTACGCCAGAGGCTTGCTACAGAGGGAACTCGACCTTTTTGATATGCTGCGTTTCACGTGGATGGCATGGCAAAGCATGGTATGGAGGGAGGAGGTGAAGGGGCTGGGTAGGGCGGGGGAGGGGAGAGCTCGGCAATAGCCAGGAGCAAGGGATGTATGATTTGGCATCGGGTTCGTCGTGTTGCTTGTCCGGTTTGCCGCCGCGTCCTACGTAACTATACCCCATGTCGTTTAGATGCATGGTTGGTGTTGCCGACAGAAACTCCATTTCTTCCTCCTCGTAACTTACAAGTATCATACACCGTACTGTATACTGGCGTAACTTACACCAGCCAAGATTGGGCGGTGGCAACCAGCAAAACCGGATCCCTGCACCGATAAGGAACTTTTTGCCAGGGAGCCCCACTGGCAGATAGCCTCGCCGTTGAACCCATTGCCTCGCAAACTGCGGCGACCACCTCCTACACAGTAAAGCCCAGCGCAACGACGCCCCATTCGCTCCTATCTCGTCATCACCAGACGGGGACATACATCCGAGCTACGACGATACCCCAACCGCTCCCGGCTACCTGTACGAGCGAAAAACGGACGACAACCGACAGAGAGACGCAGACACACTTTTAAGAGATCATGAACTTCCCAGGTCTCGGAGGACTAGGCGGCGCCGGTGCCGGCGCTGGTGTGCCCGGCATGCCATCGGTGGGCGGGAACGCAGGGGCGCCTGCCCCGCCGGGGTTTGACCCGAACGATCCTAATGTTAAATGGGTATGTTGCTGTCCTTTCCCGTGGGTTGGTTTCTGTTAGGGCTGGGTTTGCTGACGATGGCGTTGTAGCTCTCTAATGCAATGGAGTCGTGCTACGCAAAGACGGCGATGAGCGGTGTCGCGGGGTTTGCGCTGGGCGGGTTGTTCGGCATGTTTATGGCTTCGGTTCGTCTGCCCCTCTTCCCTTCTGTTCCTTCCCACACCACAGCCAACATTGAATGGGAGCGGGTTTTGCTAACTCGAGCGTGCAACGTACAGATGGCCTACGACACACCTTATCACACGGCGGGGGCCGGCATGCCTGGAAGCGGCCCCGGCGGCGTCCCGGGTATCCCTGGGTCGGCGGCGGCGGGCAAGCCGTTCACGTCGCTGCCGCTGCGCCAGCAGGTGGCGCACGGGTTCAAGGACATGGGCGCGCGCTCGTGGAGCACGGCCAAGAACTTTGGCGCCGTCGGTGCGCTGTTCAGCGGTATCGAGTGTGGTATCGAAGGGCTGCGGGCTAAAAATGATCTGGGGAATGGTGTTGCGGCTGGGTGTTTGACTGGTGCTATCTTGGCTCGGAATGGGGGTCCCGCAGGCGGCGGCGGTGGGGTGTGCGGGCTTTGCGGCGTTTAGTGCGGCGATTGATGCGTGGATGCGGATGCCGAAGGATGAGGATTAAGGAGCGCACATCTCATCTATGGGTGGTTTGTGTTGTATGATATTGTTTGTCCATGCTCTTGTTTTGGCTGGGGTGCTGGACGGGAGAGGGAAATGGGTCTTGGGTTGTGTTGTCCATGGCACTGGCGTTTGGGGGTTTGCTTGCATAGACCTTGGGACAAGGGATATCCAGAGGGATGGATGTATAGATGTGGTCTGACAGATATCCGACACGGCGCGAAGAACTCCGCTTAATTTCCTCACGATATAGATGTACGGGGGTTGGGAGTGATATGTACTGTACTACCAAATTCAAGGAAGGGGCAACAATAGGGGGGTTGGAGCACAAACGTATAAGTCTCGAGGACCGTAGAACTTGAGTATTACAGTTTGATCTGTCGGTGAATACCACAACTACCAAACACTCGGCCCTCTTGTTTCTCTCTTTTCTATTACCGTGCCTGGAAAACCTGGAAAGCCCCAAACTCCCAAAACGCATTCGTGAAACCCGAGGGATTGTTAGCAACATAATCTGTGCAAGTCGAAGGACCTGTCCAGTGTTAGTCATTTCCTCAACCAAACAACACTTCAGGGGTAGCGTAACCACTTACATCCAGACGACTCCCACACAGCCTCCGTCAAATACCCACACAAGTCGATATTGACCACAATACTTTGGTTCTTGAAGTGACTCCCCATATCACAATTCGTCGCCGGGAAATCAGCCAGCGGCCTCCCCCACACACTC
The DNA here is from genome assembly GCA_039881045.1 of Chaetomium olivaceum. Lineage (NCBI taxonomy): Eukaryota > Fungi > Ascomycota > Sordariomycetes > Sordariales > Chaetomiaceae > Chaetomium > Chaetomium olivaceum. Next base: position 47,979 of record JAYWVB010000042.1, on the reverse strand, counting down.
GGATCGGGCATCCTCTCGACCGGCAAACGCCGCACCGCCTGGCTCTCATCACCATCCCTTCCAAACATCCACACACGAATCCCCTCCTCTCTCCACTCCAGCGCCACCACCGCACCGCCGTCCTCATTGAAGTCAGGGCCGTACGTCGACACGGGACCCGTCACGGTGCAGCCCGTGTTGAAGTTGGTCGCGTTGTGGCAGTCGCCCTGGCCGGCCGTGCCGACCATCTGCCGCGGGATGTCGGCCATGCTGCAGTCGTCGGTCGTGTGCAGCGCCATCATGTTGCCGGACGTTGCTGAGTTGACGGATTCCATGATGTCGATCTCGCCGTTGGCGGGCCAGTTGTTGGGGCTGCGTGGGGTGTTAGGGGGGGGTTGTGCTACCTATTTCGGGTTGCGGAGGGGAGGGGAAAGAAGGGGATGAAGGGGATGAAGGGGATGAAGGGGATGAAGGGGATGAAGGGGATGAAGGGGATGAAGGGGATGAAGGGGAGATGTTAATGCGTACTCTGTTAGCCAGAGAGCTGGCCATGTGCCGCACCCGTAGGGCGTGTGCTTGACGTCGAAGAGGAAGAGCCCTGGCCCGTACTGGGCTTTGGACTCGAGGCGGACCGAGAAGCGGCCTGTGGAGGCGTCGGGTTCTGAGCCGGGTCCGACGGTGGTGTCAACTCGGATGAGTGCGGTAGAAGGTGTCGCGTAAGTTAGGTTCTTAGGGTGTTAGGCAAACAGAAGGAGAGTAGGGGGTGAGTGAGGTCTCCGCCTACATATTGGGCGGCATCGCCTGGGCTAACATAGTGAACAAAACCCCCGGCTGAAGACGGTATTGTTAATTGTGGAAGAACTAAAGTCATTATGATAACCATGGCGTACCTGGGTCCCAAGTGTTGAAGTAGTCGAACTTGTCAAAAAAGGATTCGCCCGAGTCTATTAGGTTAGCCTCAGCCACTACCCCTGAGTATCCTAGATACAAGACAGCGTCCAGCTTGACTCACATGTGTCGATCAATGTGTAGTTCAACTTGAAATAGTCGGGATAAACTCGTGTTGGCACCATCATCGTTCCTCGTCGCCCTCACGCCGACAACAGTTCCGACCACCACCACACAATCAGCAAAATCACCGTGACCAGAATAAGCCATATCCTCCTCGTCCAGTTTCTAGGATTCCAGGCCGACTCCGACTCCGACGAGCCGCCCGCCTCGTATGTCGTGACAACGAACTCGCTCCGCTTCATATTGTGTGTGCGTGCGTGTAAGAATGAGGAATGCGTCAGGCTAGGCAAGGCAGCAGAACCTCAAGACGATGCACGATGTCTTATATCAGCACGGGCGAGCGGCAAACCAACACCGACCACAACCGGAACGCATCACCGCGGGGTGGTCACATCACATATACTGTACATACATTGCTGCAGCCCTGTCCCCCCCCTCGCCCGTCCACTGGGCAACAAGCAACCCACGAAGCCGGGACGGGAGGGAGCGAGCCCAGTCATCCATCCAATGCACGCATGAAATACAGACATCGTGTGCTCCCTCGTATTCTGGGCCCGCCCCCAAATTCATATTTCCATCCCACCTCGCATTGTCTCCGACCGAGATGCCATAGGGCAGAACCCGCACGGCAGCCGCCGACCGAGACCAACAGCCTCATCTGGTGGGGGGTTGAAGGGGGCTGAGCCACTGTCGGCCCTATCAGGCTGATGGCACCCAGAGACCAGTCCGAGGATGCATGGCATGGCATGGGTAGTATACCCACACCGAGATATGACTCTGCTGTGTTGACGTTCTGGTGCCGAGGATTTGCACACGGTCCCTGCATATCCCACGATGTGGGGGGTGGGGATTCACCAATTGCTTCCGTGAGGTGCCTGGCCCGCTTGATATGAATTCTCTCGCCCAACGGCTGTCTCGGCAATGAGAATGGGGGCCAAATGCTGTCGAAAAGGGACAATACGGGGACCAAACGGGTGACGCGGCCCTTGCTTGGCCCACCCACCGGGAATGCGCCCCTCCCGTCGAGAAAGCGATACGGCGGATTGAAGCGTATCCGGAGGTGGTAACCTCAGCGTCATGGCACTGGCGTTCTGGGGTAATGCAATGAAGGCATGTCGACCAGGTGGCCGTCTGGCATTATTTCCCGCTGGTATCAAACAATTATCAGCCCTCTTCCATTTGATATACATATCCTCCATCCCAACCATTCCCAACTCCCACTGACTATCTGACTCACTCTCACTGCTCGTCATCATCATCGACCCTGCTCCTCTTCGATTGTCTGACATCTTCCTCCTCCCGCAGTCCATACCCACGCTTCGACGAGGACGATGCCGCGGCGGCCTCCTGTTGTACCTCAGACAAGAACTTATCCACATTAAATGGATCCGCCGTGTCCTTCTCAAACTGCACGGGGCCCTCTCTGACCTCGGCCTCCTCGGTCCCCTTGAACGTTCCCCTCCCCAGTGCCTCACCAAACCTGCTCCCCTTTTGGATGCGCGCCATCTCCTGGTCGCCCGCTCCCTCCTCATCGTCGTCCTCGGCGTTGGCCCGCGGCCTGTAGATGCTGCTGATGGCGTCCTGCGCGGCAAACAGCGGCTTGTCATAAGGGTTGTCCTCGTTGAAGCCGCTGTCAAAGCCGCTCGACTGGTTGAACAGGCGCGAGTCGTACATGCCTTCCTTGGACTGGGTGGGCTTGGCGAGGCCGAGGGCAATCTTCTCGGAGATGTCGCGATCCATCTCCCGTGCCATCACCTGGGCGCGCCGCTCAGCGCCCATGCGCGACTGCCGTAGTTTGCGCTCCTCGTCGCGCAGTTTGTCCCTGCGCGCCGCCCGACGCTCGTTCTCTGAGTCCTCCGAGTCCGAACGCGATTCAGAGCCGCTGTAGGAACCGGAACGGGAACGAGATCGTCGCCTGCTGCCACCGCCTGCCTTCTCGGCTCGTGCTTGCTGGGCAAGCTGGCGGAGGTGGTCCTCCTTTTGTTGCCGCTCCTTCTCTGCTAGCCTTTGCTGCATCATCGCTCGCTGCCGGACCTCTTCTCGGGCGTGCCTGTCGGCCATGAACAGTGCTTCTGAGAACTGGGCGAACTTGTCGTTGATCTGGACGTCTTGTAACCCGCGGCCGTCGGCGGCGACTCTCTTATCGAGGGGGATTGTGAAACCCTTGGAATTCTTCCACATGGACACCGGGGGTGCTAAGAGCTATTAGCATATATGCTTTCCGTCGAGTGTATGCTGTTAGCATCACTTACGAATGCGCCATGCCTCTTGATCTTCCGCCGTGAGTTTCCTCGGCGGAGAATGCATCACCTGCATCCAAATTAGTACTCCAATCTTCAGTAAATGCAGAGCGTACAGGGAGACATACCGGTGGGGGCGGAGTGGGTGGCCCTCTGGGGATCTTCTTGTGTTTGAACTTGGGGGGCTCCATTGGATCTGCCACAGGTTAGCCGAGCACCACAACTCCAGTGAACCCAAGCATAATAACATACCCTTTTGCCTCTCCACAATCTTCATGATCCGATCCTGCTTCTTGGAGTTGTCCCCCATCTGCGCCGACGGCGTGTACCGCACAAACGTCGGGTCCCTCCGCCCACCCGTATTCACATTTTTCGGTTTCTGCGCCGCCAGCGCGCCGCTGACCAGCGCAGCCAAAGCATTCTTGGTGCGCTCGGCCGTCTCGGTCACCTCCTGCTCGCTGGGGCGCGACAGGTCCAGATCGCCGGCCTCGGCGCGCTGCCGCAGGGGGATCAGGTCCTTGAACGACGCGTGGATGACCCGGTCGTTGCTGTGGCCCTGGCGCGCGATGGCGCCGTAGTCAACCTTGCCCTCCTCGTCGACCTGCACGACTAACGCGTTCGACTTGGACGAGCCGTCGTTCTTGCCCCATGGGTATTGCGCGACGGGGATCTCGGGGAACGCGCCGCCATCGCCAAAGTCCTCGGGCGCGCGCGGGCGCCAGCCTGATCGGTTGGGGTAGGGGGGTGGGCCGGCTCTCTGTGGAAAGGGTGACGGTCAATTCACTGTTTTGTGGAATGGGGAATGTTGACTTTCGCTAACCTTCAAGACGATTTGTGTTTCGTCAATCTGGTCGGCGGCGACAATCCGGGGCCCGCGCTGCTGTGTCCGTTGTTCTTCATGATCCAAACTATGCTGGGGCTTCGGGAGAGCCCGCGCAAGGCCTGTCGCTATCGAGGTCATGGCTGCTGGCTGTCGTCTGTAACGAGCTGTTGGATTTGGAGATGACGGTTCGCAGTGGGGACGTGACCTTGTTCTAGAAAAGTTGCAGGCATCGCGGCAGTGGCTAGGCAGAGTGGACCGGCAAAGGTCGCTTATCGGCGCTGTGGCTTATCGCGAGGCGCGCATATTTTGGCAGCTGCAACGGCCCGCCCTGCATAATACTGTGTACATGTATGTACAGAGAAAGTTCACCCCCTGAGCTTAGCAGGGGCTCGAGAGAACAGAACGAACTATTCGGAGCTCCCAGTTTCAAGCAGACTGCAAATTGCTCTTGAAGCCGGCCAAAGACATCTTTTTTGATCTAGTGACCAGTGCCATCTACACGCGCAAACCAATAATCACGCCGAAACAACCAACACAACAAGACACTACCTGAGCCGTCCCTCGTTAAACCATGAGCCATCCGTGATGATACATAAATTCTTCATACAAGGCATGCCCAGTTCGCAAAATTACGCCCACCAAACCAAAAAGTTCCATAATATAGCATGCGAGAGGCCACCGCTTCATACATAGCCCTTTCGCGCGCCCTGGAAGAAGAACCGGACGATGAAGACCTGGAGGGCGCCCATGCAGACAACCAGCGCGATCTGAATCAAGCTGAAGTTGATAATCCTCGTCTCTGTGCTGCGGACCGTGCTGAAGTTGCGGTTCTCGCGCGTGCGGAAGTATTTCTGGTTGCGGGTGATGGTCGACATCTGGCCCGAGATCTTGAACAGGGACTCCTCGAGAGACGACGTCTGTTCAGGGGAGGCGCCCTGCTTCGAAGGAAGGCTGACGCGAGCCTCGTTCTCAACCTAAACAGTTGCCCGTTAGTACCTAGGGAATACGATTATGCTGGGAGACTCAGGGGGATTATGCGTACCGCAATCTCGAAGTCGACAAACTTCTCGGTGTAGGTGCTCATCTCATTGTTGAAGCAGAACTTGTACTCGCCGACCTCCTTGGCGGTGAACACAAAGTCGCCTTGCCGCTCCTTCTCGCCATCCAAAATGTATTTATCGTTCGGTCCGGTCACGCGGTAGTTGATATCGAACGAGCCACCGGATTGCACCTGCAAGAGAAGTTCAGCATTCGGCTGCGGCATGGCGGTACGGTAAAACCCAGATCGGCCACCGATTTGATGAACCTACGGCAAAGTAAAATGCGATCTTCTCGTTCTGTTTCTGTGACATCGTGTAGAAGCAGGCCTCCTCGTTCGCGTTGAGCTTGTAGGTTAGGGCTGTCGCCGTCGCCTGGACGGCCAGCAGGGCCCAGAGGCCGTACGAGAGTAGCGGCAGCTGCATCGCGAGCAGTTTTATGGAATTGCGTCGGCGGGTCGGTGGGTTTCGAAGCACTCTTCAGGACAGCTCACGAGTCGCGGCGTCGACCATCAAAAGACACGGATCCAATGCTGAAAGGCCAGGCTTGGCTCTTGGCCCGGTCCCGTCCCCACTGCAAATATGAACGGAACAATCAAGTCCCGGTTTGTCCAATTCGGTTGGGGCTCCACTTTGGAAATTCAGCCCCAGACCCTGGCCCCCTGAGCCTGGACCAAGCCAAGTGCAAGCCCGCCTAAGCGGAGCTTTCTTTCCCCCTTTGTTTGGCCGCCGATTCGTCGACCTCGAGCAGTGGCAGCTGTTTCCGGCCAGTGACATCAGTGACTTTGAGCAACTGCCGGGTTGCGTCAAGGACCAGTGAAGCTTGTTTGCTCTCTCTAGAATCAGAAAAGCGGTCTCGAGTTGCAGGCTGCCGTTAGTCAAAGCACCTTTCTTTCCTTTGATACATTGACTGCACATTAATTGCTTTTTCCGCTTTTCATCGCTCCATCTAAACCCTTTTCTAAACAACACCATGGTCCCTTGATTTCGAGGTGATAACGAACGATTTTCAAATTTGATATTGATCTCGAATCCTGTTTGTTGTGTTTTGTTGTGTCAACGTCGAGATTGCCAGCATGGCGATAACGCAGACCAAGGTCGCAACCGCGGCCTCAATCGGACTGCGGGCGCTGTCATACATTTTTCTACGATGGGTGAGTCGGTCAATTTCTGATGGCGTGTGAATCAAATGCTAATGCCAAAATCCTAGGCGCTGGTGCCTGTGAGTACACACACATGCTTACCTTGAACCGGAGGATCTTGGACTGACATTTAGGAGATTGCTCCTGCCATCATCTTCACCCTTTTTGCCGTCTACATCCCTACATTTGTCTCCAGCTACAAGAACGAGCCCAAGTATGACTTGGTTGACGAGGTAGACGTGCTCGTAACTGAGACAACTGTGGAGGATGACGATGCCAACGTTCCCGGAAGCAGCAATGTCAGAAGCGCCAACGGCGACAAGGAAGTTGTTGCGGAGGATGTCACCATCAAGGAAACCCTTTCGCTCGAGGATCGGCCGCTTAGCCCCTGGAAGACGTTGTTGAGCGGTGCACCTAACCCGCGAAGCTTGGCTCTGTCGCTCGGCACTTTGTTCATTAACGTTTTCTGCGTTGGCCTGGTCGCCGACCGTCTGTTCCGCGAACGCGCATACAGCGCTCATGACCTGTCCTTTGTCAGACTGGGATATGTGTCCGAGACCGAGGCCAAGCTGGTGATCCGGGAGCCCGATCAATCCAAGATGCCCGTCAACGTGGAAGTTCACCTCAAAGATCCGCATCCTCCGTTCGACAACCCGTTGTGGCAGAACGCCGGTGGTGTGAAGTGGACGACCAACGAAACGGACTATACTGCGGTCCTGTCCATCCCCCTGCGGCATTCCCAGAAGCGGACCTACGAGTGGCGTACCTCGAACAACCACTCCGGTGAGTTCACCACTCCTCAACCTGTCGGTCGTGCCGAGGAGACCAACGCCGGGCCTTTCACCTTCTTGTCGACCTCCTGCATTGTGCCCCGTCTCCCGTACAACCCCCTTGACCACCCTCTCGCCATTCCGGGTTTCAAGCATCTCGCCAGGGTTCTTCCGACTCTCAACGCCCAATTCATGCTCTTCCTCGGCGATTTCATCTACGCCGACGTCCCGCGCTACTGGGACAAGTCGGCCGCCTACTACCGCGAGAAGTACCGCCAGATCTACGCTTCCCCGGACTGGCCTTCGGTCGGCCAGAACCTCAGTTGGATCCACGTGATCGACGACCACGAGATTGCCAACGACTGGTCCGCCAACTCAACAGGCGTCTATCAGTCCGCCATCGACCCTTTCCACCACTACCAAGCCGCGGCCAACCCGCCCCCAGCCAAGAAGGCCGGCTCGCTCAAGCCGCGCGCTAACACGACCTACTTCGAGTTCACACAGGGTCCCGCCAGCTTTTTCCTCCTGGACACGCGCACGTTCCGGTCCCCCAACAACCTCCCCGGCACCGGCGCCGGCAAGACCATGCTCGGCGGCGACCAGCTGGCCGACTTCCTCTCGTGGCTGCGGCGGCCGGAGCCCCGCGGGGTGAAATGGAAGATCGTGGCCTCGTCGGTGCCCTTCACCAAGAACTGGCCCGTCAACCGCCAGGACACGTGGGGCGGCTTCCTCGAGGAGCGCGCCCAGGTGTTGGAGGCCATGTGGGACGTCGCGGCCAGTGGTGTTGGTGTTGTCGTGCTGTCCGGGGATCGGCATGAGTTTGCTGCGACCAAGTTCCCGCCACCCGAGGACAGCTATCGGTGGCAGGACGATGCTGCCGTGTGGGAGTTCTCGGTGAGCCCGCTGAGCCAGTTTTATTCGCCGTTTGGGACGTATCGGCAGAAGGATGAGGAGGATGTCATGGTCAAGTGAGTATTTCCCTCGGAAGTTGACTTTGCAAGGTGTGTTATGCTAATGGTGCTTTTTTGTAGGTACATCCATAAGGGCAACTCCAAGTTTGGAGCCATTACCATTGAGAACCTGGAGGGCGGCGACCAGAGCAGCCTCAAGTACCGGCTGTACATCGATGGGGAGGAAGCGTGGAACACGGTTATTCTGTCCCCAGCTAAGCGTCAGTATGGCAACTCTGGCGGTTCGTTTTGGGGTAGATTCGGGTTTGGTGGGTAGCGGCTTGGGCGCTTAGTTGGGTGTAAGTTTAAAAGGGGGGTTGTGGACGGGAGGGTTAGTAGATGGTTGGATCTGGGTTAGAAGGATTATGGTTTTAGGGGGAGTTATATAAGTTTGCTTTGAATATCCCAGAGGGTCCTTCAGCTGTGTAACGGCATTTCATAAAGATGAATGACAACGCGTTACCGAGTCGGTTGTGCTCTGGGCCGTGTGGTGCGGGAAGTGAGAAGCAATAACCCTAACCCCATCAAAAACACACTTTATCAATCATCTGTCTCCTGTTTCTCTTTCAACCACTTCGGTCCACAGGTACCCATCCACAGTTGTTTTAACACAAGCACCTCACTTGGCTCCGATCTGCCGAGGTGATTGAGAACCACGCGCATACCCCGGGCTTGGCGTGCAGTTGCAGCGCATATCTTCGGGCTTGCTCCCAGTTCCTGCATGTAATTTGTCGTATTCTGTACTGTCGGGTGCTTTCATCACCCGCAGCTTACAACTATTAGATGCTGTCTTTTCGTCTGCAATAATACTCATTCTCACCATTCCGTACTGGCCTTGACATCAAGAACACTACACAAAGATGAAGCTCCTTGGGGCCTTGCGACCAACTCTCGCCTGGCATAGGGCTCTGGCAAGGTTGGTCTCGCTCACAAGTCTATATACATGTTGTAGTTACGGGCAACACAGTAAAGTTGAGACGGAAGCTAATGCATAGGTACTCAAAGGCAACATCTCAGTCAACACGCGGCTCTAGCCATAGCGCTGCATCCAAAGCGATATTCCACCGCTGAAACCAGACAACGATCTATCGACTGGCCGAGGACCGTGGAGGCTATTGGCCAAGGGCTTCTAGTGGACTTGCCTAGCACGTGGGAACTTGAAAACGAGAGACAGCGCCGCAAGGTCTTGTGAGTAATTATAGTCATGTCGGATCAACATGCCGTCCGGTCGGAAACTGGCTAACCTCTTCACAGTCCCTCTCTTTGGCTTCGGTGAGTTCAAAACCTGGCAGGGTCTCAAGAAGATCAGCCGTGTTTTTGACACAGGGGCGGGGGATTATAGAGACAACTGCCGTTGCCGCCAATGCGTGAACCAACAAACTATGCAGCGAAACTTTGACACTTTCAAGGTACGTATGCGGGGTGTCACCACCGTGCCCATCTGGGCCCGCATGTGCTTACCAGGCTACAGCTACCGAAAGACTTATACCCCAAGCATGCCACGGCGGATCCCACCAATGTCCATGTGGAATGTCGGTGCCCCATGAAAGATGACCTAGGGCGTTATACTGACGGGCTTTAGGGTCTGATGGCCACAAAAGCACATATCCTTGGAAGTTCATCCGGGATTATACGTATCACAACGAGCGTACTGACACGCTGAGCCCGGACCTTTGGGGTAATGAAGTGCAGAAGAGCCCCCCGACGGTCGACTACCAGTCTGTTATGGACAATAAGTCATCTGGACTTGCTCAGTTGACCATGAAACTTGTAATTGACTCTCGGCTAGATGTTCTCGATCCCCATAATCTAACGCAGTCGCGCAGAGAAAACAAGGCTTGTGTTTCGTCGAGGGCACCCCGTTCGACACTCCAGAGCCCACGCAGAAGCTGCTCGAACGCATCGCCTTCATTCGGCTGACGCACTACGGCGGCTTCTACGACTTCAAGCCCGACCTCGCCATGGCCGACACGGCCTACACCAACCAGGCGCTGGCGGTGCACACGGACAACACCTACTTCACGGACCCGGCCGGCCTGCAGGCCTTCCACATGCTCTCTCATGAGCCCGCAGAGCCTAACGGTCGTGTCACGGGGGGCGAGTCGGTGCTTTTGGACGGGTACAATGCGGCGCGCATCTTGTACCGCGAAAGCCCGGCGGCGTTCCGCCTCCTCGCCTCGGTCGGGCTCCCGTGGCACTCCAGTGGCAACAAGGGAATCAAGATCACCACGGACGTGAAGTACCCCGTCTTTGAGGAGCATCCCAATGGGGACCTCCTCAGGGTCCGATGGAATAACGATGATAGGGGAGTGGTCCCTTTCGGTAGTGCCGCCCCGGACGAGTGGTACGAAGCTGCCGGGAAGTGGCACGAGATCATCAATAAGCCCGAGTTGCAGTACTGGTTCCAGCTGACGCCCGGTCGCGTACTCAGTGAGTACCCCTGGGGGAAAGGGGTTGTGGTCGTGACCTTCATACTAACAGAGACAATCATAGTTTTTGACAACTGGCGCGTGCTCCATGGCCGGAGTGCGTTCGAAGGTGTGAGGAGGATCTGCGGAGGATACAGTGAGTACAGCACACCTGGCCTAGCTAGGACTCCTACTTGTTTTACTACCTTACTGACAACTAACCACCCCGACCAGTCAACAGGGACGACTTCATGTCTCAATGGGCGAACACCAACCTCACCGAAGAGGAGAACATTGCTAGGGCTATGGGGTAGAGTACAAAGTAGAGCTGAACGACGCCGTTCAGCACTCCTTGGATGCACGAGTGCACTCTATGCGGAGTTTCCTATCTCTGTGCGTTCCGACTTCTAAATGAGTTCCTCCGAAACGAGTCCCCACCCCCCACACTACCTACCCCGCCAACCGCCAACCGTCGACATTCCCGTCTTTCCGGCTGAAGTGAGTTTTGTATTCATGGATGGATGGCCACCTAGGTCAACAAAAGGATATCTCAAATACCTAAGACTTGCGACGGAGAACCGTCTACAGATCTTCATACCATTTCTTCGCTAGATGATACCGAACCCATCCCCATCCCCCTCCCCTAACTCTCGCCGCTCTCCTCGCCTTCCTAGCTCCGAATCACCTGTGAACCGGACCCCACCTCGGCCCCACTGATGTCATCACGCTGCTCGGGGGGCAAGGGTTCGTCTCCATCCGCCTTGAGTAACCGCGCACTTGCCCCTCCGACCAGAGGTTGCGTCGGGCATGGCAAGCTGGTCTCTCGAGCCGCCCTCGCGTCTGTACCTGGCGTTTTATCTGCTGCTGGGTCCTCACATCCTATATGCTTTACTAAATCCGGGAAAATAGTGCCGATCATAGCTCCGGCATGGCGGCTGAGCTCGGTGGTACTCGTGTGAGGGAGGGGTTGTATATAAACACATGGGACATCCCCCTTTTGGTGTCGGTTGCTCTTCCCTTGTGTCACTTTAGTTAATCGCTCTATCCGACGTTACCTCGAGTGTCTGTTCCGACGAGCTATTGTCACGGAACAGTTACCTACAATAATACCTCATCTCCTGCATACCACTTCCCCTCTCTCTCTCGCTGTTAGCCGAACGTTTGAGACATATTCGGCCACTTCTCTGCGTTCTCACCAGCACGTCCTCACAAAGCCATTACCAAATACACAACCGTAAACATGGCGGACATGAAAGACGGAAAGTTCGTCCACGACTCCACGGTGGCTCCCAAGTCGGACCGCGTCCTCCCTCTTTTCTCCCTCAAGGGCAAGACCGCCATTGTATCCGGCGCCAGTGCAGGTAACATTGGGCTGGGAATCGCCCAAGCTCTCGCCGAAGCCGGCGCCAACGTGGCAATCTGGTACAACAGGAGGAAAGAAGAGGCTGAGAACTCTGCCGCGGAAATCGAAAAGGAGTACGGCGTCAAGTGTAAGTCTCCCAACCTCCACACTTTCTCTATCCTGTCCAATCCCCCCTTGAGACTCACCACACACAAAGACTGACACAAACCCCCCTTTCCAAACAGGCCAAGCCTACCAAGTCAACGTGACCTCCTACGACGCGGTCGAAGAGGCCATCAACACCATCGTGCGGGCTTTCAACGGGCGGCTGGACGTCTTCGTGGCCAACTCGGGCGTCGCCTGGACCAAGGGTCCCATGCTGGACGGGCCCATCGACATGTACACCGACGTCGTCAAGACCAACCTCGACGGCACCTACTTCAGCGCGCGCGCCGCGGGGCTGCACTTCCGCCGGCAGAAGCGCGAGGGGACGGATCTGGTCGAGGGCAAGCCTCTGAGCCCGCCGTTTACGACGGGTAGCTTTATTGCCACGGCGAGTATGAGCGGGCATATTGTCAATGTGCCCCAGCTGCAGGCCTCGTATAATGCGAGCAAGGCTGCTGTTATTCACTGTGCAGGAGCCTGGCGGTGGAGTGGACTGGTTTTGCGCGCGCCAACTCGGTGAGCCCGGGGTATATTATCACGAGCATCTCGGAGTTTTGTGATGAGGATACGAAGAGGGCGTGGAAGGATAAAATTCCGATGGGGTGAGTGCTGTTTTACCCCTTCACATCCCGCCCACCCTCATGACCTTGCTTCATGACCTTTTGCTCCTGTTACTTTCCTTACCCGCCCCCTTTTTACCTTGTTTTCGTTGCTGACATGCTGCGATAGCCGTGAGGGTGAGGTGAGCGAGCTCAAGGGTGCATACCTCTATCTCGCGTCGGATGCGTCGTCGTATACCACGGGGACGGATATCAACGTTGACGGCGGATACTGCGCACCATAAAGGAATAGTGCATAGAGACGATGTAGGAAGATTCTAGTGTGTGTTGAGGGACGATGTGTGTTTCATAGCAATGTAGATAGAAGAGGAAGCGAAGTGTGATGAAGGGGTGGCTTGTGACCCTAACCCCCAAGCACACAGTCTCTCAAGACGAAAAGGGGTCGCACAAGCGGGCCCAATTGACAGAATTACCACATGTAACGTTATGAATTACAATACCATTGTATGTACAGACATGGCACGGTCTAGACTCGCTAAACCACAACGGATAAGGTCCCTGGAACGCCTCTTTTTCTTCGATGAAACAGGCGGGGGAGCAGCAGGAACGGGCGGTACAAACAAAACAGCCCCCACCTCTGTCATTTTCTCCCTTCACCGCGCTTCAACTGAATTGAGTGCGGCGCTGTTGTGCATCCGTATCTGTGCCTTTTCGTCCCTATTACTCACTGGGTGAAATCAATATGGCCTCGAATCACTCTATTTTTAGAAAGAAAGCAGTAAATCCTGAGAGGGGCACAGGGAAAAAAGAGAATAATTCTTCGTCCTGGCATCGAAGTGCTGTAATGTACATACGTATTCAATGATATCTGTCCATACCTGGAAGAGGTGGGATAATTACCATATCTTCAGCCCTCAACCCCACGTGCCCCGTATTTTACCAAAGATACATCTTGGCTCGGTGCGAACCGGTGAAACATCCAAGTACCCCTCCCCGCTCATCCCACCCCAGCTTCTGGCCTGGAGCTGCTCAGCATACCGACTTGCAAAAGGTTGCCTCCCGTCTCTCGGCCGCCCAACCCTCAGCCCTACCTGTCCCTCGAACCTACCAGGCCTTCGCACCGGTGTCCCACCTGTATACAGACCCAGCCCTCTCACCACACGACCGCCCCGAATAAAAGTTTGGCGACATAGAAGACTTCGCCAACACATTTTCGCTCGCTGCGGGACACAGCGGGACAGCCTTTCGTTCACCGTAAACCAATCAACGGGACCAACCAACCTTTCCCGACCGACTTCCCCGTCGCCCGCCGAAGGATTCCTCCTGCCTCTCCCAAACGCCTCCTCGTAAAAAAAAAGAGACCCAGCGCCAACATGGATCCCGAGGACGCCAACGTGATGGGCTCGCACGATGACCGCGATGCCAAGGACGTGCAGGTTGACAATGCCATCCGCGCGATACAGCAAAAGAAGCCGCTGCCCGAGATCGACTTCACCATCCATACCATGGAGGACGGGACGCAGGTCAGCACCATGGAGCGAGTCTGCAAAGGTATGCTCCCGCCCGTCACCACACGCCATCGCCCGCCGTTCGGTTTCGAGTCGCCTGGAGACTGACTTATATTGTGCCCCCCCTTTAGACGTGCAAGCGCCCGCCATGTACAAGCCCACCAACGAACAGTTCTTCGAGGATGACACGCACCAGAAGCCCGATATCCAGTTCCTCAAACAGCACTTCTACCGGGAAGGCCGCCTGACTGAGGAGCAAGCACTATGGATTCTTCGGACAGGCACCGAGCTCTTGCGTGCCGAGCCCAACCTGCTCGAGATGGACGCCCCCATCACCGTTTGCGGCGACGTCCACGGCCAATACTACGATCTGATGAAGCTGTTCGAGGTTGGCGGTGATCCGGCCGAGACGAGGTACCTGTTTCTGGGCGACTACGTCGACCGTGGATATTTCAGTATCGAGTGTGTGCTCTATCTGTGGGCGCTCAAGATCCACTACCCCAAGACGCTCTGGCTGCTGCGTGGCAACCACGAATGCCGCCACTTGACCGACTACTTCACCTTCAAGCTCGAGTGCAAGCACAAGTACTCGGAGGCCATCTACGAAGCATGCATGGAGTCGTTCTGTTGCCTGCCGCTGGCGGCGGTCATGAACAAGCAGTTCTTGTGCATCCACGGCGGTCTCAGCCCGGAGCTGCACACACTCGACGACCTTCGTAACGTTGGTATCCCCCAACATCATGGAGACTTGCATTTCCAGCTAACCTTGCCGTAGATCGACCGGTTTAGAGAACCCCCTACTCAGGGGCTAATGTGCGACATCCTCTGGGCTGACCCTCTGGAGGACTTCGGCCAGGAGAAGACAACAGACTACTTCCTGCACAACCACGTGCGCGGTGTTCGTACTTCTTCTCGTACCCTGCCGCCTGCCACTTCCTGGAGAAGAACAACCTGCTGTCCATCATCCGCGCCCACGAGGCTCAAGATGCCGGGTACCGCATGTACCGTAAGACGCGTACAACGGGCTTTCCCAGCGTCATGACCATCTTCTCGGCGCCCAACTACCTCGACGTCTATAACAACAAGGCCGCTGTCCTCAAGTACGAAAACAACGTCATGAACATCCGGCAGTTTAATTGCACGCCGCATCCATACTGGCTCCCCAACTTCATGGACGTCTTCACATGGTCGCTGCCCTTCGTCGGCGAAAAGATTACCGACATGCTGATCGCCATCCTGAGCACGTGCTCCGAGGAGGAACTCCGAGAGGACTCGTCGGCCACCTCTCCCGGCCCTGTTTCACCGTCCCTGCCGTCCGCCGCCAGCGCGGGCAGCCAAGATCCCGACTCGATCGAGTACAAGCGGCGCGCCATCAAGAACAAGATCCTCGCCATTGGGCGCCTGTCGCGCGTGTTCCAGGTCCTGCGCGAGGAGTCGGAGCGCGTCACCGAGCTCAAGACGGTGTCGGGTGGCCGTCTCCCGGCCGGTACGCTCATGCTCGGCGCTGAGGGCATCAAGAACGCCATCAGCACGTTCGAGGACGCGCGCAAAGTCGATTTGCAAAACGAGCGGTTGCCGCCGAGCTCGGAGGAGGTGCAGAAGCAGCACGAGGAGGAGCGCGCCCAGGCGCTCGAGCGGGCCACCCGGGAGGCGGACCAGGACAAGAAGTTGCAGACGCTGTCGAGGCGGCTGAGCACGTAAGTTTCCTACCGGATAGACGTCTTTACTCATGTTTAGACTGTGACTGACCATGTTGTGTTGCGAGCAGTGATCGTAAACGGTAATGGAATTCTCAACCTGGTTCGAATGTTGGAGGAACCGGGTAAGGAGGGTACGGTGAATGTAGAGAGACGGGTGCTCGGGGGTGGAGAGGGGGGGGGGGAGGCGGAGGCGGGGGGAATGCACATCGTGACCGGTGCGGGTTACACCTGGTAGTTATTTCAGGACAGGGGCGACGAAGCACCGGAATACCTCCTTGGTTTTTGACATGCTTTGGCATAAAGTAGCAAGACAGAGATATCATCAGTCTTGAGTACGGGCTAGCGAGGGAAAAGAAAAACAGACGACGGGTGCGAGCGAGACATGACTTCTCCTAATTGTCTTCCTTTTTTTCTGTAGCTGCTTGATAACAGTAATGAGTCCCCGCGGACTACATATCAGCACATATCTGGTGCGAAACTATCTCTACGTCTTTGCCTGCGCGCGTATGTGGAATATAACTGTTAGCTGCAGAGACACTCGCAGAGTATCACCGATCGATGCTAATACTTCACAACAACGGGGTCACATCAACATCTCTATCATACGTACTTTGTATGTGCATATGCCTCTAGGGACTGTGATTAGCGTACCGAAGCTATAGCCGTAACGCAACCCAGCGCCTAATGCCCGTTCAGTTTGTTCCTTGTAGAGAAGGGAAGGACCCCAACAATGCAGCTGGCAGCTTAATGGACGCTGCTTGCATGAAACTCGACCGGGAACAAGACGCTGCGGAATACAACAGAGGAGTCAAGAGGAGCAGGCCAAGGACTTTAGTCTCCCTTCTCAGAGGAGAAGCGAGTTGTGTTCCTTCCCTGCCACTGGGTCACGCCGCAGTCTCGAATAATGGGAAGGTTTTCGCTATTCCAGGTCAGTCTCCATCTGTCCCCCAACCCAGAGGCAAAAGATGTTCGTCGTCACCTCGCTTCCATTCGTTGTATCAGCAGTCCCATTTATCGATCTACGCCAGATTATGTTGGTCTCATCGATCGCCCTCTCAGTCTTTCCTCACCCAGCAGCTGCGGCCGTAATCCTGTACCATGAACTCAATTGCTCGAACCTCAAAATGGATATGGAACACAAGACGGCCAGGAACCCCAAGATGATGCGAATAAACATCCCATTCCCTTGATGCTGCAATGCGGGGTGTGCTTTTCACTACCCCAAGGAACCAAACCATGACTCCGGGACCCAGCACTCATAGCTGACGACGTTCTGGCCGTCTGATCCCTCCCATTGGGCTCACTATCCGGTTGTCCCTCGTAACCGAAAATGTCAATCGCTAGCCTTTGATTTAACCGTAACTGCGTCCGACTTAAGCAACGAGCTCGATAACACCACCGGCCTCCGTAACCTTGCGCTCCGCCTCCGCGCTGACGTACCGCGCCCGAACGACGAAGGGGATCTCGGGGAGACGGCCTGCAACAACTGTTAGTTTATCATACTTCTCCCGTTAACAGCCTCTCGTAACGGATATGGTCCTTACCCTTGCCGAGGAGCTTGGCGTAGCCGTGGGACAGGAGGTCGATCACGGGAGCAGAGTCGCTCTTGGCACCGCTGACGTACTTGTCGCGAGTCTCAACGGGGACGAGAGACCAGCTGTACAAAATTTAGTGCATGTTCATAGTAGCCGGATTCCCGCGTTACGTACAGCTTCTCGATGTTGATGGTGGGGGCCCAGTCGTGGTTGTGGAGGTGGTGGAAGTCTAGTCGACGAGTTAGTCCTGCGTGTCCTACCAAAAGTTTCGGATATTTCCTGGGTACGTACGCCTCATGCCGACCTTTCCAAAGTAACCGGGATGGTCTGGTCGATGTTGTTAGCTAGTGTCATCGAGTATGGTCGTGACAGATTTGAAGCTTGTTGCAAGAACCCGAGATTCCTCGCGAGCCCCTCCAACAAGCCAAAAAACTGTTTATGGGTGCTGTTGCGTACACTTATCGAGGTTGGTACGGTGGTGGTGCTTTTCGTCGAGTTAGCCCATGCCCATTCCCATCGGAATTCGAGATTGCGAATTGTCGTACCTGACCACCGGCCATACCACGACCACCCGGATGCTTTCTGTGCTTGCCGACACGCCTGGAATATTTCGTCAATATGAATTCGGTGGAATCGGTCGGTTCGTCGCGACATACCCCTTACCGGCGGACACCTAAGAGAGCACAAAGTTAGCATTTTGGTTAAGGGTAACGAGGTCGGGGGGAGCGTACATGGCCGCGGTGCTTTCTTGTCTTGGAAAACCGGGTAGGCTGCGAGGGTCAGCATCGCACTATGCATCCAAGGGCGACAATTGGCATACCATGGTGGCTGTTGGTTAGTGTCGATGAAGCCTCGAATTCCTCGACGGTGATGCTCGCAGGTCTGCTTTTCGGGGTCCCGCCGCATGGAATTTAGGGCTGGGTTATTTTTTGGTGGGCACAGAAAGCGGAAGCTTAGGTAATCCGAGAATCCGGTTAGCGTCGAGCATCTCGTCAGTGCAAGGGTTAGGGTTTGGCGACATGCAACCCTAACCATCTAGCACGCATTTCCCGTCCTCTGCCTCGTTTGTACTGGTTAACTCAAACTCTCATTATGTACATGTACTTCCCTCGGTGACTATGGCACCCACTCCACCCTCATTTAATGCACCTTTATTACAGGAATGATTTTGACTGATCCTCGTGCTATGGTTGGAATACCTGAGTAGAGAAAACGACGAACTTCTAACTCCAAGCGACCGTTCATGATGCGTTTCAAAGAACTTGCAACACCAACTCAAGCAGATCATAGAACGCCTCTCCACCGCCCTCAACACTGTCCAAACCTAACCCTAGCAGCAACGTCCTCTTTTCATCAGAATTGCGGAGAGCCAAATGGCTCGCAATCTGGCTAGCATAAAGATGACCAAGTGTTTCCCGTTCTTCACCACCCATGCCGACGAGTGTCTTGGGGGTAAGATGGACCGAGGGAAGCGCGCTCAGACCAGCCCCAGGCAGAGCCATGTCCACAGAAGCTGAAGACGGCGCTGAGAGTGGCACTTGGATCTTCAAGTGTGATTAGCGGTGAAGTTCAAAAGCGTCCTATAATTACAAACTCACCCACTGGGCAAGACGTCCACTTTGGGAGACGGTGATCATGATCTTGTCCGCAAAGCTGATAAACTCAACTTCAGTCGAGATCCCGTTAACAGTTCCAGTTGTTTTCTTTGACGGAGCCGGGAAAGGCTCGGTTCGGGCGGAGTCTCCATTCATCGTGAACTAAAGCTTCGCAAATCCTAGGAGCCGAGCTCAACGTAATGTACTCAATAATTGCCTACCTGGATACGAATAGTATTCCGGTGTTGAGGTTGGCAGCCTGTCTGGTGCAGCAAAGCGTGAGAACAAACGGGAAATGCACTGTAACGCGCACTGTGATTTCTGCCCCGCCGTTTCGCATTAGCGCCAAAATTCTGCCGGGCGGACAAGTTTTAGATTCCTCCGAGTAGGTTCAACACAAGCATGCCAAAAGTCGAGGTGATTGAGGAGAGGAGGACCATATCTGGCGAAGTAGGGTTCTGTACAATACCTACTCGGCGCTACCTTCCTTACTTTTTGATTCCCAAGTGACTGAGGAATCATTGCAGCCGTGTCGACACACTCCTTTGGAGACACGCAAACCGCACCTTCCCTCTAGGTCGGTGCTTCCCTCCGCCACCACAGCAGCACTGGAACGTACATCGGCGAGCACGGTCAACGCAACTTCTAGCTTTGAATCGGGGCACGTCATTCACACCTACCACTTTTTAGGTAACCTGTGCCCCGGTTTTGTTGTCTGATATGGGCAGTTCCGACCCCATCGGTGGTTCAGATTTAGACAAGCTTGAGCGCCTCCTCAAATCTTCGACTTCCCATCCAACTCTCACCAGACTCCAATCAGTTTCACCGCATCACATCTTTTCTAGCTACGGTATCAAGACTACCTAGACAGTAGCATTTCGGCTTCTCACTAGCCACTCAGTTCCAACATTTTTCACTTCGAAGAATCAAGTCCCGAACAACAATAAGATGACGCCTAAGAAGTTTGTTCCACGTGAGCGGAAGCGCAAAGTTCTCGAGCGACAGAAGTCGCAGAAGGACGTTTCACGCGATTCCAACCCAGACACCAATGCTCTGCAAATCACACCCTCGCAGCAAGATGAGGCAGACCAGAGAAAGGCCCAGCTTCGCGGTGAGCTAAAGCCTCAGGGTGTCAAAGTCAGCGCCCAAAAGGCCAAAAGGCTCGAGAAATACATCGACAACAAGCTGAAGAAGGACGAGAAGCGGGAACTGCTCGCCAAGCTTGCCTCCAACAAGATGGACACTAGCCTCTTCTCCAGCAGCAAGACCCTCGGCCAAAAGAAGGAGACCAAAAAGGAGGCCTTAAGTCGCACCCTCAGGGAAAAGAATGCTGGCCTCAGCCTTGAGAAGTCCGACACGCAGCTCCTCTACGGAATCGGAAAGAGAGCCCGTAGTGAGCAATCAGAGGATGAGGAGCCCGTTGACTCGGATGATGAGGAGCCCGTCGACTCGGATGATGAGGAACCCGTCGACTCAGACGATGAAGACGATAACAGCCCGGCGGCTGAGGCCAAAAATGCTGGGCCCGACCGGTCGGCACCATCCAGCCCTGTAATCACCGGGTCTGGCTTAAAGCGGCCACTAGAGCTGGATGACTCGGTCGCCCGGTTCTTGCAAAACGGCAGAAGCGAGGGGGGGTCAAGAGAAAGCATGCCATTGTAACCTCCACCAGCGACGAGAGGTCCGACTCGCCCGAATGGAATGGCTTTAGCGACATCGATGAGAGCGCATCCAAACCTAAGTCGTCTGCAGATTCTGGCAACGTGGTCTCTGGTGGTAATCATGTCGGAGGACAACTGGAAGAAGATTCAAGCGAAAGCAACTCAGCCGACGACGTGGAGAGCTCAGGAGGGGATATCGATTCCGAGAACAGTGATGAGGATGCCCAGGGGAAGGGGCACAAAAGGAGATCCGCATTCAAGGCCTGGGCTCATCAGAAACGAAATGAAGCTCAGGGGTACAAACCAGTCACATCAGCTCCCGGGGCCCCAGGCATACCAAAGCCCGCAGACTTCACCCCTCGGCCGATCGAACAAGACCCGTTGCCGATAGAATTGCAGCCCACGGCAAATATCACGAGAAAGGCATACACTGTGAGTGTGACGAGGGATGCCGAAATTCAGGAGGCTCGCTATGGACTGCCTGTTGTTGCCGAGGAGCAAAGGATTATGGAGGCCATCCACAACCATGACATCGTCGTTGTTTGTGGTGACACCGGTTCCGGAAAGACCACACAACTGCCACAGTTCCTATTCGAAGCCGGTTATGGTTCACCCAACGGGCCGACCCCTGGTATGATTGGCGTGACGCAACCGCGGCGTGTCGCAGCGGTTAGCATGTCAGATCGTGTAGGCTTTGAGCTCGGCAAATCCTATGCCCATGTCGTGGCCTACCAGATCCGGTTCGAAAAAAATACATCTCGCGACACCGCTATCAAGTTCATGACAGACGGCATCCTCCTGCGTGAACTCGCAGAGGACTTTGCCCTTCAAAAATACTCCATCATCATTCTTGACGAGGCCCATGAGAGGAGCACCAACACTGACATTTTGATTGCACTTCTCAGCAGAGTGGTCAAACTCAGAGCGAGTTTGATGGAGGGGAACCCCTCTGTAAAACCCCTGAAAGTTGTCATTATGTCTGCAACACTCAGGGTCGAGGAGTTCACTCAAAACACCAAGCTTTTCAAGACGCCTCCACGCCTCGTTCAAGTCGAGGGTCGTCAGCATGAGGTGACGCTTCACTTTGCTAGAAAAACACGCCATGACTATGTCGAGGACGCTTTTCGGAAGATCAGCAAAGGGCACCGCAAGCTGCCCCCCGGAGGCATGCTTGTTTTTCTGACGGGCCAAGAAGAGATCCATCGGTTGAGAAAACGGCTGGATTTGACCTTTAGAGGCGGCATGAGTTCTGCCCCAGAACCGAAAGTCCGGGTCTCGGGGAGCGAGGTCCCCATCGAGGCGGAAGACGTCGAATTCGGGGCTGCTGACGACCGACACGGTCGTGATGACTACGATAAGCTCGAGTTCGATTCGGACGATGAAGAGGACGAGAAGGATTTCGAAATTGAGGAAGGGGAACCGGGGACGGGCCCGCGGCGGCTGCACATTCTGCCGCTATACTCTCTACTCCCGACAGCCCAGCAGATGAGAGTTTTTAGACCACCCCCTGAGGGTTCGCGGCTGGTTGTCTTGGCTACAAACGTGGCGGAAACGAGTTTGACCATTCCAGGAATTCGCTACGTCTTTGACTGCGGAAGGTCAAAAGAGCGAAAATATGATCCCGTGAGTGGGGTGCAGAGGTTCGAGATCGACTGGATTAGCAAGGCTAGTGCACACCAAAGGGCTGGCCGCGCTGGCCGTACGGGGCCCGGCCACTGCTGGAGACTGTACTCGTCAGCGGTCTACGAGAGAGATTTCCCTCAGTTTTCGACACCTGAGATTCTCCGGACACCTGTTGAAGCTGTGGTGCTGCAGCTGAAGTCCATGGGCCTCAAACGACTCGCCAACTTCCCCTTTCCAACGCCGCCAGATAAACAGAGTATTGTCAAAGCTGAGAAGCTTTTGACTTACCTATCGGCCCTATCACCCGACGGAAAGATCACGCCATTTGGGTTGAAAATGTCACGATTCCCCCTCGCTCCTCGCTTCGCGCGGATCTTGCTGATTGGGCATCTTTACGGCTGTCTCCCTTACACCATCGCTATGATCGCAGGACTGTCTGCCGGGGAGATCTTCGTGTCAGAGAACCAAGTTACTTCCGCTGCCACGGACCAGACAGAAGAGTACCGGACCGACCAAGCTGTCATTGCCCAATACAAGAGAGAACAGTTACGGAAATCTTTCAAGCAGGCTCACGAGAAGTTTTGCTCTCTAGACGACAAGTCTGATGCTATCAAAATCCTTCATGTCGTCGGCGAATTTGCCTATCACCCCACGGAACAGTGGTGCGAATCCCATTTTGTCCGGTTCAAGGCTCTCAGGGAGACCAGGCAGCTCCAAGGCCAGCTCGCCAACCTTGTCAAAACTCACATGACTGGTTTTGAAAATTTCACACTTCCTCACACTCTTCCCCGGCCCTCCCAAGAGCAAGTCCAAGCCCTGAAGCAGATGGTATCCGCAGGCTTTGTCGACCAAGTCGCTATCCGCGCCGACAAGGCGCCCAACCCACCAGAAATGTTCCGCAGCCCGAAACGCGCAATCGATGTGCCTTACCTCCCATTGATACCGCTCGACGGCCAGGGATCAGCCGACCCGGCGGACAAGCTGGTGTACATCCACCCGTCATCACTACTCGCGCGTCTGAGCACTGATGAGTGCCCGGAGTACGTCACCTACTCGTCCCTCCAGCGAGCCAATTCCACTGGTCCTGCCACCGCTGCCGGCAAGAAGCCCAAGACAAGGATGCACACCTTGACTGACTTGACCGGGAGGGAGCTGGCGAACATTGCCAAGGGTTCCCCGTTGCTTACCTATGGTAAGCCGGTCAAGGAAGTGGGCGCCACGGATAACACCAGGGAGGTGTGGGTGGTCCCGTATTTGCGGTCCGAGACGGGTGGCGGCATGGGATGGTACGTATCTGACTCTTTTTATTAAGTGCCTAAGACAATAGCTGACAACTTCAGGCCTCTTCCGACGCGGAAGATCAAGCAGAAGAGGGTTCCGGGGAAGGGGTGGGTCGATGAGTAGACGGACGGACGGTTAGAGGGGCTTCCACAGGTATGTTGTTATTGTGTTTATTGTTCTTGATATTTGTCTTTTTCTTTCCTTTTTCTTTTCCTACCAGCTGCTTTCCTTTCTGCCTTCTCGTTCTCTTTATGTATACTCCTTTTCCTTCTCGTCTTACACCTCCTCATCTCTCCTTTCTAGTGTTTCCTTCCATATCCCTCTCCATATCTCTTGCCATCTCCCTCCTCGTATCTCTCTCTATATCCCTTTTTGGTTTCCTTATTTCCTATTTTCCTCTCCGTAGTTCTTCATGTCCTACTTCTTGTTTTCCACTTATTATCTGACTCCTTTCCAATTTCCTTTTCTTGTTCATTCGTCTTTTTTTTCTTCTCCTTCTCCTTTTATTCTTTTCTTCCTTTTCTCAACGGCGCCCTGTTGTGATGAATTCTCGCAAGAGGCTGTTTATGACTATTAATGATTATAAACCACACCTACATTGTTCTTTTTCTGAACTGGGCGTCTTATGGATTTCCGTCTTTCTCTCTCTCTTTCTTTCTTTTGCCTGTCCGTTCGGGCATCGTTTCTAGACAGAAGATGACTGACCACCTTGACAGCGAACCAAGTCTCTGGGCGTCGGGGGCTTCAGCGGTGGATTCCGGGCGACAAGATAGAGCATAGCTAGCGAGAAAAATTAATCGGTTAGAATATCATTAAGGAGGCCGTTTTTATGCCATCCGCAAATAAACAAGTGACAGGATCGTGCATGTACTTTCGGGACGACTGTATTGATATTGCTGTCGCGCAACCACGCTGACCCCTTTTTGTTACGTCCTAGTATCAGGAAACCCGGGGTATCATAATGATAATAAAAACACAACCTTGACGCCTATCCCATGAGATCCCGTATCCAGCCATAGCAGCCATAACGGCCCCCCTTCCCGACCGCTATTCGCACAGCACGAGACATAACCGGCTCCCCCCCAAATTCCGCCACCTTCAAACCCTTCTGCCTCACTGCGGCGTCACCGCCGCCTTGCTCCCCTTCCTCTTCTTCCCCTTCTGCATGCTCCCACCCCCGGGCGTCTTGGGGCTCTTGGTCTCCTTCCCCGTCGGCGGCTTGCCCGTCAGCGGGTTCTCGCTGCCGCCCGCGCCGCCCCCTAGCTTGGTGTTGAGCGTCGGCAGCATCGGCATCAGCGTCGGCTTCTTGGCGTTGAGCGCCGCCGCCGTCGACAGGTTGACTGCCTTGCGGCCTGTCGAAGCGAGCAGGAAGTCGCCGGGCTTGCCGGTGATGGGGTTCTCGTCCATGAAGTGGTCGCCGAATTGGTGCTGGATGCCGAGGGCTTCTTCGATGAGACGGGAGGAGGGCTGGCTGGTGCTTGGGGTGGCGGTGGTGGTGGTGGGTTTGTTGCTGTCGGGGAGGGGGTAGCCTCGCGCTGCTTGGTTGTTGTTGCGGAGGTGGTGCTGGTGTTGGGGTTTTGGTAGATGCGGCCGAGGGCGGGGGACCAGGATTGCGCGCTGGAGGAGCTCGGAAGGATGCCGTCTAGTAAGGGGGAAATCGCGGCCTGTTATGGAGTGCGGTTAGCGGGGTGTTTGGGTA
Source organism: Chaetomium olivaceum (assembly GCA_039881045.1). Taxonomy (NCBI): domain Eukaryota; kingdom Fungi; phylum Ascomycota; class Sordariomycetes; order Sordariales; family Chaetomiaceae; genus Chaetomium; species Chaetomium olivaceum. Next base: position 22,950 of record JAYWVB010000042.1, on the reverse strand, counting down.
TGAAGAGAGAGGGGTGAATAGGGGCGCGCAGAGCGTACTATTCTGGAACTGAGGATGTCGGCAAAACTCGCCGCCATGTAGATGTTTTCCCCGACAACAAAGTATGACCCGTGCACAATGATCTCATCTTGGGGCGACTGTTTCCGCCGGGTCTGCTTGTTGATCACCCACACACCGGTGCCGGCTCCCGGGCCTGTCTCGGCGGGTTCCTGAGCAACAACGAACTCGAGCCCGGACATGGTCTTCAGGCGTCCCTCAAAGAGCTCGCGCGTTGCGAGATATGGTGTCAAGTTAGGATTGTTAAGACCTTGCTGAAATAGAACCTCATTGTTGGAAGTCCTGTCGTAGAAGGGCGACTGGGCGAAGTAGAAGAGCACGCTGTTGCTGTGGATGCCCATCTCGAACTCGGGCGGCGCGCGCCATTGGATCTCGTCCAGCGGCGGGCCAGTGTATGGTGCTGGGTCGAGAGCCATGGCGGGCGGTTTATCAAGCGAGTAATACGTGTAGGCGTGTGGTAATTAGGGTGAGAGTTCGTTGTGAGCCAAGGGCTTTCGGGTGTTGCGTGTGGTTTTGGTGAAGCTCTCGGCAAAGGAACGCAGTGGTTTACCGGCACCGACCGAGCAGCGATTGGAGCTTCCTTCCACTTGGCCCACAAGGCGTTCGTGGGGTGTGGGGCACAGGCTTGGCGGATGCGACAGGGGATAATCATCTCAGCCGCCAGCCAAGCTTCAACAATGGAAGTTTCCATCAACACACCACCAACCTCGCGTCAACTCGCAACACCTCATCGCAATTCTTTGGCTGTATTCTAATTGACACTAGATTACGGCTTTACGAACGATCAAAAACATCGGCAGGAGCCATGGACCTCCTTTCAACCGTCCGGAAAACAGGTTCGCGCGGTGGCGTCAACTTCAGTTGGGATGATGTCGCCACCTCTCAGTACCGCGAAAACTACTTGGGCCATAGTCTGAAAGCGCCCGTAGGCCGTTGGGCCAAAGGGCGCGATTTGAACTGGTATGCCAAAGCAGATTCGAGCGCGGCAGATTCGAACGAAACAGAGGAGGAGAGGGAAGCCCGAGAGCGCCGCGAGGAGATCCGCAAGATTAAGGAGGCCGAAGAGGATGCAATCGCACGGGCGCTCGGCTTACCCATCAAGACACGCGATGTGACAGGCGCAAACGCGGTGGAGGTGGAAGGATCAAAAGTTCCGAGCCGTGTGGCGGAAGACGACAAGGCTACGTCCCAAGCACCCGCTCCCGATTCGCGGAGAGATCGACGCAAAGAATCAGACCGACATAGAGACTCAGAACGACGGCACAAAAGGAGGCATAGAAGCAGGGACCGTGACCGCGAGAGATACCGCGATCGCAGCCGGGACAGGCAGGGGCGACGTGACAGCCTTGAGGGTAGGGCGAAGGACAGCGGCCAGCGAAGAAGAAGCCGTAGTCCAGATCATGGTCGCCATCGGCAAGAGAGACGACGGGGCGATAATCGCAGCCGCAGTCGCAGCCGCGATGTGCATTATAGGAAGAGGGGCGACGGGAGTCGTAGTCGGAGTAGGAGTCGAGGCGGAGCTGAGAGGCCAAGGCACCGTGATAGACAGCGCAGTAGGAGCAGAACCAGGCGTCGCGATCAGGATTCTGAAAGATAAACAGCCGGTAGCGCATAGTCATCGCCCATGCATTTAGACCCAAAGCCAGGTTCAGTACCTTGTGCTTCCGCGGGAGGCTCACGATCACATGTCGGTAAAATCGTATGGTATTACACATTTGAAATATATACATATACATGCATCATGGGACGAGAAGTGAGCACCCGGCGAAGAGTGCCATGGTTTGGTCAGCTAGTTAGTTAAGCGCGGGAGCAAAATATTGACGAGACCATACCGGGGAAGGTAGTGGTATGGAGGTGAGCTCAACTTGAGAGTGCTCTACGAATAACCTTGTATCTGTTACTGTTCTGTATTTCGTACTGTGAACTTGGCTGTAAGTCTTGGCGACTCGGCACGCTAGGTGTGACTGTGGCGGGGCAGTGCCTTCCTGTCACACGGCACTGGAAGGGGCGTGATTGCCAGCCAGTCTGTTACCGTACGGTAAGATACGGCTAGAAGGTGTGTTTCAGCCTAGGTGCGTCAGCTAATTGGCGTCTGAGGTACTCGAGGCTGCAGCCTCCTGTCCTCGGTTGACTCGGTGACAGCTCGACTCGTCTGATAAATCGGACACTCCCATTCACCCCCCATGCCTACTGTAGAAAGGCATGGAAACTCGATGACGACTTAGTGACACCGACCCTAAACCCGAGTCACTTCGACTCTCTTTAATCCCACCCTCAACCTCGGCCTCGACCCCCCCGGCGGTAAACCGAACCTCTATCCTTCGCAACTCGCAACTTGACCGCCAGATCCGTTTCTTTCCTACATTCCCTCCTTTTTACGGGCATCCGCTTAGGTGCCGACCAAACACCATGGACTATGCGCGCCTTCGCGCAGCCGCTATGAGTGGCGAAGATGAGGAGGCGGTCACAGTTGATACCCGGGCGCTCATCGACAAGGTCCTCGCACGATACTCGGGAGAATGGACAACGTTGAGAGAACTCATTCAAAATGCCGCCGATGCGCAGGCCACGACGGTCAAAATCCGTTGGGAAACACTGCCGTCGACACAGGTCCCGCTCCCCGCAACCACCAACCAGTCTGAGCTTATCAAACATGCCATATCCCACCACACCCTGCGGCGACTCGTCGTTGAGAACAATGGGCAGCCCTTCACTAAGACTGATTGGGCGAGGTTGAAGAAAATCGCCGAGGGCAACCCAGACGAGACCAAGATTGGCGCTTTCGGTGTGGGGTTTTACAGTGTATTCGCCGACTGCGAGGAGCCCTTCGTTAGTTCAGGCAACGAAGCCATGGCTTTCTACTGGAAGGGGCACGCCCTTTTCACGAGAAAAGTGACTCTCCCTCCCGACCAGGCAAGCCCAAATACGTCATTCGTCCTCGACTACAGGAGCACTACCACACCCCTTCCAAATCTGCTCTCCGTGAGCCAGTTCCTCGCCACAAGTTTGACGTTTGTTTCCCTGCAAAATATTGAGTTTTGGGTAGACGACTGGAGAGTGCTGGATCTGCACAAGACACCGTCATCTTGCCTAAACCTGGACATTCCGCGAGATTTGGAGACCAAGACCAAGGATGGGCTCATGAAACTCACTTCAGCAGACAGTACCGGCATAGAAATCAAAGCCAACTTTATGAGCGTTATTGGCTGGAAACCACAGGCAGCATCAGCCACCAAGTCTAACGACTCGTATTATGCGTCTGAACTGCCTACGCTGAAAAGCTTTTTCTCGAGACTTACATCGGGCGCATCATCCGCACCCCGGAACAAGGCGGCAAAGGAGGAGAAGGCGATTCAAGACACGATAACAGAAGATCTTACGGCGTCGTCAACGTCGGTCATCTTCCTCCGCGTAATCTCGGCACAGATAGCCACCCGTGTTTCTACTTCGTTCGCTGCGGAACTGGAGAGGGCGACCAAGAAGCCCCCTCCCAAAACCACAAAGCTTTCCATCTTGACTTCCACGTACGAAGCGAACATGGCCTCGGCGGAGGCATCATCGGACCAGGCCTCAAAGATTGCCGATGTATTCGCTTCCGTTCTTCCCAGCAAGAAGCCGGGCGGCCGCATCTTCATTGGGTTCCCAACCACACAGACGACTGGCGCAGGCATGCACATATCGGCGCCCTCGGTGATACCTACGGTTGAGCGGGAGGCCATCGACCTGAACGCCCGCTGGGTGCGGACTTGGAACATGGAAATGTTGCGTGCGGCTGGTATCATGTCCCGGCTTGCGTTTGCAGACGAGATGGGAGGCCTGAATGGCAAGCTGAAGCGGTTGGCCGAGGCTAGCGGTAAGAAGGGTTCTGCCCCCTCGCTGTCCGACGTGCAGAAGTGCATCCCCGAGGCTTTGCATATCTTGAAAACATACAGCTTCCAAGACTCGACGCCAAGTGCTCAGGTGTCCCAAATTATCGAAGAGGCGTTTTGGATGGCCTCTAAAAGCCCGTCTGTCGACGTTATGTCTTCTCGCGGAGTTCTGCCCACAACAAAGGTCCGCACCTCATCTGATGAGGTTGCCAAGTTTGTTGGCGCAATCCCGGTGGTCATGAAGGAGATGAGGGAGGATCCGTTCATTCAGCGGTTGATCGACTTCGGGTTGATCAGAGACGTCACAGTCGATGATATCTGCCAGGAGCTCGGAGCCAAGGCTCTGGACAAGGACCAGCTGAACCACTTCCTCCAGTGGATTACCAAAGGCGCTTACAATGGGGACCTTGACACCCCCGCCGTCCAGAGACTTCTAGACGTCACCGTAGCCACCATCAGCGACGGCGGTGGTTCCGGTGGTATTATTGCGCTTGGGGCGATTAAGAACTATCCCAACAATAGAATTCCGCCGACGCTTCCCTTGCCGCCTACTACCCTCCCCATGGCATTTACAGCAAACATTGCCGAAACGCGGCTCCAAGCTCTGGGTTGGGAACCTCTGGGCATAGTTCCTTGGTTGAGATTCCTGATCGAATCCGCACCCGGGAGCGCGGATGAGCAGAACCTGAAAAAGTCGGACAAGTTCGCTCTCCAAGTCCTGACCGTGCTTTCCAAGAACTGGGACAATCTGAGCCAAACCTCCAAGACATCGGTGGTATCAGCGTTGCAGCACATTACCGTCATGCCGACCAAAGCGGGTATGAGAAAGCCCGATGAGTCCTTCTTCCCGTCCGTGAAGCTGTTTGACGATCTACCGACGCTCGAAGGTTGTGCGAATCTCAAGGAAAAGTTTCTGTCCGCCTTGGGTGTTAGAAAGACAGTCGACCTGGACACAATCTTCACCCGGCTGTTGAGTCCCGCCCCAGTAGCGGGTGATGGTGTGGCGCACGCTAAATGGAGTCACATGGAACTCATCAAATATCTCACTTCGGTGAAGAACGACATCCCTGCTACCGACATGAAGAAGCTCCGGGAGTCCCCATTGTGTCCTGCCGAGGCTGGTCCTCGTGGGATGGAACCTACGAAGGGCTCGAAACGCCTGTACAGGGTTTCGGAGCTCTTCGAGCCCAAGGACTCCCTCAGAACGCTGGGGCTGCCTATCATTCAATGGCCAGGACCGCCAGGAAGTTTCAGGAGTAATAGCGCAGAGGCTCGGTTCCTATTCGGCCTTGGGCTGCGTTCATGTCCCTCAGTCCCAGAGCTTGTCGATATGATGGCTTCGTCAGACCAAGACCTTCGAACGAGCGCCATGTCGTACTTCATTGCTAACCACCATCTGAATGGATATACTTCGTTCGACGTATCGGTCACTGACAAGTGCATTCTTCCTGTCGAAGGCAAGGAGAAGCAGCTGGTTCCGCCCTCGGCCTGCTACGCAAACGACAGGGCCGCCGTCCTTGGCTACAACGTTCTTAGGAAAGACCTACACCCGCATGCCGCAAAGTTTGGCGTGGCTCGCGACCCTCCCATCACGGGATGTGTGGAAAGGCTCATCGCGAAGCCTCCTCAGGATCGCAGCATGGCGATCACGCTGTTTGAGTACTTTACTACACGGATCGGTGATTTGGGGCATAATAGCCTGGCCAAGCTGAGAGATGCTGCGATTGTCCCGGTGATGAGGCAACAGGACCGCCGCGCGGGAATTGGCGAGGTGAAGGGATCAACCCTGGCCTATCTCCGGCCCCCTCATTGCTACCTCGGAAGCTCGTCCACGTACAAGGATATCTTCGACTTTGTTGATTTTGGGGCTGATGCAAACACCTTCCTTTTCAAATGTGGTGCAAAGAGCGAGCCTACCAAGCACGAAATTGCCCAACTAGCTTGTACTGAGCCGGCACGGCTGCTGAGTATCCTCCAAAGCCCAGAGAAGTACCTTAACCTTCTCAAATCTATCTTTGAAGACTTTGCGACCCTTAAAAAGGACAAGGAGCTTGTCAAGAAGATGAGATCGTCGGCATGGCTGCTTGGTTTTCGAGAGCTGTCATCGGGGAAGAGCCAGGGATCTGAGGCTCTTGAGGAAGATGAAGCTCCTATCAAGCACTACCAACTGGCGAGCGCAGACAGCATTGTCGTCCTTGACGATTACATCAGCTACCGGCTGTTCAAAGAAGCGTTGCTGTGCGCTCCGGAGGACGACTTTCTCGAGGCTTTCTACATGTCTCTGGGCTCCGACACCCTGGGTAGCAAGGTTAAGGAGGATTTGTTCGTGGGACACCGCACGAGAGATCAAGATGGAGCCGAGTGGTTACGGAAGCATGTGTTTGAGCGCTCCAAGCTCTTCTTACACGAGTACTCCAAGGACAAGCATGACGCGATCAAGCACGACACTCAGTGGCTCGAGAAGAATCTACAAGTGTCGACTGTCTCCTCGCTCGGCCTGCGGCGATCGCTGAAGGGCCACGCCAAATCGCACCAGGAGAAGCGGTCTGCGGCGAGTTACAAAACCGCAAACGGGTGGATGCTCTATGTCGCCGCCGAGAACAAGCCGGACATGTACCAAGTCGGTCAGGCCATTTGCCAACTGCTGCTGAACCGCCCCAACCAGCAAGCCTACTACTTCTTCGAGCCCTTCTTGAAGCTTGGCCTGCTAGACCTACGAGCGCGCGGGTATAACGTCGACCGGATCCTGCGTGTAAAGGCGGCCGAGGCCCGCTTGGCCGAGGAGGAACGTCGCAAGGCCCTAGAGGCAGAACAGCAGAGGATTCGGGAGGCCGAGAAGGAGTGGGCCGCGCAGGCTCCTGTCCTGGATGCCAAAACTCCAGAGCGGACCAGAGACCGCATGCCGGGCAGCTTCGACCATTCCCCAGAAGCTAGCCCACATGCCCTCCCGCCGCCACCGCAACAACAGCCGCCCAAGATCGGTGGCGGCGGCGGCCTCTTTTCCAACCTCTCCCGCCGTCTAGGGTTCGAGCCCACAGACGACAAGCCCCAATCGCCAGCCCCCGAGCCACAACTCATCTCAACCCCGATCCCGACCAACGACAGCAAGCCTACCCCAGACGGCAGCCGCGTCACCTCACCAGCCACGGTCCAGCAAAACCTGCTCAACGCCATCAAATCGACGCGCGCCTACGACTCATCTGCGCTCTTTTCCCCGCCGCGGCAGACCCAAGTCCAAGAACAGACCTCCTACTGCGACAGCATGGCCGGGCAGAACCTGGTCTTCGCGGCCGAAGCCCCGCGCGGCATGCGCGTGTTCCTCGCGCGCGACCTGTCGGTAAACCACGGGCAGTTCATCGCGTCGCGCGTCGACGGCATCGCCCGCTTCGAGAGCCTGCTGCGCGACGTGGCGGCTGTGTACGGCCTCAGTGACCGCGTGCTGCATATGTACTATGATGAGAAGGGCGGGACGATTGCGTTTAATAGCTCGGGGAGCGTGTTCTGTAATATGCGGTTTTGGGAGCAGCTGCATGGGAATGGGGGGATGATGGATGCGGGGATGGGGAGGGTGGAGGCGGCGACGTGGTGGTGGGTGGTGCTGGCGCATGAGCTGGCGCATAATCTGGTGACGGTGCATGGGTCGGAGCATAGTTACTATTCGTGAGTTTCTCCCTTCACTTTTTTGCATCCTCTCTCCGTGGAGAGTTGTTGGAATGGCTATCGGGGCTAACATTGAAGCAGCGAGTCGTTTGTTCAACAGTACTTCCCCAAGATGATGGCCATGGCGGCGCGGTGGACGGCCACGCCCGCTGCTGCTGCGGCTCCCGCGGCGACCGCTGGGGGTTCTACGGCTGCTCCCACACAGGAGTCACCGCCGCCTTATAGCTTGTGACTACCCGGGCAGGTTTGGGGGTAGCATGGTATTTGTGAAGTGTGAGTAAGACGGGATGGGAGTGTGGTTAGGTTTGTTGGCTATGTATCCACTCGGTGTGTACACTCCTTTTTGTCTTTGGTTAGATGCATTGTCTGGAGGTTCGGCACGGATGGTTTGGTTCTGCATCAGACGGAGGGATTCGGGGGGCATATCATCTACATCGTCTTCTACACCGGGGACAACGGACGTAGACGGGGCTATCGGCGTTCGGAATTTCCATGGTAGACAGAGAGAGGCCATTGTGAGGTGTAATTGACTCGATAGATAGACACAGACGTGTACATGGAAGAAACGATCTCCTCCCCTTTCGCAACTCGGCCTTGCTCGGGATGTCCGTGGCGGTGGAGTTGAAAGCAAGGAGGTTCTCGGAGAGATGGGGCTGTTGCTGATTCAAGTCAGTCAGCGTCAAGTCGCCAGTCGTCATCCTTCTGCCTGGCTGGGGTTTGATCATGGTGGAATCGACTGTTGACGGGAGACGTGCGTGGATGGCCACTTTTGATGTGTTGTTGTTTGGTTTCGGAGGCAAGCCGGGCCAGGAAGGGACATGATACCGAGGAACCAACTCGAGCTTCAGTTTCCGTTTCTGGCACATTGCACTGCACTTGCTCCTTGGCCCAGACAGGCGCTGCAGCTGACTGCAGCTGGGGTCCTTCGTTACCCCGCTCCGCAACACGATTCAAGTCTAAAACCCGTGAACCCGTAGAGCTGTAGCGGGGCCTGCCAGGGGCTATCCCGAGCCATCGCCGAGATACCGATGCGGGCGCCAGAGAAGGGGAGAAAGAACGAACTGTCCGGGGACAGACTCCAACAAGTACCGAGAGGAGGCCAATAACCTATGGAAGCCTGGATCATTGACCCGACTGCAGCTGCAACGGGTCAATGGCGGTTCTGGCATCCCGCATGAGGGGAAAGGGGTTCCATGGGGAGGAGAGGAGGGGTTTGACATGACATGACCTGACACTCTGATCCAAAGCCGAGATCTGGTTCTGCATGAACGGAACTGTTGTTCAACATGCATGCCGTCAAGGTGTTCTTGCTATCAATTCAGTGCCCTGCAGCCTGGCAACCCCATCGGTTCGAGCATCGTCTACCGGCTAAACAAGGAGGTTGTTCTTTTAACTCTACTATACATCTGCATCCTGCTGAGGAACCCCAGAATTGCGCTTGGAATCGGATATTGGAGAGCCATGACGCATCCAACCGCAGGTTGCTTGGGAGAAGTCACCAATCTCATCGTGGCCCTCTCGTTCCCCCCTCATCTGAGCGTGTGCTGTAAGTGGTGCTCCTCCAAGCAGCATCATGGACAGTGTGCAGCCAAGGAATGTCATGCCGTCGATCGACGTGCACCACATGGCAAGCAACGGTTGATGGAGCTGCGGGCGCCAATGGGACGAGCCATTGGCGAATGAAGGGCAGGATGGAAGGGATGCTAGTGTGTATGCCGAGCTACACGAATCGAACTTCCACCAGGCTTGCTCATCCATCCATTCTACCCCCTGACCCATCGGCATCCCACGACTCCGACCGGTTGCACTTTCCGAGCCACCTCCAAGGTGGATGAACTGATTGCCGGGCATGAGGATCGGATTCCATACGCGGTATAGGAGGGCGGGCAGAGGAAACGGGAGCACATAAATATCACCGAGCCTGCTCCCACCCATTGGGGCTCATTACCTGATTCTATTCCTCACTCTCTTCTCTCTCTCCCCCATCTCTCATATAACAGACCGATCTCCACCCCTGTGTGCTGCATCACACTTCAACCGAGTTCACCCTGCATTCATCCCGTCTGAACAATACTGCAACCTCCCAGATCGCTATAAAGCGTACTCTGTCCCGCCGACTCGAATCACCGACTCGAATCTCTCTGATCTCGACCATCACACAAAACATACAAATCATCAACCACAATGGTACTTGCAACACGCCCCGCATCCCTCTTCTCTTCCCGTTCCCTCTCCCTTCTTACCTCCTTCTCCCGCCCTAGCCCCAGCCATTGGCGGACTGCACTCCGTAGCAGCGGTCATCCAGGCGTCCTGAACAGGACAACCGCCTTCCGAACCGAAACCATCGGATCATCCTTCTCGAGACGTTTGCTAACCACCCAACGCGAAAAGGTCAAAGTTCTGGCGATCCTGTACGACGGCGGCAAGCACGCCGAGGAGGTAAGAGCCCGCCCGCTCCTAGCCGTCTTTTTTTCAATTTCTCTCCTGCCTCCCTACCTACCACTCGCGTGCCCGTGTTGTTCCCAATCCGGTGCCCTGCAGCTACAAGACCTGCCGCATGGCAGTGTTACGTCTGGATGCGGGGTACCGTGGAGCGGGTTGCGTCAGGGTTCCAGAACTGCAGGGCGATGGTTCGGAGAGTTCGGGGAAGTGGGGATGACTACGACCGACCAGCGGCTGGGAGGTTATCCCGTCTTGGCGGTGTCTTCGGCATTGCTCCGGGGGAATGTTGAAACTTGAAAGAAAGACGAGAAAAAAGAGACCACAGCTAACAGCGGTAACTACACAGGTGCCCGGTCTCCTAGGAACCACCGAGAATGAGCTCGGCCTGCGCAAGTGGCTCGAGGACCAGGGCCACACCCTGGTGACCACCTCGGACAAGGAAGGGGAGAACTCGACTTTTGACCGCGAGCTGGTCGACGCCGAGGTCATTATCACCACACCGTGAGCTTGCCCTTCCCTTTCTGCCCCTTCCATATAAACCATCCCAAGCTGACACGCCCCCTTTCCTAGCTTCCACCCCGGCTACCTCACCGCCGAGCGGTTGGCCAAGGCCAAGAAGCTCAAGCTCGCCATCACCGCCGGCATCGGCTCGGACCATGTCGACCTCAACGCAGCCAACAAGACCAACGGCGGCGTTACCGTCGCCGAAGTGACCGGGTCCAACGTGGTCTCGGTAGCCGAGCACGTGGTCATGACCATCCTCATCCTGGTCCGCAACTTCGTGCCCGCGCACGAGATGATCGAGGCCGGCCGGTGGGACGTGGCCGAGGCGGCCAAGAACGAGTTCGACCTCGAGGGCAAGGTCGTCGGCACCGTCGCCGTCGGCCGCATCGGCGAGCGCGTGCTGCGCCGCCTGCGCGCCTTCGACTGCAAGGAGCTGCTCTACTACGACTACCAGCCCCTGTCGGCCGAGAAGGAGAAGGAGATCGGCTGCCGCCGCGTCACCGACCTCGAGGAGATGCTCGCGCAGTGCGACGTCGTCACCATCAACTGCCCCCTGCACGAAAAGACCCGCGGCCTCTTCAACAAGGACCTGATCGCCAAGATGAAGCCCGGCAGCTGGCTGGTCAACACGGCCCGCGGCGCCATCGTCGTCAAGGAGGACGTCGCCGAGGCCCTCAAGTCGGGCCACCTGCGCGGCTATGGTGGTGATGTGTGGTTCCCGCAGCCCGCCCCCGCCGACCACCGCTGCGCACGGCCAAGAACCCTTTCGGGGGCGGCAACGCCATGGTGCCCCACGTCTCGGGCACGTCGCTGGATGCGCAGAAGCGCTATGCCGATGGCACCAAGGCGATCTTGGAGAGCTACTTGTCGGGCAAGCTCGACTACCGCCCGGAGGATCTGATCGTGCATGCGGGCGACTATGCTACTAAGGCGTATGGTCTGCGGGAGGCGGCGAGTGGGAAGTCTTGAAGGGCGAGGCGGTTAGGTGAACTCTAAGAGGGAAGTTCAAGATTGTATGGTTCGAGCTGGAGGGGGAACCAAAACTGTAAATACTTTGTCAGCGCGCGTGTTCCTCGAACGAAGAGGCGGTGCTGGGTCTACTTATGATTTATGAATGTTTATTTACTTTTTCTTTAAAAATCTCGTCGAATGTTGCTGGTGTGCTTTAACAACTTGTAGTTCGTGGATATTATTATGTATCGACGCCGTGTCGTGTCGCGTCTTCAAAACTATATCGAACTCAGACAAAAGCGATGCAATCGTCCGGTCCCTGTCATCACCGGGCCAATATCAAGATACCCAATGTGAGATTATATACAGGCCCGCCCGCCCATGATCCAGCTTCCCGAAGCCAGATAGCCACAGCCCAACCCAATCCCACTTAAGCCACCATGGCAGTCCCTGGTTACTTACTTCCTCTTCCAAAACTTCCACCACGGCCTTTTCTCCCCCCTCCCCCCTCCAACCTCCCTCTTCACAATCGCCCCTCTCCTCCCGCGCACCCGCCAGTAATACACCGGCACCCCCGCCACCACAAACCCCACCACGGCTAGCGTCTGCAGCGGCTGCGCAAAGACGGCCCTGCTCAGTAAGAACAGGCTGACACAGCAGAAGATGATGGGCGTGGTGATCCACGTGCGGTAGGGCCTCTCCAGGTTGGGCTCGCGCACGCGCAGCACGATTAAACCCAAGACGGTCAGGAAGTAGAAAGTATAGCCGGCCACGCCGTAAAAGGTGATGAGCGTGCCGAACTCGCCGACCAGGATGTAGGCCGTGGTGAGCAGGGCGTTGAGGATGAGGGCTGGGATGGGTGTGAAGAATAGGCCCGTGTCCTCGTCGCCGACGAGCGAGGCCAGCTTCTTCTTGAGCCACGAGCGCGTGCGGAGGGAGGATAGTTCGGGTGTGGGGGGCACGCCGGTGCCGGTGCCCAGGCGTCCGAAGAGCGAGGGGATGTACCCCTCCTTGCCAGCAGCTACGTAGACGAGGCGGCTGCTGGTGAAGGTCGAGGCGTTGAGGGCGCCGAAACAGGACGCGCTGACGATTAGCGCGAGGATGAGGGACCCTACCGGGCCGAAGACTTTGGCGCCGAACATGACGGCGACCGTGTTGGTCGAGTTGATGGTGTCGAGCGGGAGGACGAGGAAGTAGGCGACGTTGGCGAGAATATAGCTCGCGATGACGAGCGGCATGGCCGTGTGGATGACTCGGGGTAGGTCCCGGCTAGGGTTGCGGAATTCGCCTACAACGTAGTTTGTCTGGGGTTGGTGTTAGTTGATATTGACCAGGGGTAAAAGAGGCGCGGACGGTGACCACTGACATTATCCCACCCATCAAACGCCCACAACCCGGCGTACAACGCTACGGCCCATGCCGACGCATCCATCGTGGTCCCATCGAACCACGCATGGTCCTTCCAGTCACGGTTCGCCGGCCCCGACAACGAAAACCCCGTGGCCGCCACCACGATCCCGATCACCGTAACGCCAAGCAATGCAACGAATTTCAAAAACATGAGCATGTCGTTCAACCGCGTTCCCATCCGCGTCGAGACGCAGTTCAAAAACGTCACCAGCGCCAGTCCCACCAGCGCAACCGACTTGTCGACCCAGATATTCACCGTCTCCGCCTCGGCGCCGATGAACGCCCGCACCAGGTACTCGCCCATGATGATGGAGATAATAGCGGCGCTGCCGGGCTTCAGCACCAGCACAGCAACCCACGTAAACAAAAACCCCGCCAACTCCCCAAAGATCTTCGACAGATAAATCTGCGGCCCCCCATTCAGCGGAATCGCACCACCCAGCTCCGCATAACTCGCGGCACCCGTCCACGCCAAAATCCCCGCCACCACCCACACAATCAGCGCAGCACCCGGCGACCCGGCATGCGAATTGACCTGGCTCGGCGACGAGAAAATCCCCGACCCAATAATCAGCCCCACAATCAGCGACAGCCCATTCAGGTACGTCAGCGTCTTGTGCTTCTCCAGCGAGCCCCCGCGGCCGCCGCCCCCTCCCCTGGCCCCGCTCCCCCCTTCGAGCCCGGACGACGGACGATGCGCCCAGCGGCGCGTAACCCCCCGCCGCGCCGGTGGTGCTGGAGAGGGGGAAGAGGTTGGAGGCGAAGTCGAAGGTGGACGAGACGGAGAAGGAGCGGGCGTGGGTTTCGGGGCGGCTTCGCGGTGCAGCGGCGGCGGGGTTCTGGGCGTCGAGGGGGTCGTCACGCTCGAGGGAGGCGCGGCGCGAGGAGGATATGCTCGGCCGCGAGGAGATGTCGTCCGCTTCGGAGCCCCCGTCGGAGCTGGCTAGCGATGCGAGCTCGAGCGAGTCCCGCGCCGTGGCGGGAGGTTGGAGTAGAGGGGTGGCATGGTATGGTCGCTCTCGTCTGGTTCGTGTGGTGGATGTCGATGCCTGACCGACCCCTGGAATATGTTATGTGTATGCTGTGTTCGACGAAGCGGAGACCATGCCGCGCAATTGTTGTTGTATGGCTAGCTTAGAGGGCGGGTTGCGGAAGAATGCAGGAGAATCCCGCAGCACCTGGCGGTGTGTGCTTGCGATAATGCGGTCGGTCCCCCGTTCGTTGGTTGTTGAAAAGTTTCGGCTTCTTTCGGTTGAAACGAGACGACACTGACGCCTCGCAAAGGTGATTAACTAGCAAGTTATGGGGTTACTATCAATTAAATGTATAGCCGTCGGACATCAATATGGTGTGGGTATCAAAAATGGCGTGCCCAAGTTGTTGAATCAAAATGACGAGGAAAAGGAGTCGCAGTGGAGTTTGAATTCAAAGATTGAATTGACAAGCAGAAAGGGGCCAGCGAACAATGCCATGCCATCCCTCCATCCCTGCGTTGGAGCCGTTGCAAAGATGGAAGCCAAGATCTTGAAAAGGCCCGTGCAGTGCCCCACCGAGGCCCTGGCTGCCCGAGTGCCGTCTTGGCAGCAGGGAGCTTTCAGTGACTTTCCAGTGAGAAGCTTCCCAAGCTCCATATCAGCATCACCAGGAATTAAACTTTAGCTGTCGCATGACCAACTCGCCAGTGATGGCAACCACGACGAATCTAACAGCGAACCGACCGGTAGTGTAATAACAATGCCAATGATCTACACGAGGACAATTGGGCGCTCTGTGCTAAACTGAGCTCACTCTATCTCAGCCAAGCTGTGACTCGCCATATCACTCCCCGTCATTTTTACTTTATCATCTTCGCCATGTTACCCTTCTCGAGTTACACTACGATCCTTCAGCGCCACAGCTCGAATCTTGGCCGAACCCAGACTCGACCTCCCCGCTCTGGACTCAAAATGGCGTGAGAAGTGGGCTTCGTTACCAGAATCTAGCCCTGAAACCAAGGACGCCACTAAGGGCAAATATGTCCTGCCCATGTTCCCGTACCCATCGGGTTACCTGCACCTAGGGCATCTCCGCGTCTACACCATCGCCGATGTTGTCGCAAGATTTCACTCTCTTCAAGGGCACAATGTCCTGCTCCCAATGGGCTGGGATGCCTTTGGCCTGCCCGCCGAGAACGCCGCCATCGAAAGGGGCATCAACCCAGCAATCTGGACCAAATCAAATATTGCCAAGATGAAGGAGCAGCTGGGCTTGATGAACGGTTCTTGGGATTGGTCTTGCGAGCTATCAACTTGCGACCCGAGCTTCTACAAGCACACGCAAAAGATCTTCCTCCTCCTGCAGGAGCAGGGGCTCGCTTACCAGGCCGAGGCCGAAGTGAACTACGACCTGTTGACAGGACCGTGTTGGCAAACGAGCAGGTCGATGCGAATGGGTACTCCTGGCGGTCCGGTGCCAAGGTTGAAAAGCGGAAGTTAAAGCAGTGGTTCCTCCGCATCTCCGAGTTCCGGGAGTCTCTACTCAAGGACTTAGACGTGCTGGCTGAGAACGGCGCTTGGCCGGAGAGGGTTCTAGCCATGCAGAAGAACTGGCTGGGCAAGTCCACCGGTGCCACCGTCAAGTTCCCGGTCATGGCATTTGACCACGGCTTGCATGCCGCCATCGAGGTCTTCACTAGCCGCCCGGATACCTTGTTTGGCGTTCAGTATCTGGCACTTGCACTTGCCTCAACCCATCCGGTTGTCGCCAAGCTAGCAGAGGGAGACCCCGAGCTTCAAGCCTTTCTAGATACTCTCCCCGGTATGCCCCCTGACTCCAAGGTCGGCTACATGCTACCCCACATCCGCGCTGTCAATCCCCTAGCATACCATGAAGAGACCCCCGACGCGACCAAGGGGTCCATCCCGGTGTACGTGGCGCCGTATGTGATCGGTGATTATGGCGAAGGGGCAGTAATGGGCGTTCCAGGCCATGACGTCCGCGACACACACCTTTTGGAAGACGCATCACTCTGACGAGCCCGTCCGATTTGTGCTCGCCGCTTCCGAGGATGAATCGACAACGGCCATGCAGAACGAACCCTTTGTCGACCACGGCATCATGACGGAGCACAGCGGCCTCTACAAGGGCAGGTCATCCAAGGAAGCTGGTCAAATGCTTATTGCCATGCTCGAGAAGGCCGGCCTGGCCGAACCGGTCGAGAAATGGCGTCTTAGAGACTGGCTGATCAGCCGCCAGCGCTACTGGGGAACGCCCATCCCCATCGTGCACTGCGACACATGCGGGACTGTGCCGGTGCCGGAAGATCAGCTTCCGGTTGTGCTGCCTGAGGTCGACGACCACTGGGCCGGCAAGAAAACGGGTAACCCGCTAGAGACACTTGAGGACTGGGTGAACACATCCTGCCCAAAGTGCAGCGGCCCAGCCAAGCGGGACACAGACACCATGGACACATTCGTGGACTCCAGCTGGTACTACATGCGCTTCATTGACGCACATAACAAGAACGAGCCCTTCTCTCCCGAGAAGGCACGGTCTATGTTGCCGGTCGATCTCTACATTGGAGGCATCGAGCATGCGATTCTGCACCTACTCTACGCGCGCTTTATCTACAAATCTCTAATGGCATCCTCTCTTTCCCCCGGAGAAGCAGAGGCTGCGGAAAAGACACATGAGCCCTTCCAGCGGCTAATCACCCAGGGTATGGTACACGGCCGGACGTACGCCGACCCTTCCACCGGGAGGTTCCTTAAGCCCGACGAGGTCGACCTCAGCGACCCGCTCGCACCAAAGGTAGCCGCTACAGGCGAGGCCGCCACCGTCACCTACGAGAAGATGTCCAAGTCCAAACACAACGGCGTCGACCCGACCGACGTCATCGCCCAGCACGGCGCCGACGCCACCCGCGCACACATGCTGTTCCAAGCCCCCATCAGCGAGATCCTCGACTGGGACGGCGACAAGATCGTCGGCGTCACGCGCTGGCTCGGCCGCGTGCACGATCTCGTCGCGCGGGTTGCCGCCGCAACAACCCCAACAACAGACGACTCACTCCCCACACCCAGAGCCTACTTCGAAACCACCGCCACCACCACCACCACCATCGGCACACCCGAGACTATGACCCCGCAAGACCTCGCCCGCTGGGACGCGGACGTGGCCGTGTGGCGCGACGTGCAGCAGACCATCGCGTCAGTCACGGCGTCGTACGAGCGCGTCTACGCCCTCAACACGGTCGTGTCCGACCTCATGGCCCTGTCCAACTCGATCCAGGACCGTGCCGAGCTGCTCAGTGATGTTATCCGGCGGCATGCTGTGTCAGCCTTGGTGCGTATGATGGCGCCGATTACGCCTGCTTTTGCCGAGGAGTGTTGGGCTATATTGCGTGGGCAGTGTGAAGGGGGTGAGGGTGTTGGGTCGATGTTTCGGGGGGAGGGGAAGGTTGCGTTTCCGGTGGTGGATGGGACGCTGGAGTTGCCGGCTCTGCAGCCTAGGAAGCAGACGTGTGCGGTGCAGGTCAATGGGAAGTTGAAGGTGGTTGTGGAGATACCGAAGCCGGGTGATGGCATGGCGGGGGATCAGTTGAAGGAGTGGATTGTGCAGGAGATTTTGAAAACGGACGAGGGGAAGAGGAAGCTGGCGAACGGAACGCTTGATGTCGGGCAGGCGAAGAAGGTGATTGTTGTTAAGGATGGGAAACTTGTAAACTTTGTACTCTAAGGTCAGCAAATGGTGGGTAGATGTGCATCTAGATGGGTTGCAAGTCTCTTCTGGTTGGGTTGGGTAACGCCGCCGGTTATCAAAAAGTAAACGATTGGCACCAAGGATGTCTGCTAGTCGTATTCACCTTTCATGGTTACGGCTCATGGAAGTGTTAAGGCTGTGAGGCTGTAAGCTTTACTTAGGACGACGCATCATAGACCTACGCCTAGATCCACACATGATGCAAGTCATGAGCAACGACACACCTTCCTCTATATAAATTAGGTCATCTTCGGGTCCATCTATCCTTTACAACTTTCTTTCCACATCCCCACGCTCTAAGCGCGCTTACTAGACGTCTGGGAGATTGTCGACCCAGATGAGACCACGTTCTCCGAGAAGGAGATGCTTGGAAAAGTCGACAGGCCAGTTCCTAGAAAAATCGCAGAGGACTTTTCCGACTTACACCAACACCGCTTTGAACTCGAACTATTGGCGTGGGAGAGAAAGGACCCTCGCATCCGAGGCAAAAGACCAAGCGAGCCGACTGCTGGGCCCCGGGAGGATATCGCGCACCACTATTGGGCTGCTAAAGAGTGTCGACGAATGCAGGAAGAGGGTCGTGTCGATGCCCGCGATGTAGAGAACGTCCTCCGCTTACACAACCTCATCGAGAGCTCGGTCGATGCCGATATTTTCTACATGGTGCTTTGCCAGCTTAAATGCGAGGGGAAGCACGGGGTGCGAGCTATGTTACAGACTCTTCGGGCATGGGCAGCATCAACAGAGGATCAACAACCGGAAGGCTCATGGGAGGGAGAAGTTTGCGTTGAAGAAGGGAAAGAGAGGGAAGAGGTGCCGGCTGAAGAAGGGGAAGAGGGATGGGTTGAAGAAGGGGAAGCCTTTGATAACTAACTAGTGGTAGTGAAGGATATGTTTGAGGGGGGGGATTAAGTAGGTGTTTTTTATATATGAGAATGAGACCCGCATTGCAAACTGGGGATTTGAAATGAAGAAAAAGAGAAAATCAAAATGAGATATCTTTATCCGTCTATTTTGCTAATGCGTAAATAATGATGGAAGGTGCCGTTATCATGATGGTGGTCTCGTTGTTTATACCGGGCCTACTGTGAAATACAACTCACTGGACATCAGGTCACCGGCACGTATCTCATTAGGCTGCCTCTATATAACGCGCTGTCAATAAAGTGCTTGCTAGTGTCATATTTATCTTCATCACGTCGTGACAGTTCCATGAAACTCGCATCGATTAGAACTGGTCTGTCTACCTGTTAGCAACCATTACACATTGAAGAAGCATTGAGAATACTCACCCAGTGTCATGCTCATGCTCACTAAAAACCCATAATGTTAGCCATCTCGTTTGAATTCAGAACCCGGGGCGTAAGAGGTGCCCGCAGCCATAAAAGATAGGGTATAAGAAATAGGAAGTAACGAACCATCGGTGTTCGCAACAATGTTAGCAAACTCCTCGAAGCTAATCTTCCCGTCACCGTCCTGGTCCGCCTCCATGATGGTTTTGTCGACGATTTGCTGCAGCTGTTGATCCTTGAGGTTGTTACCCACCATCATCTTCAGCACGATGAACAGCTCGCCGTTGCTAATGTAACCGTCCCGGTCAATGTCGTACACCTTGAAGGCGAACCGCAACTTCTGCTCCTTGTTGCCCTTGCTGCTGAAGGCGCTCAGCCCGGACACGAACTCCTGGAAGTCGACGTCCCCGCCGCCGTCTTCGTCGAAAATCGCTATCATTCTAGGAGCGGGCTGTCAGCCTCGCTTTCGGGAGAGCAAAACCGGCGGAGATACGGACCTCGTAGCGAGCGGGTTCGACGATATTTGAGGCAGGCTCAGGAACTCTTCGCGCTCAATGGTGCCGGAGTTGTCCTATGCCACCACCATGTCAGCTCCTGCCCGACCGCCTGCTATTCCTTCAACCCTTCCCCCCAATTCCGGGCATCGCGCACCTTGTCCAGCTTCATGAAACGCTTCCGTAGTCTGTCGACTTCATCCCTGTCGACTGTCCTTGCGGAAAGACACCGGTCAGCCACCTCGTGCCGTCGCGGCGGAGGATAAAACGAAGGGCATCGTACAATTCGACCCCTGGACAATATTGTCCAGCACCGCGCTGGTGGTGTTGCCCATCTTGCCGGCTCTTCTGTTTCAATCGATTTCGCTATATGTTTCTCGGCCGGCGCTTCGACTGGCGGTGGATAAGAGTTCGAGAGTCCGCAAAACGATACTCGGTTTGGGCGACTCGAAAGCGCGGTGCTTAGGTATCGGTATCGATACGGGTGTCAGAGTTGATAGGTAGTGGCGGCTCCACTCGCTTTTTTGGAGAACGGATTACGCTCGCTTTCACAGGTGGGGAGGGTATTCTGCGGTTCTAAGGGTCGCAAGAGGGAAACGGTGGGCTGTCGGGCAAGGCTGAGGCGGAGGCCGCAGGGTGGTTTCGGTCTTGCGATTCCGACCGAACCAACGGCGGCGGGGTGAGGGGTGCGGCCCAGAACTGTGGCGTGAAGCTCCATCCAGCCACACCTTTGCCCTCATAAAATGTGGCCATTCGCCACATGGATGGTTGAGAGCACGTGCTCGCCGTCCGATTCGTGATCAAGACCGGAGAAAAGCCTCCGTGGTTGCCTGATTACAGTGGAACAAGCAGGTACGGTACCTGAGCGGTACCCGCCTTTCTCAATGCCTTTGTAATTTTTTTCATACTGCTATTCACCCGTAAAAGCTTCTGTTCACCAAACCTTGTTATTTTTGCCAAAAGGAAGGAAGGGCCATGATGGTTGCTGCTGCGCCTCGAGGGAATCTTGTTTCTTGGCATCATTCACGGATGGCAGGCCAGGCTATGTGGGTCGTGCCTTTCAGGGGGACCAATCGCCCGAAACAGAGTAGCTGGAACCTGCCGGGAAATGCAAACTTTGCAGAGGCACCGCAGCAACGTCAGTTCATCAAGGGACGAGACTTTGGCCATCAAAATATCAACAACAACGCGATCTTTGCATCAGAAAACTCGCCAGACGGGTTTTATATGGCCTACTGCATGACATAATTTTTTTCTCCGGGTTTTCCCGAGGCTTTTCGCCGTACTTTCGCTCCTTTGCAGCCATGGCGACCCGCAAAGTCCGATACAAGAAACTGAGTGTGAAAACACTCTTGGGCGTACTGAGAGAGGAGCAGATAGATCCGGCCGAGTACGAATCACTCACAAATGAAGCCCAAATCGCGACTGGAGTCGAGCAGGCCGAAGAAAATGTGAGTCGAAACCTGTCATCATCGCGTCACGGTCACGTGTTGGTGCACGTGCCACATATTCTCTTCGAGGTCGGGAGGGGGTTGATACTGACCTTGATCCCCCTAGGAATACCATCTCCAGGCTGTTCTGCAGAGCGCGGGCGTCGCTGCTGACAAGGAGATCCCCGTGCCACCTCCACAAGAGAGCACGCTTAATTATGACGAGCTCTACACTCGGCCGTTCTCCAAGACGGCCACATACATTCGGTTCTCCCAGACTGTGGAAGAATCCATCGGATGTATGTATGACATGACCGAGGAGGACGACGTGTTCCTCAAGTCGTACAACCAAAAACGGGCCCCCTCTGCTCAGCTCTCGGAAGATGATTTCGAAAGGCTCATGGATGTATACGAGGACACCTCGTACATCAAAGCCCCGTTCGCCTCGATAGACCAGACCATAGTTCCGTACGAAGACATGCTGCAGGCCCTGCAGGACCTCGACAGGGCCAAGCTCATGTCACACGCCAAGGAAATCTATGAGTACTGGAAATCCCGGCGGCAGGCGCTGAACAATCAGCCACTCCATCCGACGCTCAAGTTCGAGAAGCATCAGGAGAGTGACGAGGCTGATCCGTATGTCTGCTTCCGGCGTCGTGAGGTCCGCCAGATGCGGAAAACACGAGCCAGGGATGTTCAGAGTGCGGATAAACTCAAGCGCTTGCGAAAAGAGCTGGAGGAGGGGCGGCAGCTGGTACTGGCTGCGCATAACCGCGAGCTTCTGAAGGCCGACATGTTGAAAACAGATCGTGCCATCTTCGAGGTGCGGGCTCAACTCAAGGAGCACAAGATCCGGTTGGGCATCAAAACCGATGACGAAGACCTCGTCAACCAAAAGGTCAGTTCCCCGTTCTCCGTGTGCTTCCGTGCCCGGTATGATGCTTACAACCCGCAGCCGCAGAAGAGGAAGGCTCCAGATGTCCCAACCATGCAGCGGCCACCACCACCAACACAACTTCGTATCGCTGTCCGCCCGTCACCTGCGGAGGCAGATCTTTCGGTCCTTGCTGATCGTCTGGCTGAGAAGGAGAATGAGCTCCGTGCTGACATAGAGAAGAAGGTGCAGAGCCATAATGAATGGAACCGCAACCATCTGGACCTCACACGAGGTCCGCTGTCGCCGGTCCACGGTCCCAGACGGGACCCCAGCTTTCAGGCCGGCTAAGACGCAATATTTGATGACTCCACCAGCATCCGCGTCGTCAGAGTCCTTGGAGGAGCCCACTCCCATGGACCTTGACAAGCCGGAGCGTCCACAGAACGTGCTAATGCCACAAAATCCACCGGGTTTCCTCAAGTTCCGAGGCGTGGCTCGGGACGAAGAATCGAGGAAGAACCCGCCGGCGTACCGGCGCCGGATCGGCCGTCTCCAGCGATTATGGATTGACCGCCGTGGGATGGCGAGTCCACCACGAGACGTTAAGGCTGAGGTGCTGGATCGGTGGAAGTATGACCAGTCGTCGGATGATGAGGAAGATCCGCCCACGTACGAGGCGGATCCCTTTGATACCAACGCGCTGAGATTCCGGGCTTCGATACCGCTCCCTTTGTGGATGACGAACCGGGCGTCAGTCTCCAACACCCGAATCCCACTGCCTCCAGCACCTCCTCCAGTGCAACAAGCACAGCAACCACAGCAACCACAACAACCACATCAACCACATCAACTCCAACAGCAGCCACAGCAGCCTGGAATACAGCCACAGCCGCAGCTTCCACCTCAGCCCCAGGTGGGCACATGAAGCCCCCGGGAGCGAGACGCTGCATTGCTGTGGCTTTCGGTTGTGCTCGCCCACCGCCCATATACGGCTGGGGGCTGGCAAGAACAACACAGTTCTTGCCCTGTATACCCTCTCAACCCTCCGATGACTGCATTTTAGCGATGGCCTTGGTAGAAAGAAGGATTGGCCGGGCGTGGTGTTTGGCGTTATGTGGTCGTATCAATGATAATGTCAGGCATAGAAGCCATGTATATATGAATCGCCGGTGGCGTGCTGAGAGCCTCTGGGCCAATCAAAACAGTGTTCTGCGGCATTTTTTT